>OU015770.1:16956722-17429013 GCA_907173295.1 Fagus sylvatica | reverse complement strand
CAAACCTTCGACGCCAAATAGGACTTATATGAGAAATCTATTTTGAAAACGGGGTTTCAATGCCTTTTCGGGCTTACACGAAGGGTTGGTGCTATTGAAAGACTTATCCAAACCTTCGACGCCAAATAGGACTTATATGAGAAAAATCTATTTTGAAAATGGGGTTTCAATGCCTTTTCGGGCTTACACGAAGGGTTGGTGCTATTGAAAGACTTATCCAAACCTTCGACGCCAAATAGGACTTATATGAGAAAATCTATTTGAAAATGGGTTTTGCAATTTACGGGTCCAACGCCTCATGGATTTACATGGGGTTTAGTGCTATTGAAAGACTTACCTAAAACCGCCAACACCGTTTGGTATTTTCATGCCCAAATCAAAATAATGAAAAATCATATTTACAACAACGTAGCCGTTTGGAAATATTTTCGGGGTCCAACAATGGATTTACATGGGGTTTAGTGCTATTGAAAGACTTACCTAAAACCACCAATACCGTTCGGCATTTTCATGCCCAAATCAAAATAATGAAAAATGGACAATATTTACAACAACGTAGTAAATAATGAAAATAACGGGGTTTAAACAAAGGATTTTCGTGGGTCCAATTCCTATGGAATTACATGGTGGATAATGCCTCTTTGAGGTCTTAAATAGTCCACCACGACCAATCGGGATTATCACGCCCAAATCACAAGGGAAAAAAATGGGAAAATGACAATATTCCACAATATAATATTTACAACGTAGTAAATGTAAATAAAGCGATAAATGACAATATTTAAACATGGGGGTTTTTAATGGGTCCAATGCCTATGGAATTACGTGGTGGTTAATGCCTCTTTGAGGTCTTACATAGTCCACCACGACCAATCGGGATTATCACGCCCAAATCACAAGGGAAGAAAAATGGGAAAACGACAATATCCACAATATAATATTTACAACGTAGTAAATGTAAATAAAGCGATAAATGACGTTATTTAACACATGGGGATGTATTTTTCGGGTCAAATATCCTCGTAGGCTAACAAGGTTGTTACGGCCTCGTTAGAGGACTTACGCAACTGAGCCAAAGCTACTCAATATTTGCCGTACTAAAACACGAGGAAACCGGTGTATTTTTCGGGTCAAGACCTCGTGGGCTAACATGGTTGTCAACGGCCTTTGTTAGAGGACTTACGCGAGCCGCCAAAGCCACTCAATATTGCCGTACTAAAACACACCGGGGGAGGGGGGGGATAATCACAACAAATATTCACAAGTGCGTATAAAATGTAAATAAAGCGATAAATGACTAGAAATGTAAAGAAAGCGATAAATGACTAGAAATGTAAAGAAAGCAATAAATGACAAGGAAATGTAAATAAAGCAATAAATGACAAGGAAATGTAAATAAAGCAATCAATAAATAAGAAACTAAATAAAAACATAAATGCATGAAATAAATAAATGAACTAAAGAATGTAAGAGAAAGAGAGAGAGAGAGAGAGAGGGAGTGGGAAGATGAGGGGAGGTTAGAGAGAGAAGCACCTAATAGGTGCTTCTCACTCTAAAAACCCCCCAAAATCCCTAAAGAAAAAGAAGAGAGAGAAAGAGCCTAGAGAGAGAGAGAGAGAGATTACCTAGAGAGGAGTCTCTCTCTCTAAAACTACCCCAAAAACCCCCTCCTAAAACCCCCTAAACCCCTATTTTCTGCCTAAACTAAGCTCTAGAAGGCCTAGTGCCCGAGCAAAAACTATGTGCAAATGAGGGGGGGGAGGGTCGGTTTTATAGAAAACCGTGCACGCCTCGCGCAGCACCATCATGCGCGGCGCATGACGGTCCTGCGCGAGTTGTGGTACTGCCACGTGGCAGTCTTATCCTTCCACGCCAGCAGCCCCTCGAATCCTCCTCGATTTCCGTGCGCGTACCCTTTTTTATCCGATTTTCGGGGGCAGTTTTGGAGGTCTTCCGGAACTCAAACTGGGTCATGCGGCATATCGTCGGAAAGCTCTCGACGTCCTCTTTCCAACGATGTAAAGTTTGCGCGAATCGGAGTTCGGACGAGGGAGTTATGGCTCCCGGAAGTCGGGGTATCGGAGCTGTTTTCGTGCACTCTTCCGGTGAAGATTCCGGTCAAACGGGGGATGCTATCGGCGAACCGAGAGTTCCACGACGTAGCCGGAGTCATTATCTTTCCAACGCACCCGGGCTCGCGGATCAACTTGTTGCGAGCAGGAAAGACTCTGCGCGCGAAGGCGGCTGTCCGGGAGAAAAAATGCGTTTTGCTCCCAGCGCGTTTTTTCTCAAATCTTGTCCCAGTTCGCGCGCATATTTGACCTAGCTCCCGATGTCGGATTTTGACGTTCTTGGTACCGTCGGAAAGCTTGCGCTGCCTATTTTTGCAAGGTTCCGGATTCGCGGGAATCCGAGCTTGGACTCGTGAGATATGGCCCCGCGAGCAGAGTCCACCGGGGTGTTTTTGGTCCGTTTGAGGGCAGTTTTCCGATCAGGATTCCGGCTGACCCCGATAAATTCTTGGCGATCCGAGAGTTCCACGTCGTGCATGGATGTGTCCTCTTTCCAATGTGCCCGGGCTCGCAGATCAACTTGTTGCGAGTCAGGAAGACTCTGTGCGCAAGCGCGGCAACGTCGGTGGGAAAATTCCGGAAATTTCAGCACAGCCTTATTTCGTCGGCCTGTTTTCACGCGCGTGGTAGACGTAGCTCCCGATGTTGGATTTTGACGATCTTGGTATCGTCGGAAAGCTTGCGCTACCTACTTTTCAACGGTACAAGCCTTGCACAGAGGCGAGCTTGGGTTCGCAAGATATGGTCTTGCGAACAGAGGCCGTCGGAATGTTCCTTATGCCAAGGGGTCATCTTCTGACTGAGATTCCGGCTTGACCGGAGGAGCTCTTGACGATCCGAAAGTTGCGTGTGGTAGCTGAAGTGAACCTCTTGCCTAAGGGTCTTGGCTCGCGGACCAAGTTGCAGCGGGTCGGAGAGAATCTTTGCGCAAACGTTGCCTCCCAAATAGGCTGTTTTGTCAACAATACTTACCAAAAATTTGGCTAAGTATCGGACCGTTTTTTCGCAGTTTTGGCCACAACTCTCTCGTTTCTCGTCCGTTTTCGACCCGTAAAGTACGGAATCGAAGCTCTTGATATTCTCTATACCTTGGTCAAGGGGTGGTCAGTTCGATCCAGTTTTTGGTCTGGTCAACGGTCCGGTCAAACCTTGGTCAAACTTGGTCAACCTTGGTCAAACTTGGTCGAATTTGGTCAAAGCTCTCCAAACTCTTGGAAATGTATCCCGGACTTCATTTCAAGGGTTTCTGGGCACGGTGGGTCCTAGTCGGGTTGGAAACGGCTCGGTCAAACCTCGGTCAAACTTTGGTCAACTCTAGTCAAACTTGGTCAACCCTAGTCAAACTTGGTCAAACCTTGGTCAAACCTTGGGAAATGTGTCTCGGACCTTCTTTTTGGGAGTATTCGAGGTGATGAGCCCTCGTTCGGAACAAACCGACTTGATTCGGGCTGCCTCGTTTTGCGTGCCGACACCCGAGAAAATCCCGGGGGTAAAAATGGGGTTATGACATATATTTGTTTTTTCTTTTATTTACCCATATTTGAAAAAATTAATTTTTTTCAGTTTATGTTCCTATAACAGTGTGAGCCTTTCCAGCATCTAGATTCCTTTATAAAATGTAATCTAGGATAGTCACCATTTGTTTTAATCAACTTACATAATTTCATGAGGTTATTAATTATCTTTTTCTTTTTCTATTTCTTACATAATTATATGAAAGTTTTGCATCTTTATGATGATCAATTTTTATTCTCAAATAGTATTATGAGGTGAACATTGTATTTTTTTTACCAACCTTATTAAATATATTTGGAACTTTATATTAAAAAAATTACTTATTTTCAATTCATTTGCAAGCATCTATCTTCAAGCAAAATGAATATATGCTAATTTCTATTAAACTTCCGTGCATTGCACGGGTTAACGACTAGTTTTGTTGACACTAGAAGCTTAGGAAGGACCAGAAAAGAAGCTGCTAGAATTGTGTTAGTGGGCTTTTCTAGTATTCTCGTTGACACGTGCAAAATTTCAATTAAAAAAAAAAAAAAAAAGCTTTGATTTGCTTATATGTAATTTAAATAGGTTATCTGACTAAAAGTATAAATAATAATTATTTGAATTGTCACGTAATAGTTTGGGAGAATTTTTCTCTAAACTGATTTATAAGTAAATTAACTTTGTTCATTATTTAAATAAGTAACTTGATTTATCAAATTAGTTATGTGACTAAAAATACATATTTATAGTTGTTTAAATTGTCACGTAGTGGGTTAGAGGAATTTTCATCTAAACCGGTTTGAAGGTTATGAGTTATGACTAATTAACCCGTTGGTGTTTGAGATGATAAATTACATGTAAATATATATTTATTTATATATTTTAATTTGTGTAAAATCCTAAGTTCTTCACACGTGCATATGGTGGAAATTGTCAAAATTACATGATCATTTGTGATTTTTTCCTTTCTTTCTAAGTTAAGTTTCAAGTGTCATGTTTTATTTGTCATGTTTTTAATTAGGTAATGCATCCATGAATAAATACATCACAAAAATCATATAAATTATCTCAATTTCTATCCCAAAAACACGTGACCAGTCCAGCAGGAAGTTATATCAACAAAATATCAAATTGGAAAAATGGCACATGCAGTACCACTTTTGTTTTGTATACCATCAATGTTTTTCCTAGCAAAAGCAATGAAATATACGTGATAAAATCCATATTTATATATAAGATGTCAATTTCAAATCAATGTGAAAATTAATCCTTGACTTGTAACTCCATCATCATGGATTTGATATATCGTAGAGAAATCCTTTTTTTACAAGAAATAGGATAGAAATGCTTATATAATTGTCATCTTAAATACAAATGGGCTGATTAGTCATATATATACGTGTGTATTCCTTAATAAACTTGAAATACAAAAATCTAACAAAATTAACTCTAATTGAAAAGAGGAAAAAAAATTGTAATGTCATATTATTAATTGGCTCCAACTTTGCAATTTTGATGGAAAACCCCGTTCTACAACTTCGAGAATGGACATTTACAATTCTTTTTTTTTTTTTTTAAATGAAATGGATATTATCGATTGATTGTCGGTGGGAAAAATACATATAAGAACTTATAATTGCTTTCTTGAACCTTTGAGCCTTGTCTTTTTCAACCATAATTAAACTAAAAATACATATAAGAACTTATAATTGCTTTCTTGAACCTTTCAACCCTGTCTTTTTCAACCATAATTAAACGAAAATACCTAACCTCCTTATTCTACATTTATGCCTAGCCTACAAACAATAAGCCCAACATATAAGCATGCTTGGATAGGTTTCTACATTTGTGCTGCTACATCATTTTCCCCATTAATTTTTCAACATGTATGATTGACAAAATCGTGAACAAGAGATTCCACTATAGTGCATCTATACAACGCGTTAATCACCTAAAAACAAATGATACATGTGTATTAATTGTATGAAGCTAATTAATAGTGTGAAAAGCTTTAGCAAAAAAAATATTAATAGTGTGAAAAGGATAATTTCAACATTTAAATTATATTTCGTTTCTACTCTAAGATTAAATCACAGCCATGGATCCTTTTTTTAATGACTAATAACTGGTCAATTCTCTACTCTAAGATTAATTCATTTTGGGTCATATAATAGTAAACAAAATTGTAAACAGAAATATTAAGTAAGAGGATGAACCATTATGATGTACATCTAAATTTGTCATAGGATGAACCGTGGGTCATAAGATGTAGATGACATGGAAGTTATTTATTGGAATAATACTCTTATCCATCTAGTAGTAAATTAGTAATGTGTAAGGAGAAAGTAATACTTAATAAATAAATTAAAAAAAAAAAAAAAGTGATTTTATTATTTACAAATTTGGGACTTTTGTTATTGGCCAACCCAACCAAAGGGAACAAACTTCATTCGTAAATGACCTATTACAATAGTATCAATGCTTATGTACACTTTTTTTTTTTTTTCAATAATTATTTTATATTTGACTATATTTAGTTAAAAGAAAATCCTTAATAAACTTGAAATACAGAAATCTAGCAAAATTAACTCTAATTGAAAAGATTAAAAAAAAAAATGTAATGTCATATTATGAATTGGCTCCAACTTTACAATTTTGATGGAAAACCTCGTTCTCCAACATGGAGAACAGACATTTACAATTTTATTTTTATTTTTAAAAAAATGAAATGGATATTATCGATTGATTGATGACATGGGGAAAATACATATAAGAACTTATAATTTCTTTCTTGAACCTTTCAGCCTTGTCTTTTTCAACCAAAATTAAACTAAAATACCTAACCTCCTGATTCTACATTAATGCCTAGCCTACAAACAATAAGCCCAACATATAAGCATGCCTAGATAGGTTTCTACATTTGTGCTTCTACATCATTTCCCCCATTAATTTTTCAACATGAATGATTGACAAAATCGTGAACAAGAGATTCCATTATAGTGTATCTATACAACGCGTTAATCACCTAAAAACAAATGATGCGTGTGTATTAGTTGTATGAAGGAGAAAGCTAATTAATAGTGTGAAAAGGATAATTTCAACATTTAAATTATATTTCGTCTCTACTCTAAGATTAAATCACAACCATGGATTCTTTTTTTAATGACTAATAATTGGTCAATTCTCTACTCTAAGATTAATTCATTTTGGGTCATATAGTAGTAAACAAAATTGTGAACAGATATTAAGTAAGAGGATAAACCATTATGATGACATCTAATAAATTAGTCATAGAATGAATCGTGGGTTATAGGATGTAGATGACCTATTTATTATGTCAATGGTTCATCCTAGCTATGAGCGTATGACTAATAAATGGGTCATGTATTACAAATATATGACATAACAGAATGAATTAATCCTCCTAGTCTCATTTCAAAGCAAAAATAGTAACCAAGAGGATGAAACACTGACATAATTAATACATTTATAAAGATAATACATTATAGACATAATACATTTATATTCAATTATTAGATAGAATAAAAACTAGAAAATGAACAATTCACGTGCTATCCTAAGTCCTAACCTATCTCTCAAGTGTAATTTATTCTCAAAGAAAAATCTATCAAGTGTAAATTTTTTTTATATATATGGAGATTATTTCTCTTCTCTTCCACCACCATCTTCATTCTCCAACTTAGAACTCACTTATTTCTTTAATCACTTCTCTTCCTCCATTATCTCCATTCACCTCTTTAGAAATAAAATCTTTCTTTCTTCACTTATGGCTTCTATCTTAAAGATCTTCATGTTAGTAATCTTCCTTTATTCTTCCAATCTAGGCAATAGCTCCACATATAATGCTTTTGAAGATTCAATGAAATTAGCAATAAGTGTGGTTCAAAATACAAAAAATACAATGTCTAATTTTATTGTTAAGGATTTTCAACATTTTAATGTACTTTCTGATTGTTCGAAGTTGTTCGATTCGACTCATGAACTTCTGGATTGGTCTCTAACCAAGTTTCAAGATCCAAATGGTACGTATACATGTATACATGTATTTTAGTTAATACTTTTTTTTAAAATATTTCATTTAAGTATAATGGTTATAAGGAAGCTATTTATATTACATTATTTGGTTATTTGTCTTGAAGGCTTTATTATAATATATGCAATTTTCTTGCTTATTAGATGTAGGAAAGTATATAAAATAGATTGAAATTAGCCAAGAAACAATATTTTTTGCAAAATTCAATCTTTTTTCAGATTCACGACACAAAAAAGCTGAAATATATGTGACATGTACATGTAACAATTTGGACAATTTGGACGCTCATATATAGTTTGTTATCTCACACATGCACTAAAAATGATCAAGCATTCAAGATCATATCAAATATAATATGAATTCTTCCACTCTATATATATTTATATATTGTCTCTCTGCGATGGATCTATATATGGACCTATTTTGGCTGGCTAACGTTCGCACCCCAGAGTAGGTATATATAGACATAGCCAAAATGCACTTTGTTCATTTTTCATTGTCCTGAAATAGCTCTTGCTTGCAAGTTGTAATATTATCATTTAGTGAATAAAACAATTTAGTTTGAAGTAGAAATAACAATTGAAAACTTTAGATTCTCTCATATTCATGACAACGTGGAGGGAGGTAAACATTTTGTTTCTTAGAGTTTTCATAAAACCTTTATGCAATATATGCTTAATTTTCATTCTTTTTTACTGTGATATATTATTGCACTTGTCAAATTGCATTTTTTCATAGGGGAGCAAAAGATATGTTATTTCCTTGATTATACCGCCGAGACCCAAAGTTAGAAGCATGAAGTCTTTATTTATAAGTTTAATTCTACTGTTTGAAACAAAAATCAAAAATCAAAATAATAATTAAATTACTTAATTTCCAAAGTTATCATGTGTGTTGTTTAGGAATTGTATAGGATTCATGAGTACTTTTAAGAAAGTGTTGGACCGAATGGTCCACAGCGCAAATCACGAGTTTAATTAGCATGATAAAAACATCAGTTGTTTAATTTTTCCCCAACTTCATATATGTATTAGAAGAACATGGTTTTTGTGTTATGATCCCATGTGGTATCTAAGTTTTTTTATTGGTAAAAGTGCTTTTTTCTTTTTTTTCTTTTTTGTTGTTGCTATTTTAAGGTAACCTTTGATAAGTGCCAGATAAATCTTTGGAAATTAAAGTTGTATTGACTTGACTTGACATGAGTTATATTTTTATTTATTTTTGTTTTTTGTGTTTTTGTGTTATATATTTTGATTTTTTGTTCATAAGAGAATATACTAATACCCAATTAATGTTTTATATAACAGTCACAGATTTTGGTACCAGAAATCTGAAGTTTGATCTCCAGACTTGGTTGAGTGGTGCCATCACAAACCTAGCCACATGCAATGATGAGCTTGTTGGCACTAACATGAGTACCATTCTAAAAGACAAAATAATAATGAGCTTAGAGAAAGTGACCACTTTGGTCAATGATCAGTGGGCTTACGTGCAGCAAATGTCCGATGATACAGTGGGCCATGACTTTCAATCTTGGTTTGATTCCCATGATTGGAAACTCATGCAAGCAGATGCCATTTCAGCCAACATTACAGTAGCTTCTGATGGATCTGGAGATTTTACAAGCATTATGGAAGCCGTTAAAGCTGCACCGAATAATAGTTTGGCACGCTTTGTGATCTATATCAAGAAAGCTACCTATAAGGAATACGTGTCTATCCCACAAAACAAATGGAATATTATGATGGTTGGTGATGGTATGGACCAAACTATCATCTCAGGCAGTCACAGCAACACCACTGGTTATGGTACATATGGATCAGCCACATTCGGTAATTTAAAATACCAACATGCTTTTCATTTTTAATGAAAGATCAATCTTGAATATATTTAAGGAACAATTTACCTTCTTGTTTTGAAATTATAAAAAATATTGTTGTGACACATCCCGTATATATTTTGTACATCAAATGAATTTTCTGAATAAGATAAACTAATTTGGGTAATCATATATATTAATACTGAAAAATATGCTCATGTCTTAAAACATTTACACAGTATTACAAACAATGTTTGTTCTAATATTATCATTTGTATGTTGTCTTGTGCAGCTGTTGATGGTCAACAATTTGTAGCAGTGGACATCACATTTGAGAACACTGCAGGACCAGAAGAAGGACAAGCTGTGGCACTTCGATCAGATTCTGACTCTTCAATATTTTATCGATGTGGGATCCGGGGTTACCAAGATACGTTATATCCACACCATAATCGGCAATTCTATCGGGAATGCCGAATCAGTGGTACAGTGGATTTCATCTTTGGTGATGCACTTGTTGTCTTTCAAAAATGTGAAATTCTACCGAGACAAGCTCTACCTGGACAATCCAATACCATCACTGCTCAAGGCCGCAAGGAGGCAAATTCAAACACTGGTTTCTCCTTCCATTTGTGTAATATATCTGGGGATTCTGATTTAATATCCTCAGCCAATCCGACTCCAACATTCCTTGGTCGACCTTGGAAGACATATTCAAGGACGGTGTTTATGGAGACATTCATGAGCAACATCATAAACCCGGAAGGATGGCTAAGGTGGACTTCAAGCTTTGAATCAACTCTGTTTTATGGAGAGTACAAAAATACTGGTCCAGGAGCAAGCACAGATAAACGGGTGAATTGGCCAGGTGTTCACATTTTGGATTCCTCTCAGGCTCAGCTTTATACAGTATCTCAGTTTCTAGATGGAAATTCGTGGTTGCCTCCTACGGGTATTCCATACAATGGAGGATTAGAAGGCTGAACAAATTTATTATCAATATATATTATCCAAAAATATATATATCCAAAAGGCAAACGTGTTGTTTGTTAAGAACTCTCTAATCTTCAAATGACTGTAATTTTATTTATATAAATAATGCCTTTAACTTGATGAAGATGTTGCTTTTAATTTAGCAACTGTCCTGATCACCTAATTTTGCCTCTGCGATTTCAAATGCCTTCTGATAAATTATTTAATACTCTGAGTGGACCACATTAGCAATATTATTAACATTTCAAATGCTCAATATCCACCCATCCAATAAAACTAGGTAATCTATTTTAAATAGCTGAGATCCTAGTCAGGTGATGTACAAAAACTCCTAACTTTGCTTAGCGTTGATTGCCAATCTCATGGAAACTGATCAAGGGATGGTAACTTAATTTTCTCTCTTTTGGAGGCACTATAAATTCATAAATTTTTATATTTATTTTCTCTTTTCTCTCAAATTTTCACTAATATTGCTAAAATTTGTAATTTACAACAATAATTTATTTGTTCAGCTTTAAAATTCTCCAATAATCTAAAGCACACAAAAAATATGAGAACTGTGAGGATATTAATTTGTGATCAAAAGCTACACAAACAATTTCTAATTAGCTTAATTGGTAAAGTTTTTTGTCCTTAAATAAAAGACTTGGGGTTAAATCCAAGCTATATGAAAAAGAAACTCATTGGTATCTTGGCCTAATTATAAAGAGTAATCATCATAAAAAAAAAACACAAGGATTTAATTATTTCAAGATACACGTTCAGAAACACTCAAACAAGCAATTTTGTCTCACAATGATGAAAGACTTCTTTATTGATTCTCTTGTGGGAGAGGGGTTCCAAACTTCCAATAGTTGCTATTGCATCACTACAGTGAGGGATATATAGAATCGGACTTTTTTTAAGAAGAACAATAGATGGATTTAAAGGAATTGATATCGGAGAACTGGCTTTTTTTTTTTTCTCTTTTTTTTCTTTTTTTCCTTAAAAGAAGGACAAATTATTTTAGACAGTTAAAAAAGGGAAAAGAAATCTACACTAGTATGGTAATATCACCTTTCTTTTTTAAAATTTCAACCTTACCCTTATGATTTTAACAAAATATAATTACATTACTTGTAACTAATATGAATACAATATTATTGATTATGAGGAAAGCAAAAAGTGTCTTTGAGTCTTTGACTTTAAAAAAATGGTTAAATATATTGTTTGTTCCCAACATACAGAAATGATCTCTTCTGTTTCAAAATCATATATTATTGGTCCTTCTGTTAACTTTGGCAATCAGAGAAAAAAAAAAAAAAAAAAAGTTTTATAGTATACATAAAAAAGTGAAAAAATAAAAAATTAGCCTCTAAGGGCAACAGAACCAATAGTTATCTGATCTCCCAAAAATTTCAAAAAAAAAAATCATAAAATAAATTACAAATGGCATAAAACCCAAATCAAACTTACAAATACAACCAAAAAAAAAAAATGCTCAAAATAAACCCACTTACCTCTTTCCATGTTGCTGGGTCGTCTACCCAAATTCCATTTCTTGCCATTTTTCTTCTTTCCTAAATAGCGTGTTTCTTCTCTCTCTCTTTCTCTTAGTTTATTTCCCAAATTTGAGTGGCAAGAACAAACAGTTTCACTCATTTCTCTAATGTAATATTTTGTTATTTTTAATTCTATATTTTCTTTTGATATTTGTCATTTGATTTGAGAGGGGCATTGGGCAGACCACCATATACACAGACCCCCGCCCCCACCCCACGTGATTTTGTCAGTTTTGTTTTATTTTTCTTTAACATTTCTATTTTTCTAACTAAAACTCTACTTTCCATTTGATTTGAGAGGGTCATTGGGCAGACCACATATACACAGACCCCCCACCCCCCCAACGTGATTTTCAGTTTTGTTTTATTTTTCTTTAACTTCCTAATTTCTATTTTTCTAACTATTCTACTTTCCATTTGATTTGAGAGGGGCATTGGGCAGACCACCATATACACAGACCCCCACCCAACGTGATTTTGTCAGTTTTGTTTTATTTTTCTTTTAACTTCCTAATCTCTATTTTTCTAACCAGAACTTTCTAGTTACTTTAGTTTCTATTCATTCATATAGAGATTTTGTGAATCGGGATTGGATGCGGCCAATTTAGTCTGCTTGTATCTGCCGTTTCTAATTAAAAAAATATATATATTTAGCTTTCTTGTGGACATTGTCAATTTGGCATGTGTTTTGTGGGAAACGCAATTAATTTGTGTTTAGGTGTTTATTTAATAATTATTTTTATCATTTAGTATTAATTTTGTTGTGGTTTGTAAGATGCGTGATATATTTTTTTATTTCTTTTTTTGTTATTAACACAAAATTTTTTAGTTAAAAATTATTAGACATTAATATATTAATTATATATATATATATATATATATATATATATATATATATATATATTAATTTGATTATACAAAGATAAGAATGACAAGAACTAAGTGAGGTCTTGAAAAACAAAGCACTGGGTTTTATAATAGAAAAATCAAGCAACGAAAAGATATAATAACAAAATCACTAGTGGGTTTGATTTCTATGTAATTTAAGCTAAAAGCATGTAACCTTGATTTTGCATTAAAAAATTAATTTTTATGTTTTTTTTTAATATTTAATAATAGTGGACAATCAAAATTAAGACGGATTGGGTAACCAAACTCGAGGCCGGCTCTGGATATCAGTTTCGGTGAAAATTGTTTCTAATAGATAGTAGTGCAAGAAATCACTTGTCGATCGTTGAAAGAAGATGAAGAGTTTTTTTAAAAAAATACTCTTCGGCTTCAGGTGTGGTCATTGAAAGAAGATGAGGAGTTTTTTTTTTTTTTAAATATAATATATAGGCTTTAAGTGGTCATTGAAAGAAGAAAACTAGGTTGGCTATAGGTCATGATGAATGGACATAGACTTTGCATATTTAAGTCAATCTGATAGTGAAAAAAAAAAGAAAAAAAAAAAAAAAAAAAAAAAAAAAAAAAAAAGATATGTAACATCTATTAGACTATTAGCATATTGACGTGTTGAGGAGTTGTGCAAAGTACAAATCCTAGAAATCCTAGGCTTCTTTATATGCTGTATAGTCCTTGAGGGAAGAAACAAAAAATCAATGTTAGTTCTGCTGCATAGCCGTAGCAATCTGTGAGAGGAAAAAGAAAAGTAGGAAAAGGAAGAGACCTGTCAGACTTTAAGGTGATACATGGAGAAATATTGGGAGGCATGAAAGACTATTTGGAGAGTGTTTATCAATTAGTGAACACCAATAGATGCTTAATTTAGTAAATAAATTAGTCACTAACTAAATAGTAAATTTCTTATGTCAACTAATGTATTTTGATCATTGTACAATTGATTTAGGATTTGATTTATAAATTGTGAAAAGAAGAGATAGAGAGTATTACAAGATCCCTTACTTGATAGAAGTAAGTAACGATTTCTTAACTAGTTATATTTTGTTGAAACTTCCCTATTTTATTTATTAAATATTCATTGTATTTCAGTACAGATTATTATTTTAATTATTTTAGATACATTAGTTTAAAGAAAAGAATTAGAGTTTTGTCTTTTTGGAATATTATAATGTATTTGATTTAATTAGTTGATTGTTTTGTGTCTTCAATTAGGATCAAGCACTTTTTGAATTTTGTGAAAAAAAAAACCAAACATTGTTGAACTGTGATTTTATTGAATATGATCTTTTGACATTGACTGAAATAAAATTGAATCTAAAAAGAATCTGAACCATTTGACTATGCTTTGGACCCCGCCAATGGGGGTAAACGTTGGCACAGAAACTAAGTTTCTTCTGGGGCTTACCACCGGCCTATGTGTGGTTCTGGGCCTAGTCACGGGGATATAGCGTGACCATAGTCATATTGTCTTACTTAAACATTTGAAATCTAATTGATTGCGTTATTTTAAGTAAATTGAGACTTTTGATGTTTTGAACTTATTGTAATTTATATATAGTTTTTCGCTGCATTGTGTTATAATTCTTAAGTCTATGAGATTTATCCTATGAACATTTATATATTTTATTTGAATAAATGTTTGATCCACCCTTTTCAAACTATAGTTATTTACTGAGCCTCCCAGTCACCCCCTTTTCTTTCCCATTTCAAATTCTGAGGATTAGCTAGGTCAGACGTTACGGGGGAGTTGTGTGAGAAGGACTTCTAGGCATGAATAATATTAGCATTTCTTATTTGTTGATTAGGGACTTTATGTAATAGACTTTTGCTTATTAAGATTTGAAATAGCAATGTATGGATTTTAATTCATTTGAACTTATTGGTTATTATGTTTATTTGGAGATTTTTGTATCAAGTGAACTTACTAGTTAATATGTTTATTTGGAGATTTTAGACCAAGAATATCTTTCTTTTTAGAATTTGTTAGTAAGGCCTGGCACACTTGTAAGGCACGCCTTATGGGTGCGCGGTTGTTGTCACGTGTTGAACTCATGCTTTGAGTTCGGGGCGTTACACACGCATATACAAAATTAACGGAGACTAACGAAATGACCAATGATGCACGATTTTGAAGCATTAGGGACCATTTCTGCACGTTTTAAACATTAGGGACCAAACGTGTAATTTAGGCAAACGTTAGGGACCAACAATGTATTTAACCCTTAAAAAAATGAACAAATTTTGAAATTTAAAGAAGCAAACTATCAACTATTTTTAATGTTGTGGTTGTGATTATTATATTTTTAAAGTAAATTACATTCTAAGCTACTTATACTAACCTGGTACCTCTTGAGGTTTGAGAAAATGACTCTCCTATTTTAAAAAATGACAATATGTTCACTCATTTTTGTAAATGTATAATAGATACACCCTTTAACTCAAATGGAAGACTAACAGTAACAGAATATTCATTTATTCTTAAAATATTCTTAACTTAAGTGGGGTGGGGGTTTTTGGTGATACAAATGGTGGACATTTTATTAAACTAGCTTAATTGTGATGTCCTTGGCACAAATGACACTATGGAGGTTAAAAACGATGCAGACATGATCCACATTCACAGTTCACTTGTATGTGGGAAGCCTACAATGAGTTCTTATTTGAGAAGCCCACATTTAATTATGGTTTTATTCTAAAATCAGACCTAGGTTGCTATCATGGTAAAAAGTAAAAAAGTCGAAATTATGACGTTGTTGAAACTTTCACATTGCCAAAATTATCATGGTTTTTTTTATTAAAAAAAAGAAAGTGAAATTATCTAGTTGCCACGTTGCTTAATACTAAGTTGGTTAATATTGTAATGAGTTTTACTAAAATAAAATATAATTGTAATAAGGTAATTAAATAATTAATTATGATTAAAACGTAAGTTAAGAATCTTTTAAGTATAAATGAATATTTTGTTATTGTCGGTCATCCATTTGAGTTAAAGGGTGTATCTGTTATACGTTTACAAAAGTGAAAGGGCAGAGTGTCATTTTTTTAAATAAGAGAGAGGCACCATCATTTTCCAAGATCTCAGGGAAGGTTAGTGTAATTTGCCTTTATATTTGATATTCTATATTCAAATATAGTTTGAAGTTAAATCCAGAAATTTAAGATTAGTACAAATTTAACCTTTTAGTTTCTCTAGTTTCAAATCAAACCTTATATTTTTAAGTTCGTATCAATATATATAAATTAGTTTCAATTTAAATCTTGTACTTTTTTTTTATTACTCTGGGTGTCTAGGTCAGTTTGTACGCACCTCGACTAATCTCAGATGGACACGTTACACCCTACTAGTCACATGTAGAGCGATATGTGCAAGGTTTTGCCTTAGTAAATGATTCTGAGGGGATTCGAACTAGTAACCATTGAATGTCCGGGTCAACTTGTGCGAATTTCGACTAATCCCAGATGAACATGTAACACCCTACTAGTCACGCGTAGAACGATAATTGCAAGATTTTGGATTGGGTAGGTGGTCCTGAACAAGACTTAAAAATGTGTGTAACATTTTATTTCTCTTTTCTTTACGGTCACTTTATAAGGTAGAATTTGTTAGGAAAGTCACGTATATGGAAACAAATTATTTCCCCCCTCGAAATTGCCCCTCCTACCTTTTATGGTACAAGGCACTTATGGTTTTTCTTCCTAACAAAATTTGTCAAGTTAATGCCACCCCTTAATAAAATGCTATATAAGCTTCTCTTAAACCCTATACATCCACAAGATATCAAACCCTATATACAATTTGTGTTAGTGAAGGATGAAAGAAATGGCTGCCTCTTTGTTGCTCTCTCTTATGCTAGCAATCCTATTGGTTTGTCCAACAAATGCACGGCTAAGTATGAAGGTGACAGAAGATGTGCTTAAGGAGATTTGCTCTCCACATGAAGATCCCCCTTTTTGCTTGCAAGCCCTCAATTCTGATCCTCGTACACCCTTCGTCGACCTTGTTGGCCTTACCAATATTTCAATTCACTTGGCAGATGTCGCTATTAATACAACCTTAGCTATGATTGGCCCACTTGTTAACGAGACTGCGGACCCCAAATTGAAAGTGCAGTATGATTTATGCTACCAACTCTATGATTCTAATGTAGGTGAAATAGAATTGGCTAAATATGGGTGGAAAGCTGGTGACTACAAAAAAGTAGTTACTATGGCTAGTGGTTGTCTCACTGACTGTGATGACTGTAGTGATGCAATATCAATTACTGCATCATCCCCTCTGTCACAAAAGAATAAAGAAGTCTCTCATTATTGTGAGACAATGCTTCTTGTTTCTAAACGTCTATCTGGAGATTTGTAAATCTTTGTATACATGTGGCCATGCAAAATTGAATATTTGATCTTATGGGTCACTTTTTGTTTAATAAATATAATAAAAGTTCAAAAACTGTCTTGGTTCTTTTTCTTTTTCTTTTTTCCTTTAATAAAAGAAAAAACATTTTTAGTGTATAAGTGTATGGTGATTGAAGATCAACATAGAGACAACGACATTCTTTAAGATTCATTTCAAAACCTTTTATTGATAAATTTTAGAGATCGAGTTCAAAGAAAACCTTTTTTTAATAAATCATTTTAAAAGGAATATTTTGCTTCAAAACAAAGTAATTTTAAAGTCATTACTGAGGATTTGGCTATGTGACTATGTCTTTTAATATTTATATGGTTTCTTTTTCATCTATCTAAGGCAGTCTATAATTTGTACGAGTGGTCAATTGCCCAGTGAATATAATTATATAGTTTTATAAATACATATTTTATTTCCTTTTTCTTGAAAGTACAAAATATTATATATTCTGAAGAAAAAAAAAATTAAAAATATTCCTTTATATCATAAAGTCAAAGAACCATTTTATTTTTTATTAAACTCATAAGAATATACGGTTGGAATGTTAATTGCCCACTATATCTCAATGAAATAATGGATTAGTTACTTAATTAGGGTGTGACTCAATCGCTTTGTAACTTACAGTTTGATCTGGAAGTCACTTTTCACAATCACTTCTTGGTGATTATGGGATTTCTTAAGGGGGAAATGGATTAGTTTGACAGCGGAAGCAATGGTCAAACTACCTTTTCGGGTTTAAAAAAAAAATGTCAAGACAACTATTTTCTCAGTTTCTCTTTCCCATAATAATATTACCATATTATTTTATATTTATTTTT
Organism: Fagus sylvatica; assembly: GCA_907173295.1. Taxonomy (NCBI): domain Eukaryota; kingdom Viridiplantae; phylum Streptophyta; class Magnoliopsida; order Fagales; family Fagaceae; genus Fagus; species Fagus sylvatica. The sequence goes on along the minus strand of OU015770.1, from coordinate 17,410,914 downwards.
TTAGCTATCTAAACTCATTTATTCATTATGAAAGCCAAAGTATTGTCAACAATACCGTTCCTCTTTTTACAAAATTTAATTTAATGGGAAAACATATAGATGAATAAAAGGTAAGTGAGATACATGTGCGTTTTTTTTACTTTTTAATTTTCATAGATTCTAATAATTTAAAAGGTAAGTGACAAATAATTTATATCACTTTCCCAAAATGTGCATTACTTTAACTTTTTTCTCAAGTTGAAAAAACAATTTACAAGGGAGATAAGGTCAAAGGCATTTATTGTAATTTTATTAAATTTTGCTATCAAATTAATAATTTTAGTCAATAATGACTCGCATGATTTTTTGCCTAGGGAGAATTGAGGTTTGAAGTTTGATTTGTTTGAATATCCACCTCTTTCACTCGTTATAACTTATAAGCACCCCAAAAAAAAAAAATTGAAATCTTTTTTAGGGCTGATTAATGATAAAATTTCAATACCATTTTTACTATGGTAATCAATAAAAGCCTAGGCCGTAGACTATCTTTGAGTATCTTTTTTTTTTTTTTTTTTTTCTAAAAACTATCTTTGAGTATCAGTCTATTAGATATCTCCCTAGTTTTAGTGGGCTTCAAAAGTTGGACAACCCTCTAGCTATCTTCCCTCCACCCCCTGCCCCACAAAGAGTTTTTCTCTAGTGGACAGTTGGGCCTCTTTTGTTCTCATTGTTCATTTGCTCGGAAAGAGAAGAAAATATCCCCCAATTTCAAACCTTTTTTTTTTCCTCTTTTCTTTTTTACATTTTTTATATATCTCTTTATATGCCAAAATTTCATTGAAAAAAAAAATCTTATTTTATCAATATTTTTTAAGGTTTTACAAGTTATAAAAGAAATACACGGACAGAAAAATAAAAAATAAAGAAGCAAAAGTTTTAGTTGAAGAAAAAATACATACAAATAATGTTCCATTTCAAAAGTGTTAACTGTGATGAGCTCAAATTTGTTATGAAATAATTTATTATTATTTTCATTCTTTATATAATAAGTAGATAGTAAACTCCATAATTTGATGATATTATTTTCAAATCAAACTCTAAAATTTTGGAATTTTTTATATTTTATAACTAAAAATCATTATATCAGAATTATAAGTGAAATTTTAATTATGAGAAAATTACAATGGATATGCTATATTTTTCTAATTTTCTAATATTAAAATATGAGTGAAAATTTGTTGTCTAATTTAGTATTTAAGTATATTGTGTGCATATTTTGAATATGAAAAAAATACAATATTCTGGATATGCTATAACTTTATGAATTTCTAATATTAAAATATGAGTGACATTTTATTGTCTAAATTTGTATATAAGTATATTGTGTATAAAGTTAATTTCTACATATACCCTCAGCTATATTGTATATTGAAACATATGTATGTTAATTATATATTTTGTCCCCTAAAATCAAAGCAGGCTGGATCAACAATCTTGTATATAACCAATGTATCATATATCATTAATCACAAATCATGGAAAAATAATTATATAAAAACATGTATACAATAATGTAGGCCATATGGACAAACCCCATAAAGCTCTCATATTTTTCTCTCTTATCTTTTCCATATCACTCTTATCATAAATTTCTACGGTATGAATCTCTTTTATTCTCTCAATAATCTAAAACAAACAAATAAATATAAATAACAAATAAAATACCCTCATAGCTAGGTCATAGCCCATCCATCTAAACACCAAAAGAATCAATCATCCCAGATCCAATCTTAGTGCACGGCTAAGTATGAAGGTGACAGAAGATGTGCTTAAGGAGATTTGCTCTCCACATGAAGATCCCCCTTTTTGCTTGCAAGCCCTCAAATCTGATCCTCGTACACCCTTCGTCGACCTTGTTGGCCTTACCAATATTTCAATTCATTTGGCAGATGTGGTTATGAATAAAACATTCGCCATGATTGGCCCACTTGTCAACGAGACTGCGGATCCCAAATTGAAAGTGCAGTATGATTTGTGCTCTCAACTCTATGACTCTAATGTTGCCGCAATAGAATCAGCAAAAAATGTGTGGAAAGCTGGTAACTACTTAATTATAATTGATATGGCTGAAGGTTGCCTCACTGACTGTAGTGACTGTGAAGATGCAATATCAATTGCTGCATCCTTCCCTCTGGCACCAAAGAATAAAGAAGTGTCTCGTTATTGTGAGACAATGCTCCTTGTTTCTAGACGTACATCTGGAGATTAGTAAATCTTTGTATACATGTGGCCATGCAAAATTGAATATTTGATCTTATGGGTCACTTTTTGTTGAAAAATATAATAAAAGTTCAAAATTTTTGTCTTTTAAAAATGTTATCTTTTTCAGTTATGGGGTTATGGCTCCTTGAGATTTCTTTTTCCTTTAATAAAAGAAAAAATATTTTTAGTGTATAAGTGTATGGTGATTGAAGATCAACATAGAGACAACGACATTCTTTAAGATTCATTTCAAAACCTTTTTATTGATAAATTTTAGAGATCGAGTTCAAAGAAAACCTTTTTTTTTAATAAATCATTTTAAAAGGAATATTTTGCTTCAAAACAAAGTAATTTTAAAGTTATTATTGAGGATTTGACTATGTGAGTATGTCTTTTAATATTTATATGGTTTTTTTTAATCTATCTAAGGTAGTCTATAATTTGTACGAGTGGTCAATTGGGGGATGGGGAGAACAATGGGTCAAATGCCTAGTGAATATAATTATATAGTTTTATAAATACATATTTTATTTCCTTTTTCTTGAAAGTACAAAATATTATATATTCTGAAGAAAAAAAAAATTAAAAATATTCCTTTATATTATAAAGTCAAAGAATCATTTTATTTTTTATTAAACTCATAAGAATATATGGTTGGAATGTTAATTGCCCACTATATAGTTCGAATCTCTTCAGGGCCACCTACCTAAGGCAAAGCCTTGCGTCTATCGTGGTACACGTGCTAGTAGGGTGTTGCGTGTCCCCCTGGGATTAGTCGAGGTGCGCGTATCTACGGAACGCTGGCCCAGACACCCAAGGTTATCAAAAAAAAAATATATATATAATATATATATATTATATATATATATATATATATCTCAAGGAAATAATGGATTAGTTACTTAATTAGGGTGTGACTCAATCACTTTGTGACTTACAGTTTGATTTGGAGGTCACTTTTCACAATCACTTCTTGGTGATTATGGGATTTCTCAAGCGGGGAATGGATTAGTTTGAACGCGGAAGCAATGGTCAAACTACCTTTTTGGGTTTAAAAAAAAAAAAATGTCAATGTAAGATAACTATTTTCTCAATTTCTCTTTCCCATAATAATATTACCATATTATTTTATATTTATTTTTTTAGCTATCTAAACTCATTTATCCATTATGAAAGGCCAAAGTATTGTCAACAATACCGTTGCTCTTTATGCAAAATTTAATTTAATGGGAAAACATATAGATGAATAAAAGGTATGCAAAATTTAATTTAATGGGAAAACATATAGATGAATAAAAGGTAAGTGAGAAACATGTGCGTTTTTTTTACTTTTTAATTTTCACAGATTCTAATAATTTAAAAGGTAAGTGACAAACAATTTATATCACTTTCCCGAAATGTGCATTACTTTAACTTTTTTCTCAAGTTGAAAAAACAATTTACATGGGAGAGAAGGTCAAAGGCATTTATTGTAATTTTATTAAATTTTGCTATCAAATCAATAATTTTAGTCAATAATGACTTGCTTGATTTTTTGCCTAGGGAGAATTGAGGTTTGAAGTTTGATTCGTTTGAATATCCACCTCTTTCACTCGTTATAACTTATAAGCACCCCAAAAAAAAAAAAAATTGAAATCTTTTTTAGGGCTGATTAATGATAAAATTTCAATACCATTTTTACTATGGTAATCAATAAAAGCCTAGGCCGTAGACTATCTTTGAGTATTTTTTTTTTTTTTTTTTGCTAAAAACTATCTTTGAGTATCAATCTATCAGATATCTCCCTAGTTTTAGTGGGCTTCAAAAGTTGGACAACCCTCTAGGTATCTTCCCTCCACCCCCTGCCCCACAAAGAGCTTTTCTCTAGTGGACAGTTGGGCCTCTTTTGTCCTCATTGTTCATTTGCTAGGAAAGAGAAGAAAATATCCCCCAATTTCAAACCTTTTTTTTTTCCTCTTTTCTTTTTTACATTTTTTATATATCTCTTTATATGCCAAAATTTCATTGAAAAAAGAAATCCTATTTTATCAATATTTTTTAAGGTTTTACAAGTTATAAAAGAAATACACGGACAGAAAAATAAAAAATAAAGAAGCAAAAGTTTTAGTTGAAGAAAAAATACATACAAATAATGTTCCATTTCAAAAGTGTTAACTGTGATGAGCTCAAATTTGTTATGAAATAATTTATTATTATTTTTGTTCTTTAGATAATAAGTAGATAGTAAACTCCATAATTTGATGATATTATTTTCAAATCAAACTCTAAAATTTTGGAATTTTTTATATTTTATAACTAAAAATCATTATATCAGAATTATAAGTGAAATTTTAATTATGAGAAAATTACAATGGATATGCTATATTTTTCTAATTTTCTAATATTAAAATATGAGTGAAAATTTGTTGTCTAATTTAGTATTTAAGTATATTGTGTGCATATTTTGAATATGAAAAAAATACAATATTTTGGATATGCTATAACTTTATGAATTTCTAATATTAAAATATGAGTGACATTTTATTGTCTAAATTTGTATATAAGTATTTTTTGCATGGTTTTAAAAACCGGACCGGAGAAAGAACCGGAAATAGGAGTGGTTCCCGTATCAATGGTCCGAGGGGTCGAACGGTGACGTCATAAATAATTTAATTATAATTTTAAAATTATATATAATAAAAATATGTATCAAATAATATATATAAAAAATATCTACATTTTTAAATGTTTTTTTATGTGAGTTTTCACAATTTATATTAAGATGATAAAAATAATAAAATGTAATTAAACTTATTAACATTATAAAAATAATCATACTTGAAAGCTAAAAACTAAAACAAAAATTATAATAAAATATTAAACATTAACAAAATTAAAAAAATTCAATTCAAGCCCAGCTACACAGCATATAGTCATATACACGGCACTATTCTACATCACTTGTAACTACTGTACAACCCACACTAGTGTATAAAAAGTAAAAACACACCCACGTGCTTCAGGTTTCTCTGATAACAAGTGAAAAACAAAAACAAAGAAACCCTACTCCTATTTCCTAACATCTCCAGGCGCCGCCCCCCAAGGCCCCAACACAAAATCCAACCAAAACTTAAAATACAAGGCAAGTGCACTTGCATTGCAAGGATAGGAAGACAACAGGAACTGGGTTTAATTTGTTGCTAAAGGTCCGTCTCTTGTGCTTCCAAAACCTAGTTCCTGCTGTCTTCATGTTCTCTCTCTCTCTCTTCTCTGTGTTGCTCTCTCTGTTGCGCTCTCTATCTTTCCTTGCAACATTTCTTTCTCTCAAATCTTGGTTTATGAGTTTACTGTGATTTTGTGGGATCTCAAAATCAAACAGCAGTGGGTTTAGACGGCGAAACCCATCTTGCGAGCTCCTTTTTGGGATTTTGATCAAACCGGTCCAAAACCGGTTAAACCGTACCGATCCAGTCATTTGATGGTTGAATCGGCGATTCCCGGTTTTATCTACTTTTTTTCATTTTTCCGATTTTGAAAGAGAACCGGACCGGATTAGGCACCGGTCTCCGGTTGAACCGGTCAAACCGGCCGGTCCGGTCCGGTTTTTAAAACCATGATTTTTTGTATAAAGTTAATTTCTACATATACCCTCAGCTATATTGTATATTGAAACATATGTATGTTAATTATATATTTTGTCCCCTAAAATCATAGCAGGCTGGATCAACAATCTTGTATATAACCAATGTATCATATATCATATATCATTAATCACAAATCATGGAAAAATAATTATATATAAACATGTATACAATAATGTAGGCCATATGGACAAATCCCATAAAGCTCTCATAATTTTCTCTCGTATCTTTTCCGTATCACTCTATCATAAATTTCTACGGTATGAATCTCTTTTATTCTCTCAATAATCTAAAACAAACAAATAAATATGAATAACAAATAAAATACCCTCATAGGTCATAGCCCATCCATCTAAACACCAAAAGAATCAATCAATCAATCATCCCAGATCCAATCTTAGTGCTTCAACATAGCCAGCATGGACAAAAACAACGACCCAAAAATCATAGCCCCAGAGACAGCATTAGAGTAAGCAGCACCTATTGATGGTGATGGTGCTGGCGCAAAATCTTGAGCTGACACAGTTGAAGCATAGGTAGAGAAGATTGCTACCACGGCAAATACAATAGCCAAGGCCTTGAATGTGCTCTCTTGTGCCATTGCTAACAAAATTAAACTAAGTATGAAATTGAAGACAATTGGATTGGTTTGTGAATTGTGATGAGAAATTGAGAATGAATGTATTGAGGATGTTATGAAGTTAATGGTTTGAGAGGGTCATATATATAGTGGTTTATGGGGGTTTAAGAATGCGTGTGGGTCCGAAAGATAACGTGGACGGCTGGCTAGGAAAACTGGCCACGTTGAGGGGACAGAAGAGATCAAGTCTATAAAGGAAACAACGTGGTTCTAAGGTGGTGAAACATTCAGTACACGTTTGTGTTGCTATTGGTACAGAACTACAGATTGTTAACCTGCTGGCGAATTGTTCTTCTTAGCGTCTAAGTAAAATCTGTAGACTGGGCTTGAACTACGTCAGGTTGTGGTATGTGTCACCAAAATGTTATGGACATCATGAAATTGAAATTGATGTCACACCCATTATTAATTATTTTTATATATTAGGGGCAAATAGTCAAATACTTTTTTATCGGATAGTTGATTTTACTTCCATGACTCTTAGAATGTTACACTAAACCCCTTTTTTATTTGGAATAAATTACAATGTTATATTTTTATTTCAAAAAATAAGAAAAGATTTACAATGTTATATTTTCATTCCAATTGACAGAAAATAAAAATAAAATGAAATAATAATATATATATATATATATATATATATATATATATAATATATATATATATATATATATATATATCATCTTCCCCTTTAATTTCAATATATAATTCAATCACTTAATAAAATTTAAAGTTTTCATGGGCAACTAAATTAACTTCAATACCCATTAAGGGTTTTTTATTTTTTAGAGAATACCCATTAAGTTAATCAAACGAAAAACATTGATTTAAAGTGTTTTTTTTTTTTTTTTTAATTTTTTTTTTTTGTCAAGCTTTGAATTTTTGGCATTAACCATGACAAATCTGAAAATATATTTAGATAGAAAGAGCAAATGAAAAAAGAAATTGGTATTTTTGGATATTTTATTATCAATTTCCATCAATTTGGATGAAAATTTTGATGTTTCAAATTCAATTCGAAATACAAGAGGATTTAGTGTAGCATTTTAAAATCGTGTAGGTAAATTGATATTCACTCTGACCACGTGAAGGTATTTTGTATTTTATCCTATACTATTAATAGCAACAGTATTATATTAAAATAACTATAATTGACAATGATAATAACATATAGTCATGTAAGGAAAAGAAAAAGAGTTTGCAAGTACTTTTCACATACAGTTTATGACCGACATTCGTTGGGCTGTATGTTTCATGGTATAGACAGTTGATTAGTATTCAAACATCAAATGCAATGGCTGCTGTTGCTGCCACGTTTCTTGGTATATTGATTAGTATTCACCCATTCTGACCATTGGACTAGTGAGTTCTAGAAAAGGAGTTAACTAGAGAGTGCAATTGTGCAAATTATGGAGTACCTTTCTATTTGGAAATTTTTCTTCATGATGAATGTTCAACTTGTCAGAAACCTTCTTGGTTATAAGGAGTTCTGTATCAAAGCTAATCGAGAGCCAAAAAGAAGATCGTTGTTCATGTTAGAGTATCAAGAGAGTTTTTTCTAACTTGGATCTCTCGTAAGCAACAGGTGACCAATCATGTTTTCATCTTTAGTTGTTATTAATAATAATTTTGAATTCTTCTTGTAAAAATGTTAGTTGTTTTGCTTTAAATTTGGTTTAATTTTTTTCTTCTTTAATTTCGTATTCTGAATCTTTTGCTGTGCTTTTCTTGAATATTGCAGGCAGTAACATATATGGTGAGTACAAGCAACATGAAGAAAGCTATTAATTACGGGACTAATCAAAGTTGCTTAGAAAAAATATACTACTATTAATGAAGTCATGAGACTTTCTTTGTAATTTACTCTCTCTGCATCTTTCATTTTGGAACTCAATAATCTTGTTAATGTTGCATGGGTTTGAATAAATTAAGTAGCCTATTTCGTGTTATTTCAATTGTGATTGTTAAAGTCCAATGGGCCTAACTCAATCTCAAAAGACGCCTTATGAGATGAGGATTGCCCATTGTCTTATAAACCCATTATCCACTCCAACTATTTCCAATGTGGGATAATAATATCCAACACCCCCCCTCAAACTCAAGCAAGAAGGTGTAAGCTTGAGTTTGGAAATGTAGAGAACCGACATCAGAGAAGAGATACCGGATGATTGTATACCAAATTATAGGTTTTTATATACTACACAATTGGGGGACTAGTTGGAGTGGATAACCTAGCTCTGATACCATGTTAAAGTCCAATGGGCCTAACTCAATCTCAAAAGACGTCTTGAGAGATGAGGGATGCCCATGGCTTATAAATTGTATTACTCACTCCAACTATTTCCAATGTGGGATAATAATATCCAACACCCCCCCTCAAACTCAAGCAAGGAGGTGGAAGCTTGAGTTTGGAAATGTAGAGAACCGACATCGGAGAAGAGATACCGGATGATTGTATACCAAATTATAGGTTTTTATATACTACACAATTGGGGGACTAGTTGGAGTGGGTAACCTTGCTCTGATACCGTGTTAAAGTCCAATAGGCCTAACTCAATCTCAAAAGACGCCTTTTGAGATTGAGTTAGGCCCATTGGACTTTAACATGGTATCAGAGCTAGGTTATCCACTCCAACTAGTCCCCCAATTGTGTAGTATATAAAAATAAAAAAAATGCATTTACATTTATTAATAATTAATTTATCACATAATATATTGATCAATATGAACCAATTTTCAGAAAACATAAGGTTACTTCAAGATGAATAACTAAGCCAATCTTGTTTTTGAGATTTGTAACTATTTCGATCCAATATGAGCAAAATGGCAAAATGCTACTCTCTTTTTTATTTCCATCTTGTCAATAGGACTTAAATTGCTTCAAGATTGACAAATAAGAAAAACTAAATTCAAGTCTTATTTCTCATCTCGTTAATTTTCAAACTGAGTTTGAGCCTTGAGGAGTCTGTGACCGTGGCAATTACAAGAATAACCATATTAATTATATTTCTTTCAAACGTGAGCCTTCTGAAATAAAAATTAAAGGTTTCATTTCTAGCTCGTTACGAGATTTCTCTAAATCATTTTGTAAAACCGAGTTTCTTTGTGACCAAATAATGAAAGTGAAAAATGATAATATATTAATAGGTATAGGCGCCCTAAATGTTCTTTTCTTGCTACAATTATCATACCATTAATGTATTGTATTCTAGCTGAAGATCAAAATAATGATAAGGGACAATGCATATTAGTCTTGATTGCCACCTCAAAGTCTGATTTGAAACATAAGCATCTCATCCCAGCAGGGGCGGCCCCGAGCGTTGGGTTGCCCTAGCCCCGGCCTAATTTGGTTGCCCTACTTGCTACTTATTATTTAATATTAAAAAAAATAATATAAAGTCCAAATTTTTTTTTTTATATACAAAATCAAGGTTATGTTGTACTTTTAACCAGTTACAGGTGTGTAAGAAAATATAAAGCAATAATAGTAAAGAGTAGAGAGAGTAGAAACAAAAAGATACCGTAGTTCGGTCATTAAGACCTACATCCACCCCCAAAAGCCTTTGATGGCTACATTTTTATTATATAATATTGTATTTACAATAAGCTCCTTAACAACATATTTACAGGAGACTAACCATAAATTAACACTATCCGACTCCAAGAAAATTACTTCTCCTTGCATTTTTTGAAGCAAAATCTTCGAATCAAGTCATCATAATTTAGCTTATCCAAATATTCATTCTCAATTGAGATCATAGCCAAGCCACTTAATCTCTCTTGTGACATAGTAGTCCGAAGATAAGTTTTTATTAACTTCAACTTAGAGAAACTCCTTTCCGCTGAAGCAACTGTAACCGGTATAGTTAACAAAATGCGATATGTAACCCATACTGTTTGGAATCCACCCTCTTCCCAATAAGACTTTATAGTATTGAGGATGTCAATCGATTTTGTTACATCCTTCGGTAATAATGTTTTCAGATATCTAAGTTCTTGAAATAACTCATCCGCATAAATATCACAATGTTCTTTATATTCCAAGAAACTTTGTAATTGGCTGCAATGTTCCATCAATTTGTCTTCACTAATGCTTTTGAACTTTCCATTCAACAAAAATCCAAAGATTTCTTCATAACGTTGAAATTGCTCAAACCGATCCTTAAGTGATGTAAGAGCTTGATCTATAATGTGGTAGAAGTAGGTAACTTTAAACTTCTCTTGAGGCGATTGACTTTCATTAGGCATCCTCTCCCACATCCTCATCAAATTGCTTCTTTCTACGAACTACTCTTTTTACTGTAAATGCCGGTTCAATACCAACTTTCTTTGCAAGCTCTTTACCTTCCTCTATCAAGTCTAGAAAACCATCTTCTCTAAGCTCCTCAAAGAATAAAATGAGTTCCTTTATTTTTATAATTGCATTCTCAAGATCGATCTCTTCTTTTTGAAGTACTTGACTAACCCAATTAACTTTGTCTAAGATTTTGTACCAAATACACAAGCTTATCAAGAACTCAAAATCTTCCAAAGCATTGAAACACAAGCCTTTAGCTTCCGCCATCACAACATCATCTTTAGAAGTATTTGAAATTTCAATCAAGGCATCTCTTAATTCCTCCGGTTGACTTCTTATTGCTCTAACACTCTCAATATGACTTTCCCAACGAGTTACTGACAATGCCTTTGGTGACAAGCCCTTCACATATGTTTTAAGAACATCCCATCGATGTGTTGAACCCGAAAACAAAGTATAAATCTTTTGCACATATCCAAAAAAATTTCTTGCTTTCACACAAGATTTTGCCATATCACATAATGCAAGGTTTAAGGTATGACATCCACATGGAACATAAAATGCTCTAGGATTTACATCAAGTAATCTTCTTTGTACACCTTGATGTTTACCCTTCATATTTGCGCCATTGTCATAACTTTGTCCTCTTATATCATCAATGTTGAGTTTAAGATCCACTAAAGTATCTTCAAGTCGCTTGAAAAGCCCAAGCCCCGATGTGTCATCAACTTTTATAAACCCAAGAAAGAACTCCTCCACCTTAACTTCACTTGCATCCTCAACATCCACACATCTTATAACAATCGACATTTGTTCTTCATGACTTAGATCTGGAGTACAATCAAGGATAATCGAAAAATATTTTGCTTTTAAAATCTTTTTTCGAATTTCTTCTTTAATCTCATTTGCCAACAAACTTATCAATTCATTTTGAATTTTGTGGCTAAGATAATGATTTTGAACTTCTTTATCTACCACACGCCGAAGGTGATCTTTCATAACAGGATCAAATTCTGCAAGAAATTCAATAAGTTGACAAAAAAGCCCGTTATTCTTCTCATAAATCTTCTCATTACTTCCACGAAATGGCAAACTATTTCGAGAAAGGGTTTTCACAACCCCAATTATTCGAGCTAATATCAACTTCCAACGAATTCTCTCTTTGTTGATTAGTGCCTCCACTTGTTTGTCAATTGTTGCTTCTTGTTTAAGTCTCATTTGTAAGTCCACCCACTTCACGACATTGAGGTTGTGTTCTGGATTCTTTTCATGATCTCTGAGTTTTGTAGGAAGGTTATGCCAATCATTAATTCCATCTTCAGCCAAACCAGTTGTCATTGGGTTATGCTTGAATAACTTGCAACAAAAACAAAAGACCTTATCCAACTCATTTGAATACACAAGCCACTTCCTTTCTTGCTTCTCACCATTTGGACGATTAGAAGTGTAAAGTTTAGAAGAAAAGTGTCTCCCTCGATTTGGTTCTTTTGGAAACTCATCATTTTCTTTTAAGATCTTAATGGGACCTTTTTTAACTAACATCACCCTCTTAGTGTCATTAATAATTCCCCACAACCCTGGATCGTAGTTCACATCAACATCTTTCTCAAGGTCAAGCATACTTACACTAGCTTCTTCATTAACACCTCCATCTCTAAGATTATCTTCATTATGCTCCTCCCTAAATTCATCATTTGCTACATCAACATCCTTCACTCTCATGAGCCTCATCCATATCTTCACCACTAGCTTCTTCCTCACTAAATTCTTCATTTGCTACAACACTTTCGTTAAGGCTCCACATGGACTTCATTCATATCTTCACCACTAGCTTCTTCAACTTGACTCGAAGATTGAGATTTTTGAATTTTGGCATTAAATAGTTTAGAAATCGAACCCTTTAATGATTTTGCCATTATTTCTTTTCGTTGCTTAACTACTCTATTATAATATCCCGACTTTTGTTTTCGAGATCTCACTCTGTTCTTGTCATTTTCATTCTTCGTCATAGTACCTACAATCTATATAATATTACAATCTCGTTCAAATAATAAAAAAATTATATTATACTCCTAAAAATCTAAACTAATACCTATTAATATTATTTTAGGTTTAATAGTTTTTAACTAAAAAATGTTTTAGTGTTAATAACACTATCACGCTCCAATAAAAAATAAAAAACACTATAATATAACACTCACATAAATACAATATATTTAATCAAAATGTAAAAAACAATTCATTAAAAAATTCAATAAAAAAATAAAAAATAAAAAACAGATCAGTGCACGTGCACTGACCCACCACTTCCCCAAAAGTAAAGTAAAATGTATAAAAACAAAACACAGTCTCATCAATCAGGCATAAAAAAAATAATTCGAAAAAAAAAAAAAAGGGGAAACCGTGCACTGATCAGCCAGTGTTTAAAAACAAAACACTAACAGTAAGCACACTGCACACAACAAACGATTCACAAGCATTAAAAAAAAAAAAAAAAAAAAAAAAGAAAAGAAAAAGGTCAGTGCACATGCACTGACCCACTCACCCACAGCAGCCAGTAATGTGTAAAGACTAATGACTAAACAACAAAACTCACAATTAAACATATACCCAAACTCACCCACAACACTACAACAGCACAGCCACTCAGCCGCCAGTCATTACTAATTTCAAAAGCCATTTGAGAGAGAGAGAGAGAGAGAGAGAGAGCGAGAAAGAGTGCATACCGGACCGGATCGGTGGAACCGGAGTCCACGAAGACCGTGAGGGGCTGAGGGCGTCACGCGTGGCGGCGTGAGATGGGTGCGGGCTTGCGGCGGTCGGCGTGCCTTGCGTCTCGGCGTACGGCGTGCGGCGCGTGGCGGTGGGCTGGTGGCTGTCTGCTGCTCCTCCTCCTCTTTGAGTTCTTTGTGCCGGTGGTTGCCGGATCTAGTGGCTGATCGTGGTTTCAAGGTGATTTGGGGGATTTTTCTGGATTGTGAATTTGTGATTTAGGGATTTTTGTTGCCTTGTTGGTAAAGTTGTGTTTTTGCCGATAATGAGCGACTGAGCGTTGACTGTGTTGGATGGTTATATTTATATTTTATTTTTAGTTTTAGTTTTGGATTTGGAGATCTGGCTTAGATCTTTTGTGATTATATTTTTTTTTTGCCCATTTGAATTTTTTTTTTGCCCTCCGTTTGTTGGTAATTGGTTGATGAATTGTGATTATTGTTTATTTTTGCCCTTTAATTTTTTTTTTGCCCTCCCATGTACTGATAATTGGTTTATGAGTTATGATTAATCAATATTTTTGCCCTTGAAGGCTTGATTTTGTTTTTGCCCTCCGTGGATTGCTAATTGGTTTAAGAGTTATTATTATTTTTTATTTTTGTCTTTAAATATTTTTTTTTGCCCTCTGTTTATGATAATTTTTTATTTTTATCCTCTGAATATATTTTTTTTGCCCTCTATTAAAAATTTTATTTTATGAATAATTTTTTTTTTCCCCTGATGTATATGTATAATTTTTTTTTTTTTTATGTATAGTATAAAAATTTTTTTTTTCCTGGGGGGTTGCCCCTGGAGGGGGGGTTGCCCTAGCCCCGGGGCTTGCTGGGCTTACCCCAGGGCCGGCCCTGACAGGTGTATCAAAACAAAAAAATTATAAAAATTTAGAAGTGATCATTTGCAATGCAAATATTAGTTGTTGGCTTTAACCAATTAACATACAAAAGCTAGGAAGAGATAAGGAAGGGACTCGGTGAGGCAGGCGAGGCTAACGTTGGGGCTGATTGAACGAGCTTCAGAGCTAGGCCATGGCAGCCTAGCTCGATCTGGTGTGAAGAAGAAAGAGAGGACTGAGAGAGAATATGGGTTTTGGTTCAGAAAGAGAAGAACAAGAGAGAAAAGAAAGAAAACCTGTACACCCGCTTGCACATTCCACTTCAATTTAATGCAAGGGCTAAAACAATCTTATTTGATCCAACGGGGTATAAGCCTCATGTAACAATCCCGTGATTAGTAATCAACGAGACCTAAATGCCTCCCTTGTTTATAATCAACGTGGCCGTACTTTGCAATGTTTCTTAAATGCAAATCCATTTGTACTTTTCACTCGTAATGTTTGAATGATATATATTGACTTCCACCGTTTTCCTTTTCTTTTCTGTTTTGGTGGTGGAGGGGCTTCAATGCACAAACTAGAGCTATCAAACATTCTAAATCGACCTTAAAGTTTTCTTGAATACTAGTCGCAAATCCACGCAATTCGCGGACAACTTCCAATGACATGTAATGTTTTCAGACTGAACTACAAACATAACTATGGCCTATACAATTTTATTCACAATGACATACAACTTAAAGCTCCTAAGTGAATACAACAACAAAAAATAAATAAATAAACTAAAGGAGAAAGAATGCACATTTTAGACTCAAACAATAATAGAACCATAGGAAGCACAGAGAGACTAAAAAAAATCTCACCACAGGATTTAAATAGGAAATTGGGGGTGCAATTAATTGAGGAGATGAAGAGGTCAGGAGTTCAAGAGGTGAGAGGGAGAGAGAGGTAGATGAAAAGGTGAGGTAATTAATTGAGAAGATGAAGAGGTCATGGAGTTCAAGGGGTGAGAGGGAAAGAGAGGTAGATGAAGAGGTGAGGTAGAGGAATAGCCATAAGAGAGAATTTTTTTTGAATAAAAGTGAGAAAATTAAATAGAGAAAAGGGGAAGGTGGAAGTGTGTGGGAGCAGCAAATATGACGTGGCGGTATTTGGGGAAGCCTAAAAATTTTCTCTCTGCTTCGGTTTTACATTATAGTATTGACTAGTCGCAAACCTGTGCGATGCACAGAAAATGAATTAAAATTAAATCTAAAAAATTATTGGTCTAACTATGATTTTTATTGTCTTTTATATTTTATCTAAATATGAAAATTGATAATTATTAAAAGACATTTATTATTATTGTGTTTATATATAAAATATATTATAGTATTAGGCATTTATTATGATTGTGTTTATATATATGGAATAATATATTATTTCTATTAAAGAAAATATAATATGTCAAGATTCTAATGAGATGTTTAATTATAGAATAAAATTTAAATTCAATTAAAAAATATATATTAAAATAATGAGGTGTAAAATTGTGAGAGAACTCAAAAGCTTATGTGGCACAATATTATGAGTCAACCAAAAGTCAAAAAGTTTCGGTTTTACATTATAGTAAATCTAAATTAATTTTGATTCCTTTTACTTTTTACTTTTTTTGTTATTTTTTTTTTTTTTTTTTTTTTTGTAGTTCAAAATGTTGTAGGCAAGATCGATAAAGAGACTTTACGAATCGGATTTAGAATAGATCCTACTTTTTTGTTTAAAAAAATAACTAAGAAAGTATTTACTATAGGATAATTAAAATTTAATATAATGTAATTTTTCTTTTGGCATAAGTTGAATATAGTCCAATTTTTATAAAACATGATTCATGTTTATATTTACCATATGGATCATGTTTCCATCCAAAAATAAAATAAATAATACTTAAAATAAGAAGAATGACAAATAAATACATAAGCACATGATTATATGATCAAACCTAAATAATTTTCATAACTCATTTCAAGCTCACATGGTTTCATTATAACAAATCCATCCATCTTTCTCCATTGCCAGCAACAAAATTAAATGAAATACATAAGAAAAAAAAAAAAAAGGAACTCTAAAAATCTTGATGAAAATTGATAATTATGATTATTATTAAAAGATATTTATATTGTGTTTATATATGGAATATATGTTAGTATTAGACATTAATTATGATTGTGTTTTATATATGGAATAATATATTCTTATATTAAAGAAAATATGATGTGTCAAAATTCTAATGGAAGGTTTAATAATAGAATAAAATTTAAATTCAATTAGAAAATATATATTAAAATAATGAGGTGTAAAATTGTGAGATTTCAAAAGCTTATGTAGCGCAACATAATGAGGTCAACTAAAAGTCAAAAAGCTTCGGTTTTACATTATAGTATAGATTATAGATGAGCAAAGGCTGGGAGAATAATAATATTCATCGAGCCAGTTTATGCAAAATGCTCTAAGATTCAAGATAGGCTTTGGTTAAGGCTGATCGTTCGAGATGATTCACAAAGGCTAAACCCAATGTCATTTAGCAACTCGTTGATTTTTCAAATCGATTAGTTTTGACTGTTTGAGTGGTCTGTGACTTAATTTGGTTCCACTCATGATATAGGTCTTTAATATGGACGTAAGGGCTCCATGCCTCCATAGAAATTAACATATAAGATTCCATTAAATTAGCTGTGCTTGATTGTGTTTTCTTATGATGGCATAAGTTCATAATAGAGTTTTATTCAGAGTAAATTTTCTTAATAATTCATGAGTCACTTCCAACTTTTTTAAGATGATTGGAAATTATTAATTTATTTCCTTTTTGGCCCCACATTACTGAAATTCTTATTTATTTTTTTATCCTTTTTATCTCACTTTTTAATTTCGACCAGTATTGTTCCCGTGCAATGTACAAATTAATAAAAAAAAATTAAAAAAAAATCATATGTAAAGTAAAAAAGTATTTCAATAATATAATTGAAATTGAATAATAATATAGATAATTTTTAAATAAAAAATACAAAAAGAACAAAAATTACTTCAAGTTACATGGGGGACGCACATCATGCAACGAAATTTTTTTAAAACCATAAATTATAATATATTAATAACAACATAAAAATAACGTTAATTTTCTTGAAATTTTTGGTTTTTTTTTGTTTTTTTTTTTTTTTATTTTTTTTGATGGAAAGATTAGAGGACTTTTATTAAGAAGAAATTTCAGACAAATACAATCTTTTGGTTGGTGGAGGGACATCCTCCATCCAAACCTCTATGTCATCAATAGTCTTCGCCATACGAGCTAAAGCATGGGCGAGAGCATTGCCCTGACGTTTGACATGGGAGAAACAAAAGGATGTTAAAGCTCTGGCCAGGGACTGTGCGTCTGCAATCAAATGACCATACGGGGCTGAACTAGGATAGGAAACATTGAGAGCTGCTACCACTGTCTTCGAGTCGCCTTCAAACTCTGCCTCTGACAGTCCAATTTCAGAGATGAATTGCACTGCTCGTTTTGCTGCCCACGCCTCAATGCATTCAACGGACTGGGGGTAACGAACCTTCTGGACTAACGTAGCCATCACCTGACCTGCCTGGTTTCTTACTATGACCCCAATCCCCGCTTCGTTAGTTTCCTGAAAAACCGCACCATCATAGTTCACCTTGAAAACTGATACGGACCCAAATTAACCCTCAATGACGACCAACCCGTCATGGACGACAAGTATTAAGGCACCTAGACGACCGTATTAAGACACCCAGCTGTATACAGCTTCAAGCCCGCATATCAAGCGCGCCAGCTCTTTTACCTCTCTGGAAAAGTCAAAAGAGCAATTTAAAAGCTAGAATCACGGACCAACACGGTTACAAATCAGGACCAGACAGTTACAAATCCGGACATTAAAACCATTTAATGACCACTAACGGCTAGAAGACCAGAGCCTCCCTATATAAATCCAGAGAATTCTCAGACAAAGGTAATCACTCTTTTTCTCACTTCTAGACTCTCCAAATCCCTCTTTCTCTGTCACACTTCTTTGCTAACTTAAGCATCGGAGGCTTCCCCCACCGGACCACCGCCGGTGCCCCCTCTTTTAATTGTTTTTCTGTTTTGCAGGTATTGTCTCGTCGAAGAGGAGCATCGTCCGTTCGGATTGACTCGTGCGTGGACCCACTGATTTTTAGGCATTATCAGTTGGCGCCGTCTGTGGGAACGACTTAATAAGTCACTGTCGTTCTTAGAGCAAAAAGGGCCGCACACAGGTCGATAACGATCATGGAAGGAGCTCCCAACGACGGAACCAGTGCTGACCCAACCATGACTCCAATTGAGAGGCAAATGCAGGTCATCGCCACCAGCATTCAGGACCTCGCTCGAGAAACATCTCGTCAGAATCAAGAGTTATGGCAGGCCATCAGGAAGGGGCCCCCAACCCCCCATGACAACAACCAACCTCCTCCGCGGGGTGGAAACAGGTCGAATGACCAGGAAGCTGACAGCCATCAAGTCACCCGTCGTAGGGGAGACGAAGCTGAGAGAACTCCGCCTCGCAGCAGGCACAGAGCGGAAAGCGCAGGAAGTTCCGCTCCACCCAGCCAGCACAAGACGGCTAAAACAACGAGGTCGTCCAAACAGCCGGAACGACCAGATAGGTCGTCCAAGCAGCCTGAACGAGAAGATCGACAAGGAAACTCCTCCAGACAACCCGATCGTCCAGAACCGATCCACAAGAGATCCGGATGACAAAACGACACGTTTGGAGAAAGAATTGCGAGAAATGAGGAAGCAAATGGGAGACATGAAGAACAGCCTGAGAGCGAAAGCTGCTCGCAACCTCGACAACCTCGTACACCGGGCTGATTCTCCGTTTATCCCAAGCATCGCTGACTTCCCGCTCCCGTCCAGATTCAAGGTACCATTGCTAGAGAACTTCGATGGAACCAAGGACCCATTTGACTACCTAGAGGCCTTCAAAACAATCATGCAACTGCAAGCCGTCCCTGAAGAAGTAATGTGCCGAGCATTCCCCTTGGGACTGAGGGGATCTGCAAGGGTATGGTTCAACAAGCTCGAATCAGAGTCGATCGGTTCATTCGTCCAGCTCAGCCGTGCATTCATCGATCACTTTATCGGCAGCCAACGAAGGGGACGACCGCCAACTCACTTGCTCAGCGTCAAGCAAATGGAAGGAGAATCACTGAGGACATTTGTACACCGCTTCAACGGAGAAGCGATGAAGATAGATCGTCCAAAAGAAGATGTCACAGTAACAGCCTTCATGGCGGGTCTGCGAAAAGGGGATTTCCTCTATGAACTCTGCAAAGACCCCCCAGAAACAATGTCAGAGCTTATGTACGAAGCTACAAAACACATGAACGCAGAGGACGCCCTAGAGGCCATGGACGACCCACCACCGAAAAAGGCGGAAGGAAGTTGAGGATCGCAAACCCGAACCTTCCAAGCAAAAAGTTCCGAAATTCACCGAAACCCCGGAACGAAAACGGACGACCGCACCCCCCGTGAAATTCAGCAGTTTCACACCTCTGAACACACCTATCGACAAATTACTCTTACAGATACAAGACGACCCATCACTTCGGTGGCCAGGTAAGATACGTTCAGATCCTAACAGCCGACCTAAAAACTTGTATTGCAGGTTCCACAGAGATCATGGACATCTCACAGAAGAGTGCGTAGCCCTAAAAGAGCAAGTAGAAACACTCATCCGACAGGGCAAACTGCAGAAGTATGTCAATCGTCCAACGAATACCCGTCCAGCAAAGCCTCCAGTACAGAGGGAACAGGCCGAACCCAACAGGCCAGGACCCGTAGGAGAAATCAGAACCATCGTTGGAGGACCAGCATCAGGAGGAACCTCAAGAGCCTCAAGGAAAGCGTATGCGAGGCAAGTACACAACATCATGGTCGTCCAGCGCCCACCAAAGAACATCCGCCTCGACGACCAGATCATCTCTTTCAGCGAAGAGGACGCCAGAGGCACCCATCAGCCCCATGACGATGCCCTAGTGATAACGATTAACATTGCAGGTTTCACCACCAGGCGAGTAATGGTAGACAACGGGAGTTCGGCTGATATACTCTACCTCCCCGCTTACCAACAAATGCAGCTTGACAAGGATAAATTGCGCCCCATGGATGCACCACTCGTGGGATTCACAGGCGACAAGATTTGCCCAGTCGGTATTGTGACCTTACCGATAATGGTCGGTACTCACCCAAAGACGGTCTCTAAGACTGTCGACTTCCTCGTCGTCAACTGCCCCTCGGCATACAACGCTATAATCGGACGACCAACCCTCAACCGACTCCGAGCCGTCACCTCCACATACCACCTTCTCCTCAAATTCCCCACTGAGCATGGAATAGGAGAAGTCAGAGGAGATCAAGTAGCAGCCAGAGAATGTTACCTTGCCTCCCTCGGGTCAGGGGGACAGAATCAGACGATGAGCATTGAAGAGCAGAAGGTTCTAGTGAAGCCTTCTGGGGAGCTAGCCACCATAGAGCTAGAAGATGGACGACCAGAGAGGACGACCAAAATTGGAGCAGACCTTCCTCCAAAAATAAGAGAATCACTTGTCCAGTTCTTAAAAGATAACAAAGATGTTTTCGCATGGAGTCACGAGGACATGCCAGGTATCAACCCTTCCGTCATTTCACATAAATTAAATGTTGACCCTTCTCTCCGTCCAATAAAACAGAAACGAAGAGTCTTCGCGCCAGAGCGGAACAATGCCATCATGGAAGAGGTGGACAAACTCCTGGCAGCAAACTTCATCAGGGAAGTATTCTACCCCGACTGGCTTGCCAACGTAGTCATGGTAAAGAAAAATACCGGAAAGTGGCGTATGTGCGTCGACTTCACCGACCTAAATAAAGCATGTCCTAAAGACAGCTTCCCTCTCCCTAGAATAGACCAGCTAGTCGACTCGACAGCTGGTCATAAACTATTAACATTTATGGATGCCTTTTCAGGTTACAACCAAATAGTGATGGACGAGGGCGATCAAGAAAAGACATCCTTCATCACCAGCAGAGGGCTCTTCTGCTACAAAGGTGATGCCTTTCGGACTGAAGAACGCCGGAGCCACCTACCAACGACTGATGAACAGAATGTTCCACGACCAGATTGGCCGGAACGTCGAAGTTTACGTTGACGACATGTTGGTAAAGTCCAAAGAGGAAGACGGTCACCTGGACGACCTCAGAGAGACCTTCCAAACGCTCCGCAAGTACCAGATGAAGCTGAACCCAAGTAAGTGTGCATTTGGTGTTTATTCAGGAAAATTTCTTGGCTTTATGGTTTCGCAGAGAGGCATAGAAGCAAACCCAGACAAGATCAAAGCGATCCTAGAAATGCAGCCACCAAAGAACATCAAAGAAGTACAGAGACTGACGGGAAGGATAGCCGCACTGAATCGATTCATGTCTCGATCCACAGACAAGTGCCTACCCTTCTTCAAAACATTAAAGAAGGCGTTTGAATGGACCGACGAATGCCAACAAGCATTTGAAGAGCTCAAGAAGTACCTGACGGAACCACCCTTGCTTAGCCCGTCTAAACAAGGCGAGGAGCTCTACCTATATCTGGCCGTGTCACCAACTGCCGTCAGCTCCGCACTAATCCGAGGAAGAAGAAAGACGGCAGTTGCCTGTCTATTACACTAGTAGAGCACTGAGAGGAGCCGAAGAAAGATATCCTCCTATGGAAAAGTTGGCATTCGCCCTAGTGACAGCTGCAAGGAAGCTCCGCCCATACTTCCAAGCTCACACGATTGTGTTACTCACCAACCACCCATTACGGAAAGCAATGAGCAAACCAGATGCAGCTGGACGACTTATCCAGTGGTCGATTGAGCTCAGCGAGTTCGACATCGACTACCGACCGCGAACAGCGATCAAGGCTCAAGCCCTGGCAGATTTCATAGCAGAGTTCACCTCAAAAGATGACGAACCAACGGAAGACGTCGAACAGACATCGAAGTGGACGATGAACATAGATGGGTCGTCGACAAAAGACTCAGGCGGAGTGGGCATAGTCTTGAGATCCCCAGAAGGTGACATCATCAAACAAGCAATACGACTGCAGTACCCAACCACCAACAACGAAGCTGAATATGAAGCCCTTCTATTGGGGCTCAACACAGCCAGAATACTGGGAGCCACAGAACTGGACGTACATAGTGATTCGCAGCTCGTCGTAGGACAGGTAAACGGGGACTATGAGGCAAAAGAAGGGCGTATGCAGCAATACCTACAGTTGGTCCGACATCAAATAAGCCAATTCCACGAAGTAAGACTCTGTCGAGTACCACGAGAACAAAATACAGAGGCAGACCAACTGGCCAAATCTGCCTCGTCATCAACGGTAGACGACAAAATCAAAACCATCCAACAATCAAGCCTACAAACGACTAAGATGAACCCCATCCACACTGAAATTTCTTGGATGACGCCAATAATCTCCTACTTACAGAGAGGAACGCTACCAGACAACCGACACGAAGCCCGACGATTAAAGGTACGCGCCTCACGTTTTCTCATGTTGCAGGGAACATTATACAAGAGAGGCTTCTCCCTCCCTTACCTTAGATGCCTGGCACCAGACGAGGCTAACTACGTCATGAGGGAAATACACGAAGGTGTTTGTGGCGACCACTCAGGCGCACGAGCTTTACAAAGAAAGATCGTCAGAGCAGGTTACTATTGGCCGTCCATGAAAGCTGACGCCTATCAGTTCGTCCAGCGCTGCGACAAATGCCAACGGTTCGCCAATCACCTACATTCACCTCCTGCTGTGCTGGTACCAATGACGGCCCCCTGGCCCTTCGCGCAGTGGGGGTTAGACATCATGGGGCCACTCCCAATTGGAAGACGGCAACTGAAATTTCTGGTGGTTGCGATCGATTATTTCACCAAGTGGGTAGAAGCAGAGCCACTGGCGACCATCACAGAAAGAAACATCCAGAACTTCGTATGGAAGGCAGTGATCTGCAGGTTTGGGATTCCACGAGTGCTCGTATCTGACAACGGGAAGCAATTCGACAATCCCAGGTTCAGACAGTTCTCCCAGGAACTAGGCATCCACAACCATTATTCATCTCCTGGCCATCCACAAGCCAACGGACAAGTCGAGGTCACGAATCGTTCACTACTCAAACTCATCAAAACCCGACTTGAGGGGGCAAAAGGACTATGGCCAGAAGAACTTCCGAGCATACTTTGGGCATACAGAACGACAGTCAGGATACCAACAGGCGAAACACCATTTCGAATGACATTCGGAAGTGAAGCAGTGGTACCCGTCGAAATAGGACTGACGACATTTCGTACTTCAACGCATGACGAACAAGGAAAATGAAGAGCAACTCCGCCTCAACCTTGACCTGATCGATGAAGTTAGGGAAACAGCAGAAACCAGAGTGAAAAGATATCAGGAAAGAATGGCACGACACTACAACTCAAGAGTCAAGCCCAGGCAATTGTCAGTCGGTGACCTCGTCTTACGGAAGGTTACGCTGGCCACCAAAAATCCCTCTGAAGGGAAGCTAGGACCAAACTGGGAAGGACCTTATAAAGTCATAGAGATACGACGACCAGGGACATATCACCTGGAAGACATGAACGGACGACGGTTACCTCACCCATGGAATGCCGAGCACCTCAGGAAATACTATCCCTAAAAATAAAAAAAAGACCAACTTTGTAAAAATACAATACTTCGAATAAAGGAATAAGGGTGGACGTAGGCACTATTGCCGAACCACGGTAAAATCACGTGTCTCAGCTCATACCTACATCCCCTACAAAGCAACCCAAAGTTAGACTGCATCGTCCAACACGATCTTCTAACTTAACCACGTTAGACTGTATCGTCCAACACGATCTTCTAACTTTAAACACGTTAGACTGTATCGTCCAACACGATCTTCTAACTTAACCAATGTTAAACTGTATCGTCCAACACGATCTTTTAACGAACACACCAAAGTTAGACTGTATCGTCCAACACGATCTTCTAACTTAACCAATGTTAAACTGTATCGTCCAACACGATCTTTTAACGAACACCCAAAGTTAGACTATATCATCAAAACACGATCTGTTAACCCAAACAAAGTTAAAAATGCAAACACGATCTTCTATAAGACAAAATAAAGGTATCGTCCAACGCCGATTAAAACACAATCCTTTTAACGTAGGCAAAAACCCAGAGTTAAAACCATGTCGTCCAAACGCCATCCCTTAACATTAGACAAATGATTAACATCAAACTAACACCATTTAAAAGACAAAACTAAAATAGAACATTCAAGCATCTAGTAAGATGGAAAATTTATACCAAAGACAAAATTCCGTGCACCGTCTTAAAACGACGAAACCTGCACAAACATGCTGTTTAGAAATGTTAAAAACGCCCTAAACACGGGCCCCACATTGTTTGGAAATTTCTTAAAAAACTAAAAACAAACATTTTCATTTCGACGACACATCCTCGTCACCCGCCTGGTCCTGGGAAACGCCAGCCACGGAGTCTTCATCATCATAAGGTTGAAGAGCGGAGAAATCTAAACCTGGGAAGCGTTGGACGGCTTGCTTTCTGAAGGCTTCAAAGCCAGACAAGAAGTAGCGAGTATTGATGTCTTCAAAAGTTTCCGACGCTCTGAACTCAGACACCGCTGCTTCCTTAGCTCCCTCAATCTGGCCAACGAGATGCTTAAGATCGGCGACAGCCTTATCCTTAGCATCAACCGCCGCCTTAACATCGTCATCTCTGGCCTTGAGCTCCTTCTTCAGCTTCTCCGCATCATTCAGGGCTTCCCTCCTATCCCTCGTCAACTCCATGACGGCCTTTTTGGCGTTCTTCATCTCCGCCTCGTCCGCAATAGATTTTGCTCTCAGCATAGCCAAGGTCCTCCTCAACTGAAGCACACCTCCGGGCCATCACCATGGCCTCCGTCAGACCCTACATACACGATCCGGGTCAGAAGCCACAAGTAAAAGGACGAAAGTAAAATATACAAAGCAATAAAAGGACAGAAGACCATACCCGCATCAAAGAGTGAACCATAAGCAGCGAAAGGTCTTCAGTATGGGCCACGGCATACTCATCCGTGTCCTGGGAAGTGATGGCACCTTTTGCTCTGTCCATTGCCACAAGAGGACTCTGATTGATCGTGGAGGCCGCAGATGGAGGAGTGAAATCAGAGTCCACCAGGATGACGGACGGGGCCTCTTGGCCTGAAGGGACGGCAGTCGGGAGGACAGGAGTAACGACCGGGACAGAAGGACGAGGAGGCGCCTCCTCGGCCCGCTTGGAAGATCCCTCGTCCGGCTTCTTCCGCTT
Source organism: Fagus sylvatica (assembly GCA_907173295.1). Classification (NCBI taxonomy): domain Eukaryota; kingdom Viridiplantae; phylum Streptophyta; class Magnoliopsida; order Fagales; family Fagaceae; genus Fagus; species Fagus sylvatica. The sequence continues at coordinate 17,385,125 of OU015770.1, read as the reverse complement.
CAGACTGACGGGGTTAATTGCCACCTCCCCTGATTGGGCAAGTTGTTTGAGCCGATTCTTGTTAAGCTTCATGGTGTTCACGCCTGCAAGCAAAGAAACATACCCAAGTTAAAGAAAAATATATATATATAATATATAAATATATATATATATATATATATATATATATACGCAAAACTCAACGACCTACGTTTCTTATTGGCCTTCACTAACGCTCTGACGGAGGAGCTGGGGACGGGTCCAAGTGAGAAAGTAGCAAGGAGGTCCGGCTCGATAAAGATATTGTACCGACGGTCTTCGATATCTAATATCCTTCCAAATCCTCTCTTGCCAGACGGAATTCAGCAACGGACGGTTCAAAGCTGCAAGAAACAAGAAAAACAGGTCACACACTGACGATATATAAAAAAAAAAAAAAAAAAAAAAAAGAAAAAAGAAAAAAAGAGAGCAAACCGAAGACACACACCAGACCGCGAAGGTGTCCCCCAGGACCTACGGACTCCTACGAAGTCCCTAGGGTCTTCTTGCGGCAGCCTTTCCCAGTTGTCGCCACATACGAAGAAATACCCGTCCTTCCAGATTCTGTCGGACGAGGGTAATCCTTGAACGACCCTAGAGTTCGCATCGCGGTTTTTGAACGTCCAAAAGCCCCGGGACAATGCAATCTGGACGGGCTCGTAACAGAAGAGGAATTCGTCCACTGTTAGGTCCTCCTCCCCATTACTACTAACCCGCCACATGACCATGCAAGAGATGATCGTCCGCCAACCGTTGGGGTTTATTTGCCCCGGCGCCAAGGAAAGGAAATCTAGAAGTTCCCTAACGAAGGGCTGGACGGGAAAACGAAGACCAGGCCCGAAGATCGGCTTCGTAAAAAGCTACGTCACCCTCATATTTAGGGCAACACGCTCGCTCGTCGGAGTCAGGGATTCTGAGGACGACGTCATCAGGTATTTGATAACGACGCCTTATCCTATCTATATCCTCGTCCCGTCTTATTTTGCTAAAGAAAGACATGGCCTTCCAAGACCTGTCCACCCTAGGCTGTTGACGGGAACCCGAAGTACTCGGGACCGCGTCAGACGAGAGGTCCCCTGCCACCCTTCCGGCAGATTCATCGGAGAGCCCCTCCGGCAACTCCTCTGACAGCGGAAGAGACCACTCCGTCTCATTCGCCGCCATCCTACTCCTAACCGCTTCCCAAGTCGAGAGGGCCGGGTAAACTATAGAGTATAGCTCCGCCGCTAATCGGTGGAGCACACTATCGGAGGAAACGTAGCCCTCCAACGGCGGTGGTCCTAAGCTACCCTCGGCAAACCTAGAGACGCCTACGAAGAATAACTTAAACGACGGGCTAAACGAAGCCAGAATGTACTCGGGTGAAAACACAAAACACTAATCGGAAAAAGCTAAAGAGAGAAAGGAAAACTCACCGGAAAAACGGAGAAGAAACCTCAGTCGCTCGCCCCAAAGAACTCTCTTTCGAATAAACTCTCTTTCGAACATGAAAATAGAACTCGAAATCGGTATAAAAACCCTAACCCAAAAAACCCTTCGCATTCAAAAAACCGCCAAAAAACTGACGAAACAACGATTCGAGCACGCCGTCAAATCACGCGACGACACGTGTCATCCGCAACCCGAAGCGACACCTTGACATTAATGCAAGATCTGACGGAACGGCGCCTCGGTCACGCCGACCAAACATGCAGGCGACACGTGTCACCTGTCGCCTGAAACGACACCTTGACATTAATACAAGATCTGACGAAGCGACACAACGATCACGACAGCCAGCTACGTGACGACACGTGTCACCCACTCCCAGAAAGACGACCCCTCATTGAATGAAGTCTCCGTTTCCCGAAAAATACGCGAAGTTACCGAAAAACCCCCGCGACCACTTCAGTACCTCGTACATCGTCATTTAATAACGACGATACGAAGTAGGGGGCATCTGATACGGACCCAAATTAACCCTCAACGACGACCAACCCGTCATGGACGACAAGTATTAAGGCACCTAGACGACCGTATTAAGACACCCAGCTGTATACAGCTTCAAACCCGCATATCAAGCGTGCCAGCTCTTTTACCTCTCTGGAAAAGTCAAAAGAGCAATTTAAAAGCTAGAATCAAGGACCAACACGGTTACAAATCAGGACCAGACAGTTACAAATCCGGACATTAAAACCATTTAATGACCACTAACGGCTAGAAGACCAGAGCCTCCCTATATAAATCCAGAGAATTCTCAGACAAAGGTAATCACTCTTTTTCTCACTTCTAGACTCTCCAAATCCCTCTTTCTCTGTCACACTCTTTGCTAACTTAAGCATCGGAGGCTTCCCCCACCGGACCACCGCCGGTGCCCCCTCTTTTAATTGTTTTTCTGTTTTGCAGGTATTGTCTCGTCGAAGAGGAGCATCGTCCGTTCGGATTGACTCGTGCGTGGACCCACTGATTTTTAGGCATTATCAAAAACAAAGTCCCTGGATGGTTGCCACTTGATGTTTACAGCTGGAATGAGCTCCGTGGGGGGTGGAGTCTCGAAGCTACTCACAAACTCGGTCAGGTATGCTCTTGCTTTGTTACCCACTTGGTCTATATCCAGCACATCTTGGCCCAGTCTTTTTTTATTTCGTCGCTGCCATAGAAGCCATGAGATCACTATGAAAACTTCAGAATTCTGCTGATAGGCAGTAGCTAGGACTTTTGAAAACAAGTCAGCAAAATCCATGACTGGTGAGGCCCGAATTCCCTGAGTCCAATCTTCCTGAGCCCAAACTGAGTGAATTGAGGGGCAAGTCCAGACAGCATGCAGTACATCTTCTGGTGAATTTCTGCAGTTTTCACACGTAGGATCTATTGGGAGTCCTCTTCTACATAGATTAACTCGTGTAGGCAACGCTTCACGGGAAGCTCTCCAAGCAAAATGCTGACATTTCTTAGGGATCTGGAGTGACCAGACAGAATTCCAAATAGGTTGCAGAGTATCTTTGGTGGAGCTGCCAAGGAGATGTTGTTTCTCATAGTGGAGAAGAGAGTGATACCCACTCTTGACCGTATAAAGACCATTGGCTGTTCCTGGCCAACAAAACTTGTCTGGTGGGGCACGATCACTGAGAGGGATATTCTTTATGGCTTCAGCGTCATATGGAAGGAATAATTTGTCTATTAAGGCCGAATCCCATTCCATCCGTGGCTTGAGAATCAGCTGATCAACTGTACAGTCTTGGAGTAGTTGGGGACCATGAGTGACTATGGATCTATGGTGATCTTCTAGCAACCAGCGGGTCTTCCAAATCTTAATCTTCCTCCCATCACCCACTCTCCAAACTCCACCTTTCAAGAGCACCTCTCGAGCTTTTATTATGCTTTGCCAAGCATATGACCCCCTAGTCTTTGTATCAGTTTCTAGAATTGAGCAATGGGGAAAAAATTTGGCTTTAAACACCCGGTAAAACAATGAGGAGGAATCCTCCATGAGGCGCCAAACTTGTTTTGCTAGGAGGGCCTCATTAAATTTCTGAAAGTCTCGGAAGCCCATTCCCCCCATACACTTTGGGTCACAAAGCTTCTTCCAACTCACCCAATTTATTTTCTTCTGCTCCGGGTTATTACTCCACCAAAATCTTCGAATCATGACTTCTAACTCCCGGCAAAGTTGAATAGGCAACCTGAAGCAACTCATCGAATATGCAGGGATAGCTTGGGCTACAGCTTTGATTAGGACTTCTCTTCCGGCTTGGGATAGTAGTTTTTCCTTCCACCCTTTGAGTTTTTTCCAAACCCTTTCCTTAATCTGAGTAAAACTCTCTGCTCTATTTCTCCCAATTAAAGAAGGGAGCCCCAGATATCTCTCATATTGACGGATGATTGGAACATTGAGTAAATCTTTTATTGCACTCTGGGAAGCAAGTGGAGTTGCTTTGCCCAAGCTTCACTTGGTATTTAGTTTTAATAAGAGTGGTATTTTAAATCTTTTGAACCTTTAGTAATAGATTTAACTTAGAGCTATGTTAATAAATTTGATGCACTTATGGTGTGCTACATTATGAAAGCACGTTAACCACATGTAACACTTTTTCTTTTCTTTTTTTGGTAAAAGGAACTTCCATTAAAATTAAACAAAAACTCCATCCAACTTTCAGGCATTCCAAACAATACTAGGAAGGGATGAAGAATTACAACAACAACTAAAAAAGAAGGGAGACCTAAGTGAGGAGGCAGCTTTTGCCAAGGAGTGAGCTACACCATTAGCCTCCCTCCTAGTCCAAAAGAAAGAATAGGAAGAAAAATATTTACATAATTCAGTAATATTACAAACTAAACTAGAAATGGACCAATTAACAAAATTTAGATTTCCATTTAAAGCATCAATGCAGATCTTTGAGTCTCCTTCTATAATGACATACTTGAAATCTTTCTCAAATGCCAATTGGACAGCCCAAAAAAGTGCAGCAGCTTCAGCCTGCAGAGGGTCACAAAGGATGTGCTCTTTTGCCCAAGCATTCAAAATTTGCCCATTCTCATCCCGGGCAACAACAGCAAGTGTGGTGAACTCCTTAGAAATTGCAACGTCGACGTTAAGCTTTATAACTCCATTGGGAGGGCGGTGCCAATGTGTGTACTCAATCAGATTCCACCTCTCTTCCTTAAGGAAAGCCATCAAACTCTCCCTTACTCTCATTTCAGGGTTTTTAATGACACTGTGAATTTTTATTTGCTCACCACCGTGAACAACTTGATTTCTAAGGTGCCAAATTGCCTCCAAAGTAAGTGCCATAATGAGGAATGTACAGTTAGGCTCAGGAAGATTCTGGTTAATGGACATGCTAAAGTGAGGTGGAGGCTTTAGGACCAACTTTAGGATGTCTTCATTACTGGTGAGTTATAAGCTTTCTGTTCTGAGTCCCCAACAACTTCCAAACCGTACAACTCTTGCAACAGTGCATTTAAAAAATAGTTGGACTCCAGTTTCTTCAGCTTCACCACATAATGGACAAGAAGAGTCAATGATTCCCAATTTTTGAGCAAGCTTGCATTAAGTAATTTGGTGAAAATCATTGTATTAACTCAAATAATATAATTTATTTATTAATTATTAGCAAATTATATTTGTGAAGAGATAACAAATTTTAGTCATAGTGTTTACTACATATGGAAAGATAATAAATTAATCAAATAACCATTAAAAAACTCGAGCTTGTTTGAAAAGAAAATGAACCAGCGTTAATATATACGTAATTTGATTTGGTTATGGGCTTGAGCGGCTCATGTTCGAAATAAAATTAAATGAACAATCATGAATTTTAATACTCGATTCAACTCATTTAAAGCCCTGTTTAGTAAAGACATGTTGTAACTTGCAAGCTATTTTATTTATTTACTTTTTTAATGTTGAAGATTAATAATAGCTGCTGATTTATTTTTTTTGTCCTGGCCTAAGATTATCGAAACTTCTTATTTATTTTTCTATCATTTTGTCTCACATTTTAATTCTAATGTATCTATAAAATTTGTAATGGTAAATACTATAAGACTTAATTAAGTAATTTCAAGTGAATTCCAATTAGAATAAGTAGTAAAGTCTTTTATCATCGAATAAAGGACATAAATCGAATCCTTCCACACACACAAACAAAAAAACAATTATTATCATTCTTTGATGGTAAAAAAACCAATGGAGTGTGTGCTATAGATTCAATTCACATTTTATCTATAAAATAGGGTAACTTGAAATTTTTTTTGGCTGAAAATTTGAAATATATAGGCACTTGCTATCAAATATACCACACCTCCAATGTGCTATCCATGATTTCTCATTTCTATTTAAACATCAATTTTATGTGCCAAAATTCACGACTCATTTAATGGTTATTAGAGAACTACCCTCGGATGATAGTCTATGAATTTAGTGCAAAAAACTGCTTTTGATGAAAGAAGTAGTCGCCAATGAACCTCTTGCCTTTTAATTAATGGATACATGCACGAAGATTGAACATCACTCAAATTTTCTGCCTTATCTTAGCGTTAATTACTTGTCTCTTGCGTAAGCCTAAGTAGGGAACTTGGAGCGCAATTGAAAAATAAATCATGCAAGGTATTGAGTTATAGCTAATTTTGGTAGGTTATCTCAGAATATCTTTGCAAAATATGGAGAGTTAAATGCTGCATAGTTCTTAGGCTTGAAATTCTGAGCATACCATGTATTAATGAATAGCAATTTACAGCTTAAATACTGCATAGGAATAAATTCAGGTGCAGCACCTATTCTGACCATTGGACTAGTGAGTTCTGTAAGATTTCTTAAGAGATATGGATAAGACTGAAATCTAGAGAGAAAACTTAATAGACATGAACTTGATAAAATGTGCTTACTTTGATTGATTATAGTTTTGATATTTATACAAAACTGTTAACAAACTATAACAGCTGTTAACACCATAACAGAAACTATAACAATCTTCCACTAATCATAGGCACATGACTAGCATGACTTTCTTTAATTAAACTACATTGACATAAGCTACAGTCGTTTAGAGCTATACATAAATATAAACGGCTTGTAGCTTTGACAATAGCTTTGTAGCTTGAACACAGTTGCCTGAAGTCTGGTTCTTCATGATCTTCATCATCCCCCCACAATCTCAGGGACAGGGACAATGAGATTGTGACGAAGATCAAGAAAACGATTAGTGGGAAGACTCTTAGTAAAGATGTCAGCAAGTTGGTCCACTGTGGAGACAAACTTGACAATCAAATCCTTGCGAAGAACCCTTTCTCGCACAAAGTGAAAATCTACTTCAATGTGCTTGGTTCTGGCATGAAAGACAGGATTGGATGCAATTGCTAATGCCAAGACATTGTCACACCAGAGAATTGGAGTGTCAGAGATGAAGATGCCAAGATCTTTGAGAAGAGTTCGAATCCAACATAGCTCAGCTGAGGCAAAGGCTAAAGCACGATACTTTGACTCTGTGGAAGATCTGGAGACAGTAGGTTGCTTTTTAGCAGACCAAGTGATGGCATTAGACCCCAAGTAAATGAGAAAGCTTAAGGTAAATCGTCTGTCATCTAGGTCACTAGCCCAATCTGCATCAATGTAAGCATAGAGTGACAGTGGACTAGGAGTGAACTCAATGCCATGATGAAGAGTGCCTCTGATGTAACGAAGAACTCTTTTGGTTGCAGCAAGGTGGGTAATGGCAGGAGCTAACATGTACTGACAGACTTGATGAACTGCAAAGGAGATATTAGGTCTGGTGAACGTAAGGTAGTGCAGGGTTCCAACCATGCTTCTGTACCCATGGGGATCAGGAAGAGGATCACCATCATGAAGGGAGAGTCTAGTGTTTGGGCAAGAAGGAGATGAGACAGGTTTGCAATCAAGCATGTTATGTTTCTTAAGTAAATCATGAGCATATTTGGTTTGCTTGATGTAAAGGCTATTGGTAGTTCGAGACACTTGTAGGCCCAAAAAGTAGTGTAGAGTGCCCAAGTCCTTCAAATCAAAAACTGTGTTAAGTTGGTTGATGAGGTGATCAAGGTAGGGTGGAGTGTTGCTTGTCAGTACTATGTCATCAACATAGAGTAAAAGATAGGCTATCACGGATTGATTCTTGTATATGAAGAGAGAAGAATCTGCTGTAGAGGCTGTGAATCCCAAATGCAGTAATTGGGAGGTAAAACTTTCAAACCAAGCTCGTGGAGCTTGTTTTAAGCCATAGATAGACTTGTGGAGTTTGCAGACAAGATTAGGATGATTAGGGTCAATGTAACCTTGTGGCTGTGTCATGTAAACTTCTTCTTTGAGAGTACCATGCAAGAATGCATTCTTGACATCTAATTGTCTAAGAGGCCATTGAAGAGACTGCAAGTGAGAGAATAAGCCTCACAGTGGGAGGCTTGATTACTGGACTGAATGTTTCATCAAAGTCAATCCCCTGTTGTTGGTGAAACCCCTTTGCCACAAGTCTTGCTTTATACCTTGCTATGCTGCCATCACAGTTGTGCTTGAGTTTGTAAACCCATTTGCATCCCACTACATTTTTGGTTGCTGGCAAAAGGACTAGAGATCAAGTGCCTTGTTTTTTAAGAGCTTGAAACTCTTCATCCATAGCTGTACACCATTGGCTATATTTGGATGCATTAGTAAGAGGTAGGTTCAGTAGTGGTATAATCAATTTGAGCTGCATATGAGACTTTGGGTTTGAAAATACCATGCTTACTTCGGGTTTGCATGTGGTGTTGAAGGGGTGGTGGTGGAGTGGTAATAGGAACACTGGAAGGTATGGTGGGGTCATTTATGTTGACTGGAGGTAATGGAGAATGATAGGTAGAATCTGGTGGGTTTTGGACAGTGGATGTTGGGCTAGGTTGGGGGCTGAAACCAGTAGGTAATGGTGAAGGGTTCAAGGCTGATATCTGTGGTAGAGTAATTGGTAAATCTGAGAGGTTTAATGCAGCAACAGGTTGAAGCATAGGCATAGGCATAGTGTTAGACATGGAGGTGTTGGAGTGATTGCTGGGTAAGGAACTGGGCTCTTGTGGAGGAGGGGTGGTCACTATAGGATTGTGGTCACAGGAATGCAGTAGGAGAAGTGTGTGTAACCAGTTTTCTGCAGACTGAGGTGATGTGCCTAGTGCTGATGCAGTGTGCTGTGATTTAAGCCAGGAAAAGTGTTCTCATTAAAGAGTACATGTCTCGAGACATAGAGTCTAAGAGTGGTAGGGTCAAAACAGTAGTACCCTTTGGAATGGGTTGGATAACCAAGAACTATACATGGTGCTGTTTTGGGATACAATTTGTGTGCTGTATAGGGTGTGAGTAAAGGGAAGCATTGACAACTAAAAGTTTTGAGATATGTCAAATCTGGTAAGGTATGATAAAGTGTTTCCTAAGGAGATTTGTTGGAGAGGTTGGGAGTTGGTAATTTGTTTATAAGGTGAGCAGCAATGGAAATTGCATAGGACCAGTAGGACATGGGAAGAGTAGATTGAGATAGGAGTGCTAAAGCACATTGAACAAGATGTCCTGTGTTTCCTCGCAGCAACACCATTCTGTTGAGGTGTATGAGGACAAGACACTTGATGAATCATGCCTTTAGAGGCATAAAACTTGGTTGAATTGGTTTGATGTGAATTCTCCTCCACAATCAGTACGAATGGTTTTAATTGGTAGGGAGAATTGAGTATGGATCATTGCTTGAAACTGTGTAAAAGTATGGAAAGTGTCTGATTTATGTTTGAGCAAATAAACCCAAGTGAATTTAGTAAACTCATCCACAAAAACAAGATAATATCTAAAAGCATTGGTAGACACAACAGGAGCAGGGCCCCAAAGATCAGAATGAACCAATTCAAAAAGGAGATTGAACCTGTTTATTAGAACTAGGAAAAGGTAACTGGTGCATCTTTCCTGCCAAGCAGTGATGGCAGTGTTCTAATACAAGGTTTGGACAGAAAATTGGAATTGAAAGAATGAGACAGACTTGAAAGAACTTTAGCACTAGGATGCCCTAGTCTAGAATGCCATAGCTGTCCACTTATCTGAAAAAGATTGTGCAGTACAGGCTGTTTTATTTGCAGAATTGAACAATTGAGAGTTGAATGGGATAGACTCCATTCTTACTCAGGCCCTTGTAGAGAAGTCTCCCCATAGGTAAATCCTGAACCAAAAGCTGATTAGCATCAAAATAGCAACTACAATTATTGTGTAGGCAGAGTTTATGGAACAGAGAGCAGATTTGATGCAATTCTGGGAACATGAAGGACATTTTTAAGCTGAAACTTGTGAGATTTGGTGTGGAGTTGAGGAATTACCTATGTTTTGGATAGGAAGATTCTTGAGCCATTACCTACTGAGACTTGTTCTTGGCCTTGATAAGGAACTTGAGGGCTGAGGTTATTGGCATTGGCTGTGATGTGGTCAGAAGCACCTGAGTCAGTCAAGCCAAGATTCTGCAGACTGAGTGTGTTGGATGTTGGAAGCACTGGCCATGGCTGCAAGCTTCATGGTAGGGTTCTTGCCTTGGTAGGCAAAGTCCATTCTGTGATAGCAGTCTATGGCATAGTGTCCTTGTTTCCAACAGATCTGACAGGTTGGTCTTTCAGATCTTGCTTGAGGTGAAGCCTGGTTCTGGTTCTGTTGCTGATTGCTGATATGGAGGCTGTGATGGAGTGAAGTTATGGGATCTTCCTCCTCTGCCTCGTTGGAAGGAATTTCTGCCTCTTCCTCTGTTGTAACTTGGATTTCCATAGCTTGGATGTCCATTAAAACCAGTGTTTGGCTTGTTTGTGTTAGAAACAAACATTGCCAATGCAGAATTCATAAGAGGATCTGAACCTTCTTTCATTGATTGCTCTTCAGTCTGTAACAGAACTGAAAGCTTCTCTAGGGAAAGGATTCCATCTCTGGTCCTTATTGCAGAAGCAAAAGGAGCATATTCCTTTGGTAGTCCCTTGAGAATGATGTGGAGTAACTCTTCATTATCAATCTGTACTCCCACTGCATAGAGCATATCTCTAGTGGTTTTGATTCTTTGAAGATAGGAACTCACAGATTCATTGCCTTTTCTGATTGCCTGAAGCTCAAGTTTGAGATTGAGCACATTTGCTCTGGCAGTGCAAGTGAATCTCTCTTCTAAAGTTTCCCATACTTCTTGTGATGTACCTTTACCAACCACCATAGCAAGAACTGGTGGAGATAAGGTCGAGTAGATCAAAGTAAGAAGAGCTTTGTCTCTCTTCTTCCATGCAAGAAATTCTGAGTTCACAGACTGAACTCCAGCTTCTGAGATGAGAAATTGCCTTGGTTGTGCAATTGTTCCATCCAAGTGCTCGATCATGGAGTAGGCATCCAATATTGCAGAAATTTGGAGCTTCCAGATCATGTAGTTTGTACTATCAAGTTTAATGGACATAAGATGTGACATATTGTTGATGAGTGACAATGCTGACTGAATTGAAGAAGATGATGATGCAGAAGAATCCATGGATACGGATCACTGCTCTGATACCATGTAAGATTTCTTAAGAGATAATGGAATAAGACTGAAATCTAAGAGAGAAAGCTTGCTAGAGATGAACTTGATAAAATGTACTTAACTTTGATTGATTATGATTTTGATATTTATACAGAACTGCAGCTGTTTAACAAACTATAATAGCTGTTAACAGCATAACAGAAACTATAACAAACTTCCACTAATCATGGGCACGTGACTAGCATGACTTTCTTTAATTAAACTACATTGACATAAGCTACAGTCGTTTAGAGCTATACATAAATATAAACGGCTTGTAGCTTTGACAGCAGCTTTGTAACTTGAACACAGTTGCCTAAAGTCTGGTTCTTCATGATCTTGACAAGGAGTAAACTAGAGAGTGCAAATGATGGAGTACCTTTCTATTTGGAAAATTTTCTTCTTCATGATAAATGTTCAACTTGTCAGAAACATTTTTGGTTATTAGGAGTTCCGTATCAAAGACAATCAAAAGCCAAAAAGATCGTAGTTCATGTTAGAGTATCAAGAGAGTTTTTTCTAACTTGGATCTCTCATAAGCAACAGGTGACTAATTATGTTTTCATTGTCAGTTGTTATATATATTAAGAATAATTTTGATTTCTTCTAGTAAAAATGTTAGTTCATCATGCTTTAAATTTTATTTTTTTGTTATTTATTATTTCATCCGATTAATAAATCTCGTGCTTTTCTTAAATGTGACAGGAAGTAAGATGTATTGTGGGTGCAAGCAACATGAAGAAAGCTATTATTTACAGGAGTAATTCAGGTTGGTTGTAGAAATAATTATACTTTCATGTACTCTTTTGCATTTAATTTTGGGACTTAATAAATATTCTTTTAACATTACAAAGGGTTTGACTATAGCATATTTCATGTGGTTTAACTTGTGATGGCATGATGGCAAAAGATATGATCTAATCAAGGTCCATTTATTTTAGACCAAAAACAATCCTTTTCTTTTTTTTCTTTTTGTTAAGAAAAAAATCCATTTCCATATATGAAAGAATTAATTTATCACATAATATGTTGAATATGAACCAATTTTCAGAAAGCATAAGGTTCCTTCAAAATGAATAACTAAGCCAATTTTATTTTTGAGATTTGTAACTATTTCTATCCAAATAATGAAAGTGAATAATTATAACGGTAATCGTGGTGGTAATAGTTGTGTAAGTGTTATTAAATTATTGCATAGTTGTGTAATTGTTAAGATTTCTTTTAAAAAAGGGGAAAATAAAGTAACGATGAGCCCGCAGATGTTTGTCCATAATAAAATTTTAAATTATCATTGAATTGTATTTTGTTTGAAGATCAAATGAAAGACGAAAGTGCAATTTTTCTTTACTTGAAAATTAAGGGGAAAAAAAAAAGTGTAACAGCTAGACGGTGCAATTTAGTTTCACTTTTTAATTTGAAAGAAGAAAAAAAAGTTACTAAATCTAAAAGTGACCAGCTGCTGCTATGAACTTGTGTATGCCATTCACCTGACAAGACAAAAAGATGTGTATGCCTTACATATCCAGCCATGGAGCCCCCCCAACGGCCAGATTAATTATTATAAATCTGATTGTGCCCTTCATCATTTCTCATATGGAATTACTGTTTTCAATTGAAACATTGGATCACTTACACAGTTACACTATTATAGTCATAGATGATAGAGAAGCATGATACTTGACATAAATTAAAGCAACCCATTTATCCCACAGTACCAAAAAAGCAAATTAAAGCTACCAAAGCTTCAAAAGGTAGCCGAATGAGCTTAAAAAACAAATAACTCCACCCAAAAAAGAGAAGGAAAACCCATAGACAATTCAACCAGATTCCTGAACACTACATGTGCATAAAGTTCCCCCCAAATCATGCCCTTACACATTTCCTCAAGGACCTCAACCATCCAAGAAAAGAATCATTTGCAACTCCACTAGGCCTCCTCCTCCAAATACACAAACTTTTTTTTTGTTCCATTCACAACACATTTCCTTACAATTCTACCTCCCAATCTCCAATCAAAGCCATGAATATTCACATTTTCACCACCACTCTCTACCTATTGATTCAAGCACTAACAGTCCCACTAGTTAGCTCCACACTCCACGTTAACACATGTAGAAGCTATTGTGGAAACATAACCATAGATTACCCATTTGCACTCCAATATGGCTGTGGCCATCCAGGCTTCCGAGACCTCCTATTTTGCATGAATGATGTCCTAATGTTCCACATTAGCTCCGGTTCTTACCGTGTCTTAGAAATAGACTATGCTTATCAAGCACTCACACTTCATGACCCTCACTTGTCAACATGTGACACCATTGTGCTAGGAGGCAAAGGCAATGGCTTCGAGGTCGAGTCATGGCGTGAACCATACATGAATCCTACAGCAGACAATGTGTTCATGTTAATAGGTTGCTCAGCTCGATCACCATTGTTCCAAGGTTTCCCAGGGAAGCACTTGCCATGTCGAAACGTTTCAGGCATGGGGTGTGAGGAGTATTATGATTGTCCGGCATGGGACTTAGTGGGCCATAGAAAAGTGGGCTCCTCGTATGGATCAGGCCCACCTCAATGTTGTGGTTTGTCATTTGAGGCAATTAAGGTTATAAATCTCACTAAGCTTGAGTGTGAAGGTTATAGTAGTGCTTATAGTCTAGCACCATTGAAGGTAAGTGGGCCTAGTGGATGGATGTATGGGATACGTGTGAAATATTCGGTCCAAGGGAATGATGATTTCTGTCGCGCGTGTGAGGCCACTGGTGGTACGTGTGGGTATGGTTCGGATGGTATTAGGCAAATGTGCATGTGTGGGAGCTTCAATTCAACATCAAATTGTGATTCAGGTTAGACAAATTAAGACTTTGATTTTCTTTTCTCACTTTCTAGCATGCAATAACACTGCACATGTTGTACACAACACACACTAAACTTTATCGAATCTCGATTGAATAATCATAATCAAATTTGGCATAGGTTTAAGGTTTTTGTGTATTTGATGCAAGGTGGAATCAATCACAATCATGTTAAATTATTAATTTGGTTTTAAAACTATTTGATAAAGTTCAATTTAATAGTGTAAATTTAATCCCTCAACTATTAATTATGTGAATTGGTATTTCAATTTTTAAAATCAAGTCAAATCAACCCTTATAGCTAATGTGGCAAACAAAGTACACATTAAAAAGTAATATGAAATATGTAAAATTTGTAAAATCAAGTCAATTTCAATTATTAATTTATTAAAATTTAAATAGAGATGAGACCCAATAATGACATTGATTTGATTTTGAAAGTTGAGAGACGAAAATAACATAATTAATAATTAAAGTATCAAAATGAATTTTATCCAATAGTTGGATAATTAAATTAGTAATTTATTCTTTTATCTTAGTGTTGGATAGTATAATGGATCTTTCTATTCAACTTTTGTGGTGGTACTGAAGTATTGTATAACTATAAGTGATCTTTGGATTAATGTGCAGTCAAGTCATCGTCAAGTCGAAGAACTTGGTCTATGGTGGACACATTAGCAGGTAGCTTTTTATATACATTTTCATTGGTTATATTAATTCATCTTGATACAAGTGATTATATAATAACCTTGATATTTTTCTCAATTCTCATGGATATCCACATATGTATGTATATATCCACTTGTTTTAAAATTGTAGTAAATTTTGTAATATACCAAACACTACATGTGAAAATAATGATTTGTTTTCCCTTTTTCGTTTATAGTTTTAATTTAACTATTGAGCTTTTGTCAATTTAATTTGAAAATATTTCTTTGTAGGATTTTTTATGGGTATGCTAGTATGGATGACAGCCAATCAAATTTGAAGTAGAGGTCCATCCAAGATCCAACATTACTATCTTATGTATCTGTATCTCGTGTAATTTTATTGGTTTTTTTGGAAGGAAGAGAGGGGGAGAGGGTTCAAACATGTAATTTCATTGTTACATATACGTGGGTCGTGCAAGCATGAGAGGTAGAGATTTTTGACATTATTTTGAAGTACATGTATTTTGGAGCAAGACTAAAAGAGTGCAAGTACATATTCAAGAATTTATAAATATTGACCTTTTCAATTTAAATTTTATTTAAAGGGAAATTCCATTAATTGCATATCGAGTTTATACTAGCAAGTCCATGCAAATGTTTGGTAAAATAAGAGAAATTATTCCATCCATCACGTATACCACGTTACATGTCACTCATCTAATAAAAAAAATGTCAAGTGTTTTAATTAACTGATTAATCATCAGTGTTACAGTCCCGATCACCACCGTCCAAATATAAAATAAAATGAAAAAGTTAAGTCATGATCATCACCATCCAAATATAAAATAAAATGAAAAAGTGAAGTCATGATCATCACCATCACTTCCCCATCTCTATCGGCTTTCGCTACAAGAAACAAAAATCCTCTCAATTGGAAGACTATTTACTAGAATGTTGGCAGTGCTATAGCCCAAGGGGAAAATATTTAGTTATTTACTCATTTTTAGTACTATAGCCCACGTGTTGGAAGTGCTATTTTCCCGTTGCTATAGCCCCATATGTAGCCAAAGGGAAACTATTTACCCTTTTTTGGTGCCAACATATAGGAAAAGCAAAATTTTGCACACAAAACTGCATTTCTTAGGAATCATACATTTTTTTTTTTGAGATATGATAGAAATTCTAATCTAAACTCACACACACGTATATTTTGAAGATCCTGGGGATCGAACCCATACCCTCATAGAGGGGGGCTTTTTGGGGAGGGCAATCATACATTCATACATAGAAATCCTCTATAATAAATAAATAAAAGCGCCATAGCAGAAGCCCACCTTCATGGTTAATTCATTAAAATAGTAAGATTGCTCATTTAATCCATCATTCATGGTCAATTAATTAAAATCTTATCTTTTGTCTACACTTTTTTTATTATTATTATTTATTTTTTTTTGCCGATAAGGGTGTTTAGACTTTAGAACTCTTCAAATCCCTAACTATTCTTCCAATTATATATATTTCTCTTGTCTCATATATATAGGATAATTACACGGAAGAATCCCTTAGGATGGCCCTAAGATGCTAGTTAGAGGTTTTAAATTTCAGATCTCATGAGAGCTAAAGAACTTTTGTAGACACTTACAACTTTGGTAACTCATATAGGCTAATGACGCTTTTTATTTTTATGAAGATTAACAACAAAATTGCTGTGGGTGTCACTAATTGTTGTTAAATCTTTAGTGGTTCAGATATTGTGTAATCTAGGTGCTTGGTTTACATTTGGGCATCATTAGTGGAAATTGCTTTTTTTTCTTTCTTTTTTTTTATGCTAATTGGTGGATATTGCATCAATCTTTGTTTGTTTTGACTTAAATATCTTGTAAATTTCCACTTAACCCATTTCATGTGTCCCTTTTCCTATTGCATATCTGGCAAGAATTTACTTCCATTTCTAGTATAAATAAATAAGTTCTAGTCTTCTAGATTTTCTCAACCTCTCACTCTTTGGAAAAAGGGTCATATGTTTCGGATATGGGTTTGGATTGGCTCCAGTGCTCCAGTGCACTGGAGCCGTTGCAAGCTTAACACGTGTCCAGTTTTGGCCATGTGTCAGCATCGCAGTGCACTGGACTGGAGCCAAACCGTTCCCTTCGGATATATATATCTTCCTCTCACAAGTAAGTGGGCCCCACAAACTCTCGCTATTATATTCTACTTTAACTTAAATAATTTATTTTTTATTCACGCCGCTCTAATCGTAATCGACATTTCCTTCGAAGCTCTCCAAATACATTCGAACTGATCGGTGTTTCTGCTCTATTGAGCTGTAAATGTAACAATGGCAGTCTCCTCGTACAAATCTCACATCTTTTTCTCTTTTTTGAATCTCCGTCCCAAGTTTGGTCCTCCAAACTGCTTTTTCACGCACCCAATTCTTCACACAAGGCACCACCAAACACAAAGAAGCTTGGTTACTAGTACTACCACTCTGGTTTCTGAGATTTCAACCCAACCAATACCATCTTTTCATCAGGTATGGATTTAAATTCTAAATTTTCTTTGTGGGTTGTTTTTGTTTCTGAGTTATCTTTCTTTTTTTCTTTTGGGGTTATTGGATGCAGTTGATTGAATCATTGTTAAATGGTGTTGATTTATCGGAGTCTGAGGCTGAGGCTTCCATGGATTTTTTACTGAATGATCCAAATGAGGCACTCATAAGTGCTTTTCTTGTTCTGCTAAGAGCTAAAGGTGAGACATATGAAGAGGTAAAAAGTTCTCTCCTTTGGGGTTCTGATAGAATTATAGTGTGCTTAATGTTGAAACAAATGGAGGATAGTGAAAGTGAATAATTATGGGATTTTAATGATTAAACAGGTTGTGGGGTTGGCAAGGGCAATGCTCAAGCATAGTGTGAAGGTAGAAGGGTTGGTTGATGCAGTCGACATTGTTGGAACAGGTGGTGATGGAGCAAACACGGTGAACATTTCCACAGGGGCTTCGATACTTGCTGCAGCTTGTGGTGCAAAAGTTGCAAAGGTTGACATCCCTCTGCAGTTACTTTTGATGCTGTGGTCTTTAGTGGTGTGAATCTTTAGTGAGATATGAATCTATGAAATAGTGATTGGTTAAGTGTTTTGTGTTCAGCAAGGAAACAGATCAAGTTCCTCTGCGTGTGGAAGTGCTGATGTATTAGAGGCTTTGGGAGTAGCAATTGACTTGGAGCCTGAGGTTAGTGTAATTAATTTGATTTTTTTTTTTTTTTAAGTTGCATTTGATGCTCCAATGATATTCTGGATAGTGAGTGACTATGCCTCAGTAGCTCCTTGAGTGGTGAGATTATAAATTGGCTGTACTAGACTTTGTAGACAATTTATGAAATAAGTGTTAAGCTAGTAGTTATTCTGATAATTTTGCAATCAGAGGAGGATGTAATCTTTATCTGATGATAAATATTTTTCACTAATTAGTTCAATGGTAATTAGTATCCCCAATCTACCGGACACCATTTTAAGCCAGGGCCCTTTTCTTTATATGTTATTTCCTTAAGAACACTATATATTCAGCATAGAACAAGAAAAAGAAAATTTGAATGTTTGTGCTCAACTTATATAATATGCAAAGGGTACCAATGTTCTGAACAAATGGTTTTTGCCTATATTAATCAATTTCTCATTGTTTTTTCTTTAACTCAGGGCGTGAAGAGGTGTGTGAACGAAGGAGGAATTGGATTTATGATGGCTCCAAGATATCATCCAGCAATGAAGATTGTCAGCCCTGTTAGAAAAAAGCTAAAAGTGAGAACTGTCTTCAACATATTGGGCCCGATGTTGAATCCAGCAAGAGTACCTTTTGCTGTTGTCGGTGTATACAAGGAAGAATTGGTAAATATTTGTATCAAGAATTGCTGAATATTAGAATTATCATCTACTCTCCTAAAACTATATTTCTTGATCATCTAAACAGAATAGCTGATCTGAAGGATGGTTGTCATATTTTCTTTAACTACACCTGAAGTCTAAAAGATTTGAAACTAATTTGTAATTACATAATAAAAGTGATAGGATATAAGATTATTCCAAATGTAGTCACTATTTTGCCAAGATGGTTTCAATAGATCTAAGCTTATAACTAAATAGATTCTTAATCAATAGAGTAATTGCTACTAAGATTCAACGGATTTTGATTTTGATTGGATGTTGCCTGAATGGTTGATTAATGCATAATTGACTGAAAACAGTTAAGCATTCTTTACTTCCTTATGGGCTCACCATAGAACTGGAGTATCTCAAATAAGTGGTTTGTTGCCTGTAGAGCTTAGATAACTTATAGTAGCAAACAATTAGTCTCGATAGTTTTAGTTTAAGACCAAGTAACCAAACAAAAGCAACCATGTTTCATATTTTTATTGATTACAGCTATCACTTCATCATGAATAAAAAATTGATTTCATTGTGTATTCTTTAAAAGGATACACAATTATATACTGTTAAACAGCTTGGGTTCACTTTTCAAGTAACGAGTTGCATACATGTGGTTCATGAAGTTTTTCTCATTATATATTCTATTTATTGGATAGGTCTTAAAAATAGCTAAAGCATTGCAGCTCTTTGGCATGAAAAGAGCATTAGTTGTTCACTCAGAGGGCTTAGATGAAATGAGCCCCCTAGGTAAGAAACTTCTCGTTTTGAATGCTAAAGTATGCTTATTACAACTTTAGAGGTTGTCTCTCATATCTTTTTTTCTCTCTCTCTCTCTCTGTTTTTATATTATGAGATAAACTATGATCAGGTGGCCTTCTGTTAAGATTGATCGGGCATAACCCATTTTTACTTGCCTTTGGTCAGTTTTCTTATTGATCCAAACCATTGACATAGATTTACAAATAACAAAAATTGGAACTTTTTACATTTTGAATTAATTATTAGTGCCAAGTTATTAAAAGTTTTGGTTATATTTGAACGGCATATAACATTGCATATGTAAGTCAAATTAGCATATCTTTTTTCAGTAGAAAAAAAGTATTAAGTTTATATTGTCAATTTTATCCTTTTCAATATGTGTACAAATGGGTGATGCCCATCATTCTTGATGAGGCGCTCCAATATAGTATATCCGTTTAATTATCTACTTAAATCTCATCTTAGTCAAAGATCAATGATCAATGATTTGAATACAGGACCTGGGCTAATCCTTGATGTCACTCCAGAAAACATTAAGACATTATCATTTGATCCATGTGAGAATCTTGTCTCTAATTTTTAATTTGTTCATCTTTGATTAGTTGCTACATTTTAATAGATATGAAAAAAATTATTTTTACTTACTAATAAAGACATAATCTTTATTGGATAGTGGAGTTTGGCATTCCCCGCTGCACTCTAGATAACTTGCGAGGTGGAAATCCAGAATATAATGCAGAGGTTCTAAAGCGTGTATTATCAGGAGAGAAAGGGTCCATTGCCGATGCACTTGTAAGCACTTTGGCAGTTTGGCTCTCATTAAGATGTTAATGTAATACTTTATTACTTTGAGAAATCTAATTATCACAAAATTATTTGAACAGATAATGAATGCAGCGGCAGCTTTACTGGTTAGTGGCCATGTGAACTCCTTGAGTGAAGGGGTAACTTTGGCTCGTGAAACACAAGAATCAGGGAAAGCTCTTGAGAGGCTTGATTTGTGGGTAAAAATTTCCCATGTAAGTTAAAAAAAATAATAATAATAGTTTTAAGATTATTGTAGCTTCAAATTGCAATGAACAATACAAATCCCTTTGATCCCTTTTGTTTGATGATAGCAGAAAAAAAAAAAAAAAAAAAAAAAAACAGAGTGAAATTATTATCTCTTTGATCCCTTTCCTCATTCTTTATGGCGTGAAATTTACATTTGTTTTTTAATACTTGCTTTTAACTGCTAAGTCCCTTTCCCAATCAAGACAAAGTTCTAAAATTCAGTAAACAGGTACAAAGATGAATATCTGGATACCAGTTTATTTTTTTTGATAAGTAATAATGAGTTTTATTGAAGAAAAACCACTTTGTGTGCATAAAGCATGGACATAACAGCAGTGAGAGTTACAAAGAAGATATGAATGTAGAGGTATGTAGAGAGTCTAGAAAGGAAATAACAGAATCACATCTGGAATAACCCCAAGCTACGGCCCAGTCATATAGCGTGTTGGAGAAAAGTTCTAGCAATTGAGACTTCGTTCGCTCCGAGTTCTCAAAAATCCGACTATTCCGCTCACGCCATAAGGTCCAAAGAAGACAAAGAGGGACCATGTTCCAAATCTTGGAATGGAGCTTCCCCAACCCGTTGTACCAACCAAAGAAGAGGTCACGGACACAACCTGGCAGCACCCATAAAATGCCAAATTTCCGAAAAACAAAGCTCCAAAGACCACTAGCCACCTCACAATGAATCAAAAGATGATTGGTTGTCTCCCCATCCCAGCGGCACATATAGCACCACCCCGCTAGGTGATACCCTCTCCGCATAAGGTTATCAACAGTTAGAATTCTGTCCCAAGAAGCAGACCAAGCAAAAAAAGAGACCCTTCTAGGAGCATGAACCCCCCAAATAGCTTTCCAGGGGAAAAGCACGGGATGAGAATGCCTCAAAGCGGTGTAAAATGATCTGATATCAAAAATCTCATTGCCTTTTAGTCTCCAACGTAAGCCATCACCCCCTTCACGAAACGAGGAATTGGAATGCAGAAACTCGAAAAAAGACGCTACCCCCTCCACCTCCCAGTCATTGAAATTACGGATAAATTGGACATTCCAATCAGATCGAGAACCCAAAGCGAAACGACTCAGGATTAAATCAATTGTGGCCTGACGATTAGACGCACAAGCATACAAATTTGGAAATATATCCTTTAGGGGACGATCTCCACACCAGCGTTCAATCCAAAAACGAATGCGATCCCCAATACCCACTTCAAAGTCCACATAGGCGACAAAATCCGACTAGCCAAAGCTAATGCTCCTCCACAACCCACACCCATGACTGCCCCTTGGGTTATTAGTAAACCAACCACCTGAAAAAACCCCATATTTAGTTGCAATCACCATGCGCCATAGCTTTGATTCCTCAATGCCAAAACGCCATAACCATTTCCCCAGTAAAGCTTTATTAAAAACAACAAGCTTCTTGACACCTAATCCACCATATTTAATCGGGGAACAAACAATATCCCAATTCACCAAGTGATGGTTGACACCCTCTCCATAGCTACCCCATAGAAAATTACGTTGGATCCTCTCTATCCTATTGGCCACACTGATAGGGACTGTGAAAAGAGAGAGATAGTATGTAGGCAGACTAGATAGTGTACTCTTGAGCAGCGTCAATCTACCCCCCTTTGATAGATAAAGACTCTTCCACCCAGCCAGTTTACCCTCCATTTTTTCCAGGATAGAGTTCCAAACAGTTTATGACTTGAAGTTAGCCCCTAAAGGCATCCCAAGGTAAGACATAGGAAGGGAACCAATGTGACAACCCATAATATCCGCCAAAATCCGTAAATTAGGCACATCCCCCACCGGCACCATCTCACTCTTGCTCAGATTGACCCGAAGGCCAGTCACCGCTTCAAAGAAGGTTAGGACTAACCGAATATACATCAAATGTTGTGGATTAGCATCATAAAAGAGTATGGAATCATCAGCAAAAAGAAGATGGGAAATGCTTACATCACGCCCAATGGAGAACCCAGTTATGAATCCATCTTCCTCAACATCCAGCTTAGAACTTCCATAACAAGGAGAAAGAGAAGAGAGGAAAGGGGATCCCCTTGTCTCAAACCCCTAGAGCTGCTAAAGAAGCCAGAGGGGGAACCATTAACTAAAACTGAGAAACGAACAGAGGAGATACAAGCTTTAATCCAGCTGCACCAACGACTCCCAAAGCCCATTCTCTCCAAAATATATAACAAACATTCCCAATTTACATGGTCATAGGCTTTTTCGATGTCCAGCTTGCATATGATTCCAGGATTACCGCTCTTGATTCGACTATGAAGACTCTCATTTGCAACTAGGACCGAGTCCAAGATCTGCCGCCCCCCCACAAAGGCATTCTGAGTCTCAGAAATCAAATTTTCCAATACAATCTTCAACCTATTAGTCAGAACCTTCGACAACATTTTGTACATGCTGCCAATCAAGCTAATGGGACGAAAGTCCCGAATGTTAGAAGCATTCTGCTACTTAGGAATCAAAGCCAGAAAAGTAGCATTGAGAGACTTCTCAAAGGAGCAGAACTCATGAAATTCATCAAACACAGCCACTACATCAGCCTCTACCACACTCCAACATTGCTGGAAAAAAGCCATGGTGAACCCATCAGGGCCAGGAGCTTTGTGTCCATTAGCATATTGAAGAACATGTAAAATTTCGTCCTTCTCAAACTTCCTTTCTAACAAAGCCCGATCCGCCTCCCTAATAGAGTCAAGGGGTAATTCATCAAACTTCGGTCTCCAGGCTTCATTCTCCTGATACAACAAGTCATAAAAGTGGACAGCTTGGTCTCGGATGTCTTGCATCTCCTCATACACCACACCATCCACTTCCAAATTCTCCATATAATTGCAACGCCTATAAGAGTTTGCCATTTTATGGAAAAACTTTGTGTTGTTATCACCCTCCTTCAACCAAAGCACTTGAGACTTCTGACGCCACGAGATCTCCGCCAAATGAGCAAGCCGGATTAGCTCTGCTATATGAGATTCCCTAAGAGTCTTCTCTTCATGGGTTAAACCCGAATCCCCCTCCTTGATGTCCAAAGCCAATAACTCAGCCATCAGGCGATTCTTATTAAAGTTAACATCCCCAAACTCTCTCCTATTCCACGCTTTCAAATCCCCTTTCAAGGCTTTAAGCTTGCAAGCAAGAACATAGCTTAGAGTGCCATTAAAAGTATACCCACTCCACCATTCCTGCACCTTGTCAACAAAACCCTCATGCTTAAGCCACATATTTTCAAATTTAAAGGAACTCTTACCTCGTGACATGCCCCCAGCTTCTACCAGTAAAGGATGGTGATCAGAAATTGGGCGAGGAAGCAACTTCTGCAATACATCCGGAAAATGATCCTCCCAATCCGGAGAGACCAGAACACAATCAATCCGAGACATAGAAGGGTGGTCTGATCTGCTGCTCCAAGTGTAAGTACCTCCTTCCAATGGTAAATCCACTAGCTGAGAGGTCCCTATGAAATCAGAAAAGGCCAACATGCTAGGAGAGAACCGATGGCAATTCAAACGTTCATTAGGAAAGCGAACCACATTAAAATCACCCAAGATACACCATGGATCATTCTAGGGCTGTCTCACACCTAGTAATTCATCCCAAAAAGCCCCCCTATGAGCCTCCCCTATAGGTCCATAGACCCCAGTACAAGTCCATGTGAACCCATCCACCACCCCTTTCCATTTGCAAGAAACAGAGTAATTACCAATAAGGGAGTCAATCTTATCCAGCACCCGTTGATCCCACATAAGCAGAATTCCACCGGCAGTGTTCATAGCATTAACCACCTCCCACCCAATATATGGATTGCTCCATAGACTACAGACTAATAACAAATCCGTATGGTCTAATTTAGTTTCCTGGAGACACACAACATCACACCTCCAGTCCCTTAAAAAATTCTTCATTATTTCACGCTTTTGAGGATTGTTCAACCCCCTAACATTCCATGACAATAATCTTAGCTTCATTAAAAAATCAACAACCCGGGTAAGACCAAAAAAAGAAACCAACCTCAGAAGCAAAGCTGCTTCCCTTCATAATTTACAGATGACGGAAGACTTTTGAGTTCTCTGAGACATTTCTTCCTTGACACTGAAGATTGCCTAGGCCCTGATTCCATAATCTTTTTCTTCCTCTCTTCATCGATTCGACGAAGTAGTGAGTAGCACTGATCTTCGAACCCCACAATAGAGACTCCCACTTGCTTACTAAATCGTCGATATTGCCAATCCAACCATTTGGATCTCTCAGTTTCCGACTCAAAACACCCATCCTGATTCGGCACAATGGCTTGAATAGGTTCACCGGTGATTGGGCCATCACTGGTAGCTGGATTCTCACTGAAAAGAACCACTAGAAAAGATTGTCTGACCGACGCCGGTGTCGAGGGGTTGTCGGTGTCAGCGCTACCCACAAACTGCCTCGCCGGTGAAGCCGAGCCCTGCGAACCAAAGTTCCAGCGATCAAAAAGTTCAAAACCCTCATGGGTTGTCGCCAGTGGGCTCGCCGGGACCTCATCTGCCTCCTGCGATGATTCACCGTTCTCATAGACTGAATCCAAGCACGTGAAAAAGGAGGGTTGACCCACCCCAGTCACTGCCTCCACCGTGCTTCAAATATGTGTAAAAGGCTTGGTGGGCTCAACAAAATTGTTAGAGATGGGCCCTGTGACTGTGTTTTTGGCTGGCCCAATGGTCCTATCAAAAGTGGAGTCCTTGGGCTAGTGAGAGTGGACCCACTTTGAAGCCCGTTTGCCTCCTTCCACTTTAGTGATACGGAGAGTTTTAGTGGATGATTTCCACTTAAACTCAAACTTACGCGTGGGACGTGGTTCTTTCTCAGCCAATAGTACACGTGGGTCTATATGCTGGTTGAAAGTAAGTCGTTCAAAAACACTGCCTTTGCTGTTTTGTGAGATCCCCGCGGGTTTCATAACGTCCTCTACCACATCCCGCGACTGACGCAAAACGCCAGGGAGATTGCGAGATTTGTGCTCGTGCTTATGTCCCCCCTTAACGCCAACCATTCCAGCAGCGACGTCGTTGACAGTGGCCGCTAGTGGCTTTGGATCGATACTCAGAAAAAAATTTCTTATTTCTCTAACAAAGGATGACCATCCTTTGCCAAGCCTCCCTTCTGGAATCCGTATATTCCCTTGTTGGGAGCCGCTGTGGTAATCAGATAGCTCCACATACCGGCCTCCCCTATTCTTCATGCAGCTTAATTCCAAAGTCTGATAACCGTCCCTGTGGGATTTGAAGAAACTGACAGGTTGGTCTAACTTTACGCACAATTCATCCCATGCTCCTAGAATCCATTGTAAACCTTTCGCACTCATCCATAGGGACCCACAAAACTTACCACGTCGCTCGATAATATGGTAAGGATCCTTTCGGCCTCCATCAAAAAACAAAAAAAAAGTTTTGGCATCGATGCGAAAAGAATGTTTCACTCCTTTTGATTTGATGGCTTTGTCCCGAGGTTGGTTTGGTGAGGTTGGTCTGTGTGGGCTGGGGCGAGTATGAGTTGGGTTGGTTTGTGGGGTGTATGTGAGAGTTTTGGTGGTGTTTGGAGGTTGGTGAGTGTGTGTATGTTGTATGGGCTGTGTAGGGAAAGGGAGTGGGTGATAAATTGGGATAGGCCATTGGTGGAAAGCTTAAGGGTGTGCCCAGTAGGGGTAGGATGGGATAGGTGGGAAAGAGTAAGCCGGAAGTTGTGGTGGGAATGGTGGAAGGGAGGCTTGGAAGAGGTGGGAGGTTTGGGTTTGGGTTTGGGTTTGGGTTTGGGGTTGGGGTGGGGGAGGGGGAGCAAGAGCCATTTTTTTTTTTTTTTTTTTTTTTAAAAACAAATATTTTTATAAATATTATATTGTACACTAATGTTCAAAATCAATCTCTCATAGTTGTTAGCAGGTTCATAGTTATGTTAATATGAATATGTGCAAATCTGTTCTCCTTTTCCTTTCAATTCTTGTCTTCATTCTTAACAAATTATTCATATCTGAGCAGGGTGGAGTCTAATTTTTAGGTGGCTCAATTGAACAAACACACTCATGCGTTACAAAAATGCACTGTTATCAGTTTTTTGAAGATAAATTTACAATAGATGCAGCTACCTCCATATAACATGCCTGCAAACACTCCAATGACAGTTGCAATGCCCCAATTGTAGGAGGTAGTAAGAAAGAACATCCTTCTATTTTGAAAAAAAAATTATCTTCATAATGAATGTTAGACTTGTCAGAAACATATATTTGATTATAAGGAGTTCTGTATCAGAGCCAATAAAGGCCTAGAAAGAAGATCGTTTTTCAAGTTATATTCAAGAGAACTTGCTCTAACTTGGACTTGTAAGAGCTTGGGCAGTTTGGCTCTCATTAAGATCTACTTGTGATTGAATTTATCAAAAAAATAAAAATAAAACAATCAAGAAGTTCATTTAAATTTGACGATAAACCAAATATCCACAACTAAGTTCCATGATTCCATCACACTATGAAATTCAATGCAAATAATCCACATGGTTGATGGTGCACATAAAAACCCATCTTTGCATTCTTAAAAGAAAATTACTCCGAGTATCTTTACATATGAATCATTACATTTCAATTCAACAAATTAGACAAGTTTGGTCAAAAGATAAAGACAAAAAACTCCAGAACATATCCTTGAAAGTTACATCTAGCAATAAAAAAAAAATGTTAGGTTGGTCATGGCATATTGTCATATACCAATAAGGCAATAATCCATATCTATCGACAATGAATTAGCCCAATTGTACAGCTCTAATTCCTCAGCTGCGAGTACATCCTGTGGAACATTCTCAAATGAATTAGCCCAATTGTGCATATCGAATTCCTCAGATGTGAGTACATCCTGTTGAACATTCTCAAATGAATTAGCCCAATTGTGCACATCTAATTCCTCAGACATGAGTAAATCTTGTTCAGGTTTGAGTGCATGGTCTTCAACAAACGTGATTTGAACATTCACAGGTTCAAATTTGTGTGCATTGTCTTCAACAGTTTCAGTCTTTCCTCGGACTCTATTGATCTGGCAGAGGACATAATCATCCTGAAATGTTTGTAAAAAAAGATCAGTTAGTAACAAATAGATAATAATATATAGGACATAATTAATATTGTTGATATGTGATAATTAACTAAAATGTACTCAAATTAAGTAAAGAAAGTGTTGCTGCTAAGATACTAATATTTTTAGTAAAAGTATTTAACAAAACATGCTTGTGATTATTATTTATTATTTTATATAGAATAAAAAAAAAAATGTCATTGTTTTTTTTGTGTGATGAAAGAGTCCAATCCAACCTCCTCTCAACCCAACCTTTCTTCTTTCTCACTCGTCCCAACCAAAACCTCCATGGCCACCACTGTGACTGTCACGCAATTTAAAACCCTAAGCTGTGACAATTTAAAACCCTAAGCTATATATATATATACATATATTAACTACACTTCAAAAATATATTAACTACACCACAAAAAATAAATAAATAAATAAACTAATGTACAAACAATCAAGAAAGAAACTAATGTACAAACAAACAATCAAGAACAGCACGTACGTTGTAAAAACAAAGAAAGACAAAAGAAAACTTACTGGATTCTTTGTGTTGACGTAAATCCCATCCAGTCTGAACTCGTGCATGGTCCATTTACCCTTGGAGTCGAAGCCTCTCTTTGCTTTAAACGAAAAGCTTCGATGAGATCCAATATGACGTCTTTTCTTTTTATCATCAGAATCATAAACTTGAACATCCTTTTGACATCTCCAAGTGCCAAACTGTGTGGCTCTGTCAAACTGTTTCCCATTCTTTGTCTTCTTCTTCAGTTGAGTATAGAAATATAGGGTTTTCATTCCAGTTTGTTCAAAGATTTTGCTCCAAATCTTTGGGTCCCCATATAAGTCACAGTCCATAACCGGATTGTAAGGGATGGGTTTTCCGATGACCTTATTTAGAAGATAAAATTCAACCAATTCTCTATCGTAAGGGTGAAAGCGATACCCAGATGGTATCTCCATTGATTCGTGAGCAATGCAATCAAGAACCGACTTCTTAGGTTAATATCTCCAAAACCCTAAACTTATTTGATTAGGAGAACTGGAGTGGGATGAGTGGAGTCATCACTGTTATATGTTTATATATAGAAAAATAAAAACCGACTTATTAGATTTGAAATTTTTTGAATTTACTCCACTAAAAAAAGGTAACACAAAAAATAACCCAGAAAATATCCAAAACAAAAAAAGCCCAAATTACAAACAGAAAACCCATCTCATAAAAAATTAATCAATCCGGTACACTTATGACTTACCTCCCATGAAACGTACCGGCTTAAATACCGGACTATTTCGGCCCGGTACCAACCCAAATATTATCCACTATTTCGGCTTACATGCAGAATTCTTCTTCTTTTGCTTCTCCTTTTCTTTTTCTCTTTCTTCTCGTTCTTCTCTATAAGACTGTACTGCCTTCCTTCTTCTTCTTCTTCTTCTTCTTCTTATTTCTTTGGCTTCTTCATGCACTTGACCCCACGCTTGCTTCTTCTTCTTTTTCATCTTCTATCCTTTTATTTTTTGGCTACTTCGGTTCTCCCTCCTCTGATACTGAGTACACACTTCACTCAAGCGTTTCTGGGAAGAAAAGCATATGGGGGAGAAGAAGATGGGACTTATTTTTTTGATAAGAAGAGATGGGACTTATAGTAATGAAGAAGTGTGAAGAAAAAGAAACAATTTTAAATATGGGGTTGTGATTATTCGGTTGGAGTGGGATGGGATAAAAGAGAGAAAGAAGATGTTATAAGAGCATTCTCATCAGAATGCGTATTTGGGCGAAAACAACATAAAATGGGGAGGAGGCAGCAAAAGCAGCTGCCATCAGCCTCCCCAAACCATTGAAATGTTGTTGTTGATGAACAGTCGCTCTCCCACCTTGAGGAGCCACTGTTCATCAATTGGGGGAATAAAAAAGTCTTTTTTTTAGTGTAGTAGTGTTTTTTGTAGTGTAATATTTCGGGAGTTGTGAAAAAAAATAATAATAATAATAAATATATATTAAAAAATGGAATAGTAAAGTTAAAATAGGGAGTCTGGTATAGTAGTGCTTTAACTATTTGAGTAAAAGTGGGTTTTTTAGAACCAAATTGACAAAAAAAATAAGGAGTCTGATAAGAATGCTCTAATGTCATGCATTGATTAAAGAGGGAAGAAAGAGGAAAATGTGGATTGAACATGCTTTTATTAAACTATATTAAATTATATGGGGTTGGGATGTGAGAGTCTTGTTTGTTTTTGTTACTTCGGTTCTCCCTCCACCCACATCACATTTTGGTTGAAATGTCAAATAGTTGTCTTTTCGTTACTTTTTGCTTTCCCTAGGGTACTGCTTCTGCTACTGGAGTCGGCAATTATCCAGATGACAAAGATGACAATACGTTTGTGGAAGTACTCAATCATACCAAAGCTGAAATAGTTTGAATAATTAATTGAATATAGAACATAATCTTCATCCAATTTTTTTTATTCTTATTTTTATAAAAACCTTAATTACTCCCTTTGTTTAGTTTAAGTGGCTAACATCACAAATTGATTTATTATCTTCTAGTTAGAGACAGACTCACATTTTCTCATTCATTCCTTACTTTTAGATGGTGGAAGATTCATTTCAATCTGGGGTAAGATCTGGAAATAATGCTAAGAATTCTAGAGATTTGCATCAAGAGAGTGGAATCCCATATCCTTACATCTCATCAATGAGCCCAGTGAAGCTCATGTGGCAGGTGAACTATCAAATGCTTCTATTAGTGTTCCCTAATAGAATGGGTTTGTGCTTAATTGAATTGAATTGCGGCAAGTGAACTAATACATCCAGCGGGAACTGAGGAATACTCTTTGAGACAATTGCTGTCTGATGCTCCTGGAAATGTTGATTTGGTTATCTTTCCAAATTATGTGAGTGAAAAAGATTTATTTAAATATAGAATTTTATTTGATCTGGTTAATAGCATTACTCTAAATATGCTGGCATATGTTTTGTTTCAGGAGAGCAGTGTTGAACGAGATGATATTAAGGAACCTTTTAGTGAGGTATATTCTCTTTGATCTTCTCAGGATCTTAGCTAGGATTTCAGTAATAGATATGACTGATATGGTTTAAAGGTCTACATGTCCATTTTTTGACTAAATAATTGTTTGGGCCCCAATAAAATATTTGGGCTTAATAAATTAACCCGATAAGCCCAACCCATTTAAACATCCCAAACAATATTAATTTACTTGGGCCTATTTTAAAGTGCTTTGGCACTATTCTAAAAAAGCCCACAACCCGAAAATATATATATATATATATATGGCCCAACCCACTAAAATGCCATATACAGTACCCAATGAGCCACCTGGGCCTATTAAAAGGAAATCTCGGCACTGTTCACAAGCCCAAAGAAAACACACATGAAGCTCATAACCCAAGGTGTGCTTATTATACAATCATTTGGCCCAAATACTATTAAATGAATGGAGGGAAACAGCTGGAGCCCAGATGGCAGTCAGCCCCAAAATTCAAATGGTTGAATACAGCCAACCCGTGAGTCCCACGAAGTCTGAAGTGAAACTGACAGAGGATGGGCTGCATATCTGCTGTGGAGCCCACGCCATGTCCTATTATACTAAAAGAGAAGAAGTGCAACAGCTCCCATCTTCTCCAACGTGACAAGAGCAATCAGAATACCATTTTCAAATCATTCAAACACCACCAGCTCATTCCAGCTCTACACTCCACCGGAAACCATGAATTCTGGTACTGTTCACGCGGTAGACTTGTGCACAACAGCTCAAGGACTACTGACAGCAACCAAAACATGCTGGAAATGAAGAAGCATGGTGGAAAACTAATGGCCATGTCCATTCCAATCCCAAAATGACTCAGGGAGTAGCTCCCACGGCCCAGACCCGTGAGGAAGCTACTCTCCTTATGTTGATCTGACTTGAGGAGTGTGGTTTGGTGAAGGGGAGTTAGTTCCAAGACTTAGGTAACCATGGACTATTGTCATTACGTCTGCTGGGAGACACAGTGACGAGTTTATGGAAACCAAGTCACAAGAGACATGCACAAACCCAACTTTACACTAAAAACCCACTAACTAAACAGTGGATACCTCTGACAAAACCATTTCAGAGGAAAAGAAGGCCTTACCCTGCCAATAGGGAAGGACCATGATCATTTTTAGCTAATCAAACACTCTCTTTGACCAACACATGTCACGGAGGGTTAATTTTGAAAATAAACAAGATTAAGGGAAGCCAAAATCTCGTTTTTTAGGCAACCCTAATTACTTATATATAAAGGACTGATTGCATTCTTAAGGCATCAGATCCACCAGCCCCAAACAGATTCACCCCCAAAACCAGAACAGGAAGAACACTTCCAAAAACTCAAGAAATTACCACAACAAAGATCCAAGGAGAAAAGACCCCTGAAATGGGTTTCCCGAGATCTTTCCCAACTTAGAAACACCAATCAAAACTCAAAAACACATTCCCGTCTGAAAAGATTGGAATTCACAACTTAACATCTTTCTCCCCAGAAAAAGCTCTCCTGGCAGATGTCTGGGCAGAAATCCTGAAATATCCTTACAAGGGCCACAATGGTTCTTTATCATTGGTTTTAGCTCCATAAAAAGCCCAAACACAATTCTCTCCTACCCTTATGCATGTCTCATTGGGACTGACTCTCTCCCAACAAGTCAACCCTCTTTTTTAGTCTCAACAAGTACATTATTTATCAGAGGTCTTGCAGCAGATGTCAACAGGAATATGCAGAACATGCGTTTTAATCATTTTTTACTGAGGACATCCTGTTTCAAGCCTGATCCAGCCAAGGAACAGTGAGAGGCTCGGCCCAACAACTGATTCCTGGGCTCCTCATTGACAACATTGCTTTGATAAGTTCTCTTATCCTTGTTTTAATCTTATTTGGGTTCTTAAAGCATGGGAAGCATATGAGCTGGTACCTTTTGTGTTAAAATCATTATATTTCAAGCTTAGATTCAGTTAAGGAACAGCAAGTGGCTCGGCCCAATGACTGTTCTTTAAATTTCTTGTCGGTTACAATATTTCTACAAGCTTCCACAGCCCTTCGCCATACTTGTTTGGGCTTTATTATCTCGGCTCTTTAAAATACTTCTTGGGAGTATCCCATTAGCCCTTGGGTTGAATTTATGGTCCTTGGTTGAATTTTGGGTTCGACTACCCCTTCTCTAAAGTTCAAGCCCATGTAGTGATCACCCTCGGCACGCCACGTGGCAATATAGCAAAAACACCTCTCACAAAAGGTTAGCAACATTCTTACAAATTAAGTTGTAATATTAAATTCTTTGTATTATGGGCTATCTGCCTAGATATTTTTTAATCTTTGTCAAATCAGGTAGATTGTGTTTGGGATAGTCCAAGAGGCATGACTTGTTTCTAATAGAATTTGTCAAGGTTGCTTTGAGGAAAATAAATTTTTGACAAGTAACGAAAATGTCTTAAGAAAATGTCTCATTATATTTTCTTTTGTCATTGATTTAGTTTTAATGAAACATAAAATAAGGCACATACAACTGATCTGTAGTTTTCATTATATATTCAACGGGACAGTTAGATAATCTGTAGTTGTACAACCTTGTGTTCATTAGGTGGTGAGGTTGATTTTGGTTTTGCTTCATTTATGGGCTGTATGAGTCTTATAAAAACTTTTGTACTACTAATTTGTTTAGCATATTTTCGTCTTGAGCATTTGTTTTTGGATTATTTAAGTTGGTCTAGAATAACTATAAGCATTTATAACTGATCCTTGATGCTATATCGAGGTCCCTGCTGTATAGTTTTTCTTTAAATATGTCTAGTCCCTAACTTCATCCTTAATGCTTGTAATATAGGATGAAGTTAAAAAGAGGATTGCTGAAATGTAAATTGAAGAATGCTAGCGTTTATTTGCTGAAGAGTTTCAGCAAAAATTTTGTGTTTGCTGTAAATCCATGAATTTGTATCTAATAATGGCTTAAACTTAGACGAGGGATTTTTTTTTTTTTTTTTTGGATTTATGAATTTTGTGTAGAACAAGTTGTAGTTATTAATATTGTGAAGTTTTCTTGATTTTGTGAATGCTGTTCTTTAATTTAGTCTTTATATTATTAAACATGTTAGATGACAAATAGAAACATCAATAATTTATGTTGATTAAAAAAAAACATTTTATTGCAACGAAATGGTTGAAACAATACCTTATCACAACTAAATAGTCATAGCAATAAATAAAAATCAATTTATGTATAACTTTATTACAACGAAAAGGTTGAAGCAATATCTTATCGGAACAATATAGTCATGGCAATAAAAAGTTGTATATATTTATTGCAACAAAATGGTTGAAGCAATAACTTATCGCAACAAAATAGTTGTGGTAATAAATGGAATTATCGCAACGAAAATCTTGTTGTAATATATGATATTTATTGCAACGAAAAATTTTGTTGTGAAAACCTATTACCACGAAGTTTATTGCAACGGCTTGCAACGACTAACTTTCATTGCAATAAAAGTTTATTGCAACAAAATGAAAGTTATTGCAATAAAAAATTTCGTTGCAACTAACCTTTTTTCTTGTAGTGAAGGCCAAGGATAATCGTCGAAGATCAAGCTATAAATAGAAGACTCCAGCATTCAAAAAAGGACACCACGAACCCCCTAGAGAACCCCCTATAGGGAAAATTTAAGAGAACATTGAGACTTTTTTAAAGCTTTTGAGATAGTGAGAACTTGAGACTTTGGGCCTTAGCCCATTGAGAGATTAGTTACTTCGATTTGTGAACATGTTAAGTGATTACTCAACTTACATGCTAGTAAGTTTAGCCTGTGATTATTCCTTTGAGTTTATGAATGTTTATGCCTTTATGAATATATGAAAGTTTGCTTCAATTTGTATGTTCATATTGTTTGTGTGATTATTGAAAGTACCCTCGATATATCTACTAATACACTTAGTAAATGCCCAACGAACTCCTTAATGCCTCTTATTTGAGATGTGTTCTTGAATTGATCTAAGTTTGATATTGATAATTAATATTGCACACTGTTTGACTATTTTCCCTCCATGCAAGGCCTTTTGATAATGCTAAGGTTCGATTGGAATACTAATAATCGGTTTTTGATCCTCTCATATGCGATGATAACTTAGGAATTGGCAATCTTCCCTTTTACTTATTGTTATTTATTTTCAGCACTTTACTTTCCAGTTATTTATTTTTCTTGCACTGATAAAAAAATCATTTGAGTAAAGGCAATTACTGAGCCTTCAAGCCTTTTAGATCAAAGTCAGATCGTGGTTCTAAACTTGTTTTAAGGCATTAGCCCCTCTGCAATTTAAAAAAAAATTTAATTATTTGTTCTCTTCAAACAAATTGGCGATGATTCCTTTATAACTTCTAGTTTGACAACAAACAGTTATAATGTCGTTTTATTTGAATTTTTTTGAAGTTATTTGATCTGAATCCTAAAAATACTACTTTTTTTTCTTAACAACCCCGTCCCTAGGACAAATAACTGAATAAATTTCTTTACCAATTTAGTTTATTTTACTTTATGATAATATGAATCCAGGCGTGGTTGTCTTTTTCTTTACCAATCTAATGCATGAAATAATGTTGCAATGCATGATAATGAAATGAATAACAAAAGAAATGGATCTAGTAACATTCTAAAACAACATTAATAAATTATAAAAATATATTTAAAAATATTAATTAATTAATTATCTGCCACTTTTAAATAAATATATATCCTCAAAGCCCATATCGTATCGTATACGTATCGACCGAATCGTTGCCAGCAGGCATTAGCTGATTCTAGTATATTATCGCTCTGGCTCTACATCTCTTAATAGCTTTGCCACCGAATAGCCACGCCAAAGGAGCTTCCAACGACACCTGGTCATTCTCATTCTCTCTCTCTCTCTTACAACTTACAAATAAAGAAATGGGATCGATGTTCAGCTCAAACAAAAAGACCAAAGAAGAGCTAGAAATGGCGTTGAACAAGGCCAAGGAGATTATATCCTCCACACCTGTTGTTGTCTTCAGGTTTCTTTTTCATCACATAAACTTGGCTCATTCATGCCTACCTACCTACCTACCTTCTTTGTGGCTTACCAATTCCAAATCTTTTTTTTTTTTTTTTTAAATAGAAGATGGGTATTTTGAAAATCTGATTTTTAGAACAAGAATTTCCAAGTTATTTTCTTTTTTAGTATTGTCAACAAGGGGTTATATTATATGCCTTGGAAGCTAATTTGATTTTGATATTCACAGTAAAACTTATTGTGGCTATTGCACGAGGGTCAAGCAGCTACTCACACAGGTAGGAGCAACTTACAAGGTCATTGAACTGGATGAGGAAAGTAAGTGTTTCACTATTATACTCTTGAACTATAATAACATCTTCTGCTTCATGCTTAATTATTCCATTACTGCCTTTCTTATGAAATGATCTTTCCATGTGTTGGGACTCAAAACTTACTTTACTTTCTTAAAAAAATGAATCATGTGAGGAAATTTGGATAATTGTTGTTGTTGCCTTCTTTGGATGCACATATACTTGTTTCTTAAAAGACAATATGGGATTTTGAATTCAATTTGATTTTTTTTTTTTTTTTTTTTTTGTGCTAATTGTTCAAATTGATACAGAAGTGAGATTTAGACTTTCATCATTTCTAGACTTTTTTTTTTTGATAAATTCATCATTTCTAGACTTAGTATTTGATGAAAATGCTTTCATTAGTGGACATGGTTTAACATAATGTCTCACAAATTTTATACATGTTTCATTTATAGGAATACATTATAGAAAATGTGATTGTTAAAATAAATTAGCATGTTACACTATATAGATTCTAAGTTGTGTGATACTAATGCAATCATTTTGAGAAATTCCCTGCTGCAAACATATTTTTATGTTCTTCAAAGCTCTACTCTCAAAATTAGAGCACAAATGCCAAATTCGACACTAATCAGATAAATCTTAAAGATTAATTCTTGTTCAATACTTTATATCTATTCAAATTCAATATACCATATTTTGGAAGAACTTATGTTTTAGATGTATTTCTATTTGAAGGTGATGGAAGTGACATTCAGTTGGCTTTAGCAGAGTGGACCGGTCTTAAGACCGTACCCAATGTGTTTATTGGGGGAAAACACATTGGTGGTTGTGACAGTAAGCCACTTGTTTCTTTGCTTCTTTTTAGTTTTAATGATAATCAATGCTTAGAATCTTTGTTTTCAAGCCCTTTAAAAAGAAAACAAATAATATAAAGACTGAATGATACCATTTTCTGCATCTTGTTTCCTGTTATTACAGCGGTTGTAGAGAAGTACCAGGCAGGTCAGCTTGCTCCTCTTCTCACTGAAGCTGGTGCCATTGCCAATAATACTGCCCAGCTGTGAATAATGTAAAAGACCAGATCTTTCTGTAAACAGGATGATGAGAAGAAACTACAACCATTACCAATGTTCTTAGTTCAAAGTTCATAGATCATACTACATGCTTTGTAATAACAATAAACTTGGATGCTTAAATGTTACTTGGTGATGGAATGAAATACTATTTTGAGTTTGAATAACTTTGCTGAAGCTTTCAACTAACTTAAGTTGTAATAAGGGGTCAAGCTCCATGTCCATTGTTGAATAACAGTTGGTGTAGCTTACAGGAGTGTTGTAGATGTGTTACACTTACAACAGCAAAATGTCACTTGTGAGCAAGAATTATAATCAAGTTTCCAATGGCCAATTATTGAACTTGTTCTTACTCGGAGTTTACTTGCTCTTGACCTTGAAAATAATGCTTCAAGATTCGATTTAAAGCAACTTGATTTCTCTTTATCTTATATGTTAATTTGCAGGAATGGTTAATTGCACATATGCACATGCAACAGTAACACACTATAGTCTGGTCAATTTGAACATTGATAGGTTCCAAATCGCATGCTATAAGATAGAATAAAAAGAGACTGTTTCAGATTTCTTCATAAACAAAACACAAACATGTTCCAAATTTTGTTTAAATTAATTTTTGATAATTCTAACTTTCATCCAGCAGTCATTATCTTACATGCCTATTCAAAAGGAGCCAAAATTTTATTCCAATGAGCCCAACAAAATGGGTCGAAATAAAAAGGACTACAACCCCAATTCCACAATTCTAAACAATCACCCATTTCTCATTACAAGCTAAGATGATTTTACAAGGCAGTGGAACCAGCACTGATGGATAAGAAACTGCAATGAAAGCAGTAGGTCTAATTGTTCTGTGAATGATTGATTAAATTTCACTTGGATGCAAAAATGGCTTCTAAATCTTTGTACAACTCTGTTGGTTTTGATTTGAAATCAGAAGATGCATTTAAAGTAGGGCTCCCACTACCTCTAGTGCCCCAAAACCCAGTCCATCTTGCACGACTGGTTGAGGGATCATTTGGAGCCCAACTTTCTTCTTTACTAAAACTAGCCTTTGCCAGTTCTCTTAGTTGTTTCAACCATGATTTTTCTGATGTGCCTGAGTTCCCACTCCCAGAGTTCCTGTTCCTTTCAGCTGAAAAACTAGTGACCCCAGTCTCTCCATCCCCATTGTGATTAACCGGGAACTGGCTTTCGAAAAACTTTTGTGGGATGAAAAGTAGAGCTAATCCAATTAAAGCTATCTTCAAACCAGTTAAGAAAGACTTCTCAGCAGAGTCCAGCTGCTTTATCTGTCTATACAAAGCATACCATTCATTCATCATCTGTGCCAAATATCCCACTAGGAAAAGTATAAGCATGAACACTCCAACTATAGTCTCATCCCTACCTGCAAATTCCTTCTCCAAGAGAACCAAACAAATAGCAAATAAACCTACTTCACTAGAAACTGAGATGATTTCAACCAACTGAACTTTTTTCTCAATAAATGGCTTCTTGAGAACAATGAAGAAGAGCTGAAAGGAGGTTATGCATAACAAGATTATTGTGGGGGTTTTAGAAGACCAGTTCTCCTTATAGGCACCAGCCATAGTCCCTAGCAAAACACGTCTCACGGACTCAAGCAGCGTGTAGTATATTCTGAGTATTCCAAACAGCTTTTGGATAAAAGGTGCTTCTGCATCTTCAGTTTCATCATCAGAGGCAATGATCCGATCAGCATTTGTGTGGGAACTGCCTCCAGAAATCTGTGAGAGCATGTATTTTGGGGGGCCTCTTAAATCTTCAAATAGAGGCCCTAACATGGTTAGGTAATCAGAGTTCTGTTGGCTTTTCCATGTCCACTGGCCTCTCTTACCAGGACCTAAAGTTACTCGGACTAAATCTTGATACCAGTGAAATCTCTGACCTTCTTGATGAACTTCCTTGTATTGAAGTAGCTTTGCAAATGTAATACCTATTGAGAGGAATAAGAACAAGACCAGCAGTAGAAAAGACACAGCACCCAGAAGCAGAATTCCAACTACAATCCCTGATGCCGTTCCTCCTTAATCCACAAAAGTGAGATAAGATTAAACCACATAGTGTTAGAATGATGGTTAAGTGATTAAATTCACTCTTTCCTAGCAGTTTATCACGTAATTTTGTACTTGAAGTTCCCTAAATATCTTAACATTAAAACCAATGACAGAGCATGTAAATGTGCAAAAAAAATTGAATGGTTGTAATGGACAGAGAAGTGATTTGAGTAATGTGCAACAGTGCAAAACATCACATTGCAATTCTAAAATATGTGGGGAGATGGGACAATAGACCAGATTTGGTGCCAACCAATATGATAATGATCAAGTCCATAAGACTTATTTGCACAAGAAAGGAACATAGTCACAATTCCATCACATATTTGGAAAGAAGAGTAGAAAAGATGACTTGATAAAAAAATTAGCTCATTCTATGGCATATCATTGAGAATTAGACAATTCTTTGATTAAAAATTCAATATAAGTAGAGAGAAGAAAGATACTGCTAATATGGGGGTTGCACTGAAAAAAAAAAATGGAACAGCATAATTATCTTTGGAATATCAGATTTTGCATGACAAATGCATAGATAAGGATTCATTTGTGGGGAAGGAAGTAAACTGTCGTGTTACCTCTAATTAGAGCAGCAGAAGCCTCACAAATACAAGGTAGTGCAAGAATTAAGAGGAATACTTCAAATCTTGGGAATGTGAGTACTCCATAACCCCTCTGCTTTTCAGATTTCCTGAATTTTAGGATGATAAGGAGTAAAGCATGCAGCAGTATGAAACTGCCACCAATTATGGCTAACCAGAACATGCTTCTACTAAAATCCCTCCACCTACATGAGACCAAATCTAGTAAGATATTGCACTTATAAATAAATGAGTGTCTGTGTCACTTCAAAATCCAAATGATGAATTCACCAAATTAAACGGAAATGAATAATAAGGTATCAAGTTTTTCCTTTTGGTTTGATCAATAATTTTCAACAATGCAAAGCATCAATAGCTTTAATTTTTCATAGCACCTACAGAAAATTCTGCATCTAAATAACTAGCATACCAAACGGTACGCACCCAGAATTCTCTATTTTTATTCAACAATTTTTTACTAAATATTCCTTTTATCACTTTCATAGTTTTTCTCATTTAGTACAACTCTATATTTATTTTTCTAGCAAAAAAAAAATATTCAATGTGAATATTTTCTCCATTTGTTTTATGTCTCTAAAATCCATATGCAGGTGCATATAATAAATAGAAGATAAGAGTCCTCATAACTTACCCATTTAGACTATGTGGATCCAAAATATATTCAGCTTCTGGTCTAAAATTTTGGCTCTGCAAGTGTACAATGCATTCTATCACTAAACTTATTTCTTATATGATTAAAGAATTCAAAAGCAAGTCACAGGAATAGTACACGTTTCAGACCTCAAAGTATGATCCATATTCCATTGGAGTCAGCGGCAACCCATACACAGCAGCAGCCCTACTCAAATTCTCTGGTTTCGGCTGCACACTTTGGAAATTTCCTGAATCATAAATTTTAGACATGTAGGAATGTGAGTTGGCAGAAGGACTTGAGCCCACCACGACCGGCTGGGTGCGCCCAG
The DNA here is from genome assembly GCA_907173295.1 of Fagus sylvatica. Classification (NCBI taxonomy): domain Eukaryota; kingdom Viridiplantae; phylum Streptophyta; class Magnoliopsida; order Fagales; family Fagaceae; genus Fagus; species Fagus sylvatica. The sequence goes on along the minus strand of OU015770.1, from coordinate 17,344,688 downwards.
TTTCCCATGGAAGTCTGAAGTAGGGAATGCTCCATTGCAAACCCCTTGCAAATTCATAATACTCAATTGGCAGTGTCACTGCCAACCATCTAGATAATGCAAAAACCTGAATATGGCATGCAGTTCTCTGTATGAAAGAGAAAAGGAAAATGCTAGTTAGGTCTACAAGAATGATGCAGTTCATAAGGTCTGATAAGTTATTTTACCAGATACTCTAAATGATAGTAGGAAGTCCAACAAAATGGTCAAAACCAACCAAAATATTAACAGAGTTCAATTATATATTAAATTTGTTGTATAAAAATCAAGGAAACTTTGTTTTGGGAGTATATTATTTCTACAGGAGGAGGAAAAGGGTTTAATTTGTTCCAAAATATTTCTAATTTAATGTTGAGGTTGATTGTTAAGATTTTCTCTACCCTTTTACAACAACCAACCTCAACACTAAATTATTAATGTCAATTTGTTTACTGCTGCTTGTCTAACACAGTGTAAAAACCCTAGTCTAGAAGATTACCATGGTATAACTAAATAATCATTTAATCAGATAAATGTTCAAATGACGTAGACATCATACAAAAAGATTCCTTGCAGGATCAGAAATAGAAGAAAATGCTCTTGAAAATTCCCCAATGGAGTGAAGGCTCGCAATTGAAACCGTAAGCAGCCCAGCAGCAATAGATGTCACCACAAATGAAACAGTTGCGAGCTCAGAAATCACAGTAGATATTTTGGGCACAGAATCTGCATATGTTTTTTAATACCTTACATCAGTAAATAACTAAGAAAATCAAAATGCTTAAAAACTGTCCTCTAGGACTTAGATGTTGGACTAAAATTAAGCTGACACCAAGTGAAAAGAGTAAGAATCTTACAGTGCCTTACTTGTAGAACATTGGAAGCAAGATTTTTGTTACCAGCAACATCTCCAGTTACATTTTCGGGAACATTGACAGATACAATATCATGGTCTGCTTGTATCTCTACAGCATATATGCTTCTACTTATTTCATGAAAGCTGAAAAATGGTAATGATTATCATTGGAAAGGAACAAAAAACGAATATATGTCAGTAAGAGTAAATATGTCATACTAATTGAAATATTGTTTCCATCAAGAACCCAAATGGAGCATAGAGGCCATCATCATGGTTTCTCATTTGTGAGAGTGCATTATTTATGTAATGTATATGTGCATGTATAGGCTAATATAAATAGATACAAAAACAAAGGTAACCAGATATGACTTGCCTCTGTAAAAGCCCTCCTGTTATTGATATATTAGAAGAGCTAAAGCCAAATACAGGCTTCACAAATTTTATCAACATCGGGATGCTGTGTTCTTTTGTCCTTGTATGGGATGGTGTACTCAACCTTACAGCAGGCCTCAGAGAATCTGAAGGTCATATTTATATCTATCAGGAGGAAACACCCTAATCTCACAAAAATAAAAAACCACATTTAAAGCTTTCCTAATTGCATAAAATTGTAGAAAAGAATTTCAATCTCAAAAGTTTCTATATTCAAAGAGTTGAGTAAAAGAAGATTGAATCTGAATTTTGATTCCACCGAGAGATGATTTATTTTCTCTTTGTAACACTTGGAAACTAGTGTAGATCTTACCATACAGGAAAGTAACTGGTGCAACTTGGGCAACTAGAGTCCCTTGTCTGCTTATTATAGAGTTTGAATCAATGCTTAGTGTGACTATAGCCATACCAGATATATTTGCAACCTGAAGGAGAGAGTGCAGATAAGCAAGCACAAAAAGGTATGAGAAAAACCAGGTCCTAGAGATATAAATAAACATCAAAACATGCAATTCAAGAACATTAAGGGCCGGTTTGATCAGCCCATGGAATTTGATGGCTTCATTTTGTAATATTTTTTTATTACAGGGAAGTTCAAGATATGCAACCATCAAAATTAGTAATATTATTACTAATTTTTTTAAATTATTAACTTTCCCATTGCAATAAATGTCTCCAATGTTTCTAAGTGGGGATTCAAGATGATGTTGTGCATTACATATTTTACAAAATATAAATGAGCCATTCCAAATTTCATAGGACAATTAAACAGGCTGAAAAATAAAAAAGATTGTGAGAACCAGCTGACCGTAAAGCCAAATCTGCGATTCCCAAGATTTGTTCCACTGATAGGAAGAAGTGTGCCCTGACTCATTTGGAGAGAATTTATAATTTCTGCAGATGAGTTGAGAACAGGCTCTGAAAAGTACAAATACACCTTGAGTTTATTATAGTTATTAGTTGCTTGCACCAGTCTAGTTTCACCATTAAGTTGAAGTAGCCTATCGGGAATGTGAGTCCTCAAGTTGACAAACACACTTCGTCTATCTGTAGAATTAAGGAACAGAGCAGGTAAAGAGCAAATTCACAACAACCACCAAATTAGATAACTTAGGTTATATCAACAGTCCAGATTATTCATTTTAATATGATACAAATTGCCAGTATGTAAGGTGCAAGGCATCAATTAGATAAAAAGAAGAATATCTGTAGAATGTTGAGTGATGATGGTATAACAAAAATTAAAGGAAATAAAAACTAGACTCACCGAAATGCACTTTGAAAGTTGAATTCGCCGTTCTTATAAATTTGTTCCCAGCACTGTCAGTACAAAAATTCTTATCCATTACCAATATCACTCGCCCATACTGAGCAGTGGATGATAAACCCACCAGAACAGAATATTTGAGGTTTGGCTGTAGAATGTTGAGTGAGGATGGTATAACTTGGCCATCACCATAGACCAGAAGCTGTAAAGATATTTACACGAACAATGAACATGTTAGAATTTGGTTTATTACTCAGTCTAGAGAGTATTACTAGTCAGAGGACCTAGATTATGGAATTCAATAAGTAATTTCAAGACATTTGTCAGTGATTCAAAAACTTACAAGAAAAAGATGATTATATCATATATTGATAAGTGTGCACAACAAATTTCAAGCAATGTTATTATAGATATCCTTAAGGAAAAGATCTGATAATAAATTCTTGGCCAGGGAGATAATACGCATTATTTCTTGTGTTGTGTGAACTCCATTACACTAGAGGGAACTCCATTTTATCTTCTCAAATAGACTAAAGCCATACTTCAATACTAGAAAGGTTGAGAACAAGTCAACCAGAAATCTGAATGACTATAATGATGCAAAAACCAAAGAGATAACTTAAAATCAATTTAGGCTTTTTATGTGTTTGTTAGCCACCTACTCACGTTGCAGGCATTCACAGACGAACATACAAAACCTCCTCCACCAGTACAGGGTTCACTGAAAGATATATTTATAGAAACATTTAGGGCATTTGTGAAAGGTGTTGAGGCTGTGATATATGCTGTAGGCCGGACTGTATCTGCAAAATTAAGGTATAGTATGAATCAGCTAAATGGACAGACAAAACTATAAGTCACCATAATTGCTAGCAAATCTAAACTTGAATGTTAGAATCATAGACTTGGTTTGGTTTCAGCAGGCTTGATAAAGTGTCATACCAACCTTCAATGTAAATAGGTTGCGTTTAAGTCTTTAAGAATAAGAATAGTAAGGCAGAATTTATGCATTTGATACAAAATTAAGTAAATGGGTTTTGTCTAGCCCATTTTCAAGGGGGGTGGGGGGGGGGAATAAATCAATGGATACTAAAAAACACATAATCTAACAGTAAAAAAATAATAATAATAATAAATCTGAGCATTATTTCTATTTAAGCTCATGGGAGTTGATCTTGTCACATTCAACTAGTCAACACTCAACACTCATCACATAGGGAGGCAAAATATTTCTTAGATGCCAAGAGCCTTGTAGCTCAACCGGCACCTCCTAGTGTTTCCAACAGAGACATCCAAGGTTCAAATCCCCCTCCCCCAACTGTCGAATTATCAAATACACATTTCCTAGACATTTCCACATAGACATAATTGTTGAGGACTTACAAGCAAAAAGCTCTTATTTAAAGTTGAGTGATAATTGAAGAAAATATAATAACAACTAGAAAAGGATAAAAGGAAGGTTCTTAACCGATAGTCCAGTTATAGGTAACACAGCCAACACCTCGAGACCCGTTGGTGCAAACCTCATATGTATGATTTCCATCCAGCAATCCCGCATAAACCGTCTTACCTTCACAATCCGAAGCAATGCCATCATCCAGCTGCACCAACAAGTTTATTAACCTATTATTTTGTGGAACAAGCCAAACGGAAATCAAGAGAGAAACAATGTTATCCCAATAAATCAAACCATGATGCAGCTTCTTCACTTCCCACTTACCTTTAAGTTGGAAAGAAAAACACACACACACACACAAACCAACAATTTTTCCAGTTATTTAGCTTGGCACCAGGAAGAATATGACCAAATAGCAAGCATATGAGCTGTAACTGTTCATTATAATAACCTTATCACCTATAGAAAAGTACAAAATAAATATATGAATAAACTGAATCCCAAATAGTTTTCTTGATTAGTCTAAACTCTAAAAGAAAATTCAAGCTCATTACATCCTTACAGAGTGGAAAGACTTGCTAATTACTTTATAAAATCAACTGCCTCCCTTACATTAACTTCAGAACCATGAAACATATAAACTCATGAGAGATAGAGAGAGAGAGAGCACCCAAAGATAAGTAAAACTAGCTCAAAGTATTACTAGAGCTTAACATACCTTGCAAGTGATGTTACAATTTGTGCAAACGTCATTCCCACCCACAAGAACTTTAAAGACGAATGTGGCTGAGTTGAGATGTGAGAATGCATGGGGAGCCTTCAAGAACTTCACAGTGACCTCTGAGTCATCACAGAGTGCTAAGAAACTCAAAAGAGAAAAAACCCAGAAAAGTAAAACCACCAATGGAAGCTTGAGCAATCCCATTTCAGAGTAAATCCCAAATGAAGTCTGAGACATGCAAAGGCCAAAAAATTTATAACCAAACGAAAAACATTTTTGGAGTTTGTGAAAAAAAGAGTTTTGAACAGTGAGAGCAGGACATTGTATGGAAACAGTGGTGAAAATGAGCTATTATAGGAAGAGAAAATAGATTATACAATGAATAGTATAAGTAAGAAAGTGACTTAAGAGGATGGCTTTGGACTGTTTAGTGGTTGATGAAGGTTCAGCTCTGGATAGTGCACATGAGACTAACAGTGCAAGTTAAAGGCTTTCACTGATAAGTGTGAGAGAGAAACCAAGGACAAGGATTTGTCCTAGTATTATAACATGAAGATAGATAGAGACAGGAAAAAAGCATAACTGGTATTTTTGGCTATAAACAATTACTCTGGGGGCTCAAAGCAATATCCATTTAATTAATATTCCCACCAACACACAGTTTAAAACCAACCTTTATGTCATTTTGTGGATTAACTCTACATACATGACATGGTTAAAACTTAAAATATAAAACATGTCACTAAGTTCAATTAAATTTTTTTGGGATTGTAAAATTTCATCAAGGTTATATAATTTCCACTGGGTTTGGCCTGTTAAATGGTGGGCAAGATTGCAAAATTCCAGAGCTCCAGAAAAAGCATGCCTCTTTTGTTCACTTAATTGGTTAATTTTATATTGCAAGTGTTTAACCATGTCATGGTATGTAAATATGACTAGTGTGTTGGGATTAGCTTGGATTAGCTTTTTTCCAATAACATATTAGTTTATTTGCCTATGTAAGGCTTTTCTAAATAAAACTGCACTTTTGTTAATTTTCAACAAAAAAAACCAATCTAAACGCACACTATAATGTTTATATGTCATGGGTTTGTGATAATTTCATTAGATTAATGGTAGTAGGGAACAAAAGACAAATGTGACATCTTCCATTCTGTTTTTTTTGCAATGAATTATGTAAGGGAAAGACATGTTAATGGTCTATAGTTCCATTGCTTCTTCCACACTAGTGTTTTTAGCTTCATATCATTTTCTAGTTACACGAATTAAATGATAACTTTGAGTAAGAAAGTGACGATGATAAAGGCAAAACATGAAACTTTCTTTGTTTTTTTTTTTTTTTTTTGTCCCCAGCTTTATTTTACACTTTCTAGCCCAGAAAATTAATGATAAAGCCCTGAGTTTGGACCCTCAGTAGTTAACAGACCTCATTGGTAAAGAAACAATTCCACGTGCATGCACAGCTTCCAATGATAGTATAACCATGTTTTCCTTTCATTTATGTTCTGTTTATGTTTTTTCAATTGTATAGGTCAGTGTCCGCTGATTCGATCCAACGAATCCACTTGTCCAGCTAGTAGAAAATGATGCCTCCCAGATAAGGTATCCCACCTTGTCCACAAATTCATATGTGTTTCCATAATCATTGATCATTATAGCCATATCTTCAGTCTCTAATTTGTGGACATTGTTAATTTGTTAATGGTGTGTTAGAAATATTGGCAAGTGGACTGATTTCGTTGGCTATTTGTGATTCTGGTAACATTTTATTTAAAAAGTAATTTGCTTTTGCAAGCAATTTGCTCTACTGAGATAAAAGCAAATACAATAGGTTTCTCGAATTCATTGTAGTTTCAAAATCTTAAGAGTGCTATTGAAAGACTTTTCATCTAGAAGTTGGCCTAGAAGGAGGTCTTGTACTTGGAAACACATGAGGCACTGTCTCATTCATGTACAGAGAGTAAACCAATGTCCTTTCCAATCTGAACAAAAAGAAAAAAGAAAAAAAGAGATTCAATAACATGTTAAATTCTGATTATTTCTGTTGTTTTGGTTCCAAAAGATAAGAAACTGCCTCAGCAAATTCGTTCCCATTCTTCTTTGCTATGTAATGCATGATTGAAATTGAGGGGACCATCAATTTCAGCAGTAAATGTACAACCAGAAGGAATTCAAAATAACAGAGAAAGTGTTTGTGTCTCTAGTGATTTGAGGCCCCCACATAAGCTGGAAGAAAGAGCAAAGACAGAAAATGATTGAAAATGAAGACCTATTTCATTCATTTGGTGACAACTGCGGTGGTAGTTTTAACTTGTAAGATAAAAAGCTCTTTGAAGCTCAACCTCAAATGCACTATCCTTTCCCTGCTCATACTCTCTCTCTCTCTCTCTCTCTCTCTCTCTCTCTCTCTCTCTCTCTCTCTCTCTCTCTCATATGTGTTATGGGCTTGTAATTCACTTTCTGGAAACAGAAAAAAGAATAAAAGAATCCATAAACAAGAGGACAAAGAGAGAGACAATAAAAGAATATATGTACCAATAGCAGATGCAGGCCCACAACAAATGTACTCAGCTAACCCTCAATAATTGCAGAATAACACTGTTGAGTCCGGAATTGTTTGGGCCTTTGCCCTTTGGGGAAGGGGTAGTAGTTGGACACTGTAGATATAATACAACAAAACTGGTTTGAACTTTGAACCAAAACTAAGGTTTTTTTTTTCTCTTCTTTTTTTTTTAATATGGGTCTGAAGCTCAAGTATAATTGCCAGACTTGAGCAAGCAGACTAAAAGATGGACCACGAGGTCATTAAATATTCAGCAGGCTTGAGTTTTTAATGGCCTCCCTTTCATGTCAGAAGATACCCAATTTACAAGCAATTTATGAACTATTTAAGAGGTTCCCCTAGGCTCAAGCTAAGGTCAAACCTGAGACCAACTGGGTCAAACTCTAATGCTTCTAGGCTATGTGAGGCAAAGCCCACACAAGGGCCAAGACCAGACTGTAACTGAGCCCAGAACTTCTATATTGTAGGGTTTGGGAGGGAGGGGCATTTGTGTGTTCCCCAACACCAAGTGAACAGAATTGTAATTTTAAATTTTAAGCACATTTGTCTATCATAGATTTTCTTGAGCTGTGAAATTGCCTCATGTATACAATCAATGTTTCGAATGAGTGATATGATAAAAGGTTAATGCATTCTCTGATTCAATTTACCAGAGGATGAAAAGAAGGTAGGGGAGGTAGTTACTTGCACAACTGGCAAACTGCTATATAGAATATTCTAGCAAGTATAGCAGAAATTGCGAAACAATGACTTTCTCTTGTCCTCCATTGTTACTATGGTCTGCACATTTCTAAATATAAGCTAAATTTTCTGCCAATATTAGTTTATTCTCTGTACAATGAAGTCCTTAGGGTGTGGCTGCACATATTAAAGGTAGCATACTTTTGATGGTGGGAGCATGATGCAACTGATTTTATAGCTAGAGAAATAGGTTCAATGAATAAAACTGGAACTCTAACTCAATCTAAAGACCAAGCAATGCTTAAGCAGGGAAAATAAGCTAAGCCGTCACCTATAACTTTCTGTGATGATGGCCAGATTCATTTCATTTCCTATTTCGTGCTCCTTTTCTTGGCAAGATTCCTATACAAGAAATTAAGCAAAGCAGTGTTCAGAATCACCATCATAGATATATGATCCCAAAAATTTTGATATTTGCAACTTTAGTACCAGGCTCATCATTTTTTCCAGCTTCCTCTTTTCATTGATAGTAGATGTTTCCTCCTATAGAAAAATGAAAAGGATCTTTTCTATAGGGATGGATGGAGGAGGACCACTTTAGATAAAAGTTATATTTTATAAAATAAACATAGCTGGAACCAAAAAAAGCTTCTTGAATCACGTTACATGGAGGAAGATAGGTTAGGTATCATGTTCACACATACCTAAGTAAGTATCAAAAAAGATTTTGCAAGAGTGAAATTGTCGGACGTGGATCCTTCTGACTGAAATCAGACAGATGCACTCGATCATGTTGTGATATCACTTTGTGGCATCCATATTCGAAGAAGCCGATCATAAAACGAGCATGTAGCCACCGCAGTACTCTTATTTTTGCCTTCTTGCAAAGATTCACATTTCTGCCAATCTGCTCCATATGCAAGCGAGCCGTGCTTACTATATGTTTCAATCACTTCAGTGTTATCCCCTTCAATCTTAACAACTGCAAACCCATTGTGCATGCAAGCTGCCAAGACAATACCTGGTACAACAGGATGGGGCTTGATTCTCCAGACACCTCCCCCTAAACAAATCGAAGTTTCATTTACAGGTTTTGAGATTGATCTTACATCCCATACCCTCAAGTACTCGTCATAACAACCAGTAAGTACAATATTAGGGTCACTAGGGCTCTTCACTATGCAACAAACACCCATCTTATGAGCCTTCATATTCTGAAATGCCAGCTTAGAAGGACTATCCCGTAAATCCCAACAACTGAATTTGCAGTCATCCGAACCACTGTATACCAGTTGGGGTTGGTGAATATCGAAGGAAGTTGCCCAAAGCTCAAAATCATGCCCTTTCCATTGTTGTTGTACTTCCATTTGGGACTCCAGCACCGAAACTATTGAAACAGAACCATCAGAAAGGCCCACTGTGATTGATGTGGCTGAGGGGTTCCAGTCAAGGCAAAGGCACATGGACGAACTGATTTTTACTCCATTTATCACTTTCAAGAAATCCCCTGCATTACCAATTAAAAACAAAACCAAATATAAAGGAAACAGATATGATAGCCCAAAGTTGTAGCATTGCCAATAAATTAGTTTCAGTTGAAACCAAAGCTACAGCCAGGGGCGGAGCTACATTGCTCCTTGGGGGGGGGGGGCAAAAGCCCCCCCAAAATTTTAATTTTTTTTAATTGAGTATATGGCAATTAAAGTTAAACCCCCAAAAAAAATAATAACCAGGCCCCCCTTTTGAGTTTTGTCCCTTCTGATTTTTACCCAATGATTTTAACAAATGGACAATAACGTTTCTTCCCAAATAGCATAAAGACAACAGTCTTTAAAACAACATTTAACTTTTTCTTTTGTTTTCTTTCCGAGGATTGCAAATTTTAAACTATTGCAGTGTTGCTTTTTGACTGCCACACTGCATCATTTCAGCTGCCCCTTACATACCCACTAATTATTTCGGCTGCCCTACATACCCATTAATTATTTCGGCTGCCCCTTACCCATTAATTTCTTTCCGTAGCTTTTTTGCCCATTTGGCTTTCTCTCTTCTTTTTTCTCATTTCCCAAGATTGTACAAACTTACCTTTTCTAACTTTTTTTTTCCCTAGCTTCTTTCTCTTCTCATTTTGTCAACACAAAACATCAACTCATCAAAATCTCTCTTCTCTTCTTAAGTACCACCCTGCTTAGTGTGAGTTTCAGAATTTGCAATGGTGTGAGGGTGAGGACCTCTCTAGGTTGAGTATCAAAAAAATATACTTATAAGTTATAATTAGCCCCCCATATGATAATTCCTAGCTACGCCCCTGGCTACAGCATTTTCATAGAAAGAGATAATCTTAATGGCTTCTATTCTTATACATCTTTGAACATTTTTATTTGTTTAGAATTTTTCTTTCTCTTTTCTCCACACTTTCAGGCAAACAAGGAAACAAACTGACACTAAATTATATGTTGTAGAAATAGAAACCATACCTTCTGCTCCATCTGAACAGCTCTCAAGACTGTAAGTTTTCAAAAAACCATCAGCATCCGCTTGAGCAAGCAAAGAACCCACATTACTACCCCCAACTGGGCTCCACTTTATATCAAATATGCCCGCCGTGTCCACGCGATGAAACAAATCAAGGCGACCCATGTTAGCATCAACATTGAAGAGTGATATGCTCCCAGATCGACTGGGCTGATCACCCTCTTGTAGCATGTACGTTGAAGCCGCCAGAACATGGTGGTAAGAATCGTGCGGACAAAACTCCACAGCATCAGCATTGCCATCTAGACAGCAATGTGCCACATCCATGCCTAAACATTGACACCAAAAAAGTAATAATAATAAAATAAACCCAAAATTCCTGCTAAAGTAACTTCACAATTGTAACCCCCCCCCCCCCCCCAAAAAAAAAAAAAAAAAAATCAGGCAATTTAGCATACATGGCCATTTTGTCGAACACCTTATGGACAAATTCAAAGCAATTATAGTAAACACCCAGGTTGCTTTAATTTTAAGAAGAAAAACATAAATCTAAACGCATACAATACATAACCAGAGTTTGCAAAGAACATATGGTGAGAGAGAGTTAAAGAAACTCAAAACTAAAACAAAAGCTGGAGATGTTACCGTTATGTTAGTTGGAATTTGGAAGTTGTTCCTGGAATGTGTCAAATGAAAATGTCTGTGTTTTTAATAACGGTTTATGGGCTTTGTTTCTAAGCTCTACTCTGGGCCCATTACTAATGGCCAACATGTGGCCTAATCATATGCTTGGGCTTGTACCACACTTTCTTTTTTAATTATGACCATTTTTTTATTTGATGACATAACAAAAGCTGTCAAATAAATTTTCTCTATCTTAACATTTAGATTAGCCATACACATGGACGAAATAACTATTTTGAAAACGAAATCAAATTTAGTAAATCAGAATGAAAAAATCTCAAACTTAAGGAATGAAAATAAAAACAATCTCAAATTTTAAGGATCAAAACCCAATAGTGTAATTATTCTTTTTATTGTGTTTATAAGATACAACAACACATTTATCTATAAGTTGATCACTCATTTAAAATTATTATGAGTATTTTGACAATTAATTTTTTTTTTTTTTTAGAAGAAGAAGAAGATGACAATTCAATTTAATCTTTAATGATTTTGTACTTTTATATATATAATACAAATAATGACCATAGTTGGTGGCCAGTGACATTGAATTAGCCTTGGGAGGGGTGGAATGAACCATGGAAGGACAAATTCTAGTTGCTAAGTTTGGTAAAGGAAGATCAAAAATTTAGCTTCAACTCTAATTAAGTCCTATAATTTTAAAAGTAATAAATTAAATCTTGAATTTAAAAACTAACAAATTAAACCATATTGTTTAAAAATAATAAATTAACTTTTGAGAATTCAAAAAAATAATAAATTTAACTCTCAACCTATATTAGACTTCAGAGTTCAGACATAATAAATTTGAGTTAATTTATTACTTTTTTAAATATCAAAATTTCATTTGTTATTTTTTAAACTATAGGATTTTAATTCATTACACTCCTCCTAAATTATATCATTTAAAAGCCAAAAGTAAGATGAATTCTTATTTTTATTTCACTCATGATTTGTACCTAATTTAGGTACTTGTATAAACTTTTGTATAATAGTGCAGCCCATAGTGGGTTAACCATTGGTTCTTGGTCATCCGTTTCTGTGGAAAACGTGAGGTCATGGGTGGGCAATAGACTACTAGCAAGAAAAGCTATTGAAAAAGAAATTCCGTATACTTTTCTCAAAGAAGATTGCCATTAAAATTTGTTGTTTGTGGCGTATAAGATGATTAAAGGTGCAAGCTAGGAAGACCTCCTATGGATGTCTTGAAACCATAAACTTTAGAAAACATTTGGTGCGAATCATGAGACAAAATGTAGTGACGTTCTTTGCTAATGCTAATGAAAAAAATTTGGCATACAGAAATCCATATTATAATGATCATAACCTATTCCTCTAGTCTCTTTGTGATGTGGTGGGGAATCTTATTTTAGTCATAGGAAGAGTGTATTAATTTAGATTTTAGTCACGTTTCTCAATTCTGATTCGGCCGTTTAGTAAGTTTAACCTTTTTCTTTACCATCAACTTAAGTTTATTATATAGTTTTTATTTGACGAAAGTCATCATGGTATAATATCTTTGTATCATATATGATATGAATTGACCGCCTTAAGTCCAAAAGTTATGCTTTTTTTTGATAATTGATAATTCAAAAGTTATGCTTTACTTCTTATTTCTTAGTAATAAAAAATATATGTGGTAATACTGCACCACTAAGGTGGGTCCATCAATCATAATATAAGATCTCATTTCAATTCAACTTCTGCATCTTCTAGCATCCAGTAAACAGCCAGGCGATTAAAAGTATATATATATATAGAGAAAATTATGACTGTGGAATAGTTGCCAGAAAAGACATGAAATAAAACATTACATGCTCTTGTGACCGATAGTACTACTGCAAGCGAATAAATAATTGCTCTTGAAGAATTGTATTGCTCGTCATTTAATTGTAAACTTGACTGTGACTACTGAGCACTCAACTATGATGTCCTTTTTTTTCTCAGAACAAGAAAAACTATGATGTCCTTTTGTTATTTTACCTTTCGTACAAAGAAAAATGATGTCCTTTTCTTGAAAACTTATGAGAACAATGGTCTAGTAGATTTCTACTCTTCTTTATACCCAAAACTTAGAATTTAATTTAGTTTTGTAGTTGGCTTTGGCTAGTTGCATTTGATCATTTCCAAATATAACACATAGAAAGTCTAGAGACAAATATAATATAATGAATTTGATGGATCATTTCTTATACTGTGTTTGGAGTTTTATAAAATAATGTATGGAAAGAAAAAATAATAATTTTATTATTATACATGTTGGCATTGAAACCCTAATAGGTAGTTTATCTGGTCTAGTTTTGGCTGTGCTCCCCAATGGTCACTAATTTGAGTCCTCTCAAGACTACCTACCCAAGACAAAGCTTTGCGTCTATCGTGATATACGTGCTAGTAGGGTGTTGCGTATCCCCCTGGAATTAATCGAGTTGTGTCTATCTACCAAATGTACGTTCAAACACTCATGGTTATCCAAAAAATATAATACATGTTGGCATTGGGCCATGGGCTTGAGCCCAATAAGAGCCCATGTGGATAGTTCAATGTCAAAGGAAGTCATAGCTCTAGGGTTTAGAATAAGAAGCTATCCTCCATCACAACCAACCTCTCTCTCTCTCATTCTTTAGCCTATTCGTTGTTCTAGGCTTTTGTCAAAAAAAAAAAAAACATGAACTTGGGAATGTGGACTATTATATCATGTTGTTTTTACGTATTGACAAGTCCCCTAGATCCCTGGGGACTATGTTAATTGTTGGAAATCGTAGAAAAATACTGTGGTCACAAGCGTAGGTCTAAATTTTGTTGTCAAAACCTAGAGATAAGCATTCATATCTTTATAGATACAAAACATAAGGTATGCGTTTACATGTTTTCCTATAATATCGGTCATTTGTGGACTATTATAGGCACTTGTATTATGTGGTTCCGATGTATTGATCAAAAGTCCCTAAAGTTCATATGGTTTTGTTTATTGTTGGGAATAATGGAAAGACATTGTGGTTCAACATCATTTCGTTGCACATACGTGAGTCTAAAGGTTTTTGCTGCGTGTTTATTTGCTCCGCGATAACATCTTGAACCTATTGAATCTCCTCAAAAAGCTACTGCATTTAGAAATAAATTATTTCAATAACAAAGCGCTTATGAACACGTTCCATACTCAATTTCACAACATGTTGATGTGGCAAGTTGTAATTGGTAAAACATTAACATCACATGGGACCACCGTTGGAATTGTCTGCTTTTTCAAAATTTATCCACCAACCATAACATGTCACTTCAACAAATTATGGATTTGGATGTGACAAAATACGTGTCGTAAACTTTTCTTAGACTAATACTTTTGATTTGAGAATTGAAGGCTTTTTGATTGGATTAATTCAAATCAAAGAAAAGTTTTTTTGGTCTACCTTATTTTGATTTTTTACTCATTTTTTCTTATAGAACCTCAAATCAAAATAAAAAAAATCAAAATAAGATTATATTATTAATAACTCATCATATTAATAACTCAATCAAAATAAATACAATTATCTTCAAGAACAAAGAACAAAATGTTTGTTATGCTTAATATCTTTAGTTTGATCTGTATTTGGCTTAATTCTGCTCTTTCTTCAAGTAGTTTTTTCTTCGCCAAATTGCTCGAGGCTTACGCTTTTTTGAATCCGATCGTAGATTTTATGCCAGTAATACCTTTGCTATTTTTTCTCTTAGCTTTTGTTTGGCAAGCTGCTGTAAGTTTTCGATGAGATCTTTAATACTGTCCTAGAAAAATTCATGATTTAGTCTAAAAAAAAATTCTAACAATTGATAAAATCAGATAAGTCTTATAATATAACCCTTCGATTCAAATACTGAAATTCTTGGATCGCCACGAGAAGTCTGGGCTCACCCCAGTTCCTCATTCGAAACTTTTTTACTAAATCACTAAGCTTACCACCTGGCAAACTAACTACAACCTTAACATCAAACATTTTTGACACTTTTCCAAAATTGTTTTTTTTTTTTTGTTAGTCTATTTTTATTTAATTTTATAAGAGCATCTCCAGCACTACTCTCTATGTTATATTCACATGTAAAGAATTCTCCACATGTAGAGAGCTATTTTTTCAACTTCACTCCAACAAACTCTCTATTTTATCTTTATTTTTATTATTTTATTTTAACTTTTTTTTTCTCTCTCCTTATTTCTCTTTTCTTCTTCGTTTCTCCACCAAGCTGCAAACAGCAAACCCAACATCCAAAATCAACTAAAATCAAAATCAAACCCACGCTGGAAGGCCGAGATCAACCCACGCCCAGATCAGAGCAAACCCAAGCCCACGCTGAGACCGTCAACCACCACGCCACCACAAAATCAACAGAAGAGAGGGGAGAGCTATGGAGAACAGAGAAGGTGACGAGAGCTATGGAGAACAAAGGGAGAGCACAGAGAAGAGAAGGAAAAAAAATGGAAGAGAGATAAAGAAATCGGGCAAAATGAAAAGGAGAGAAAAAAAAAAGATTAAATAAGGTCGGTAAAAAATAATTGTTTATTCGGCTGAAGAGTGTATAATAGTATTTTGGCAATTTGAAGAGTTTTTTTAAGAGCTGCTGGAGCATCAATGCTTCATTTTGGCTCTCTACATGTGGAGATAGAGAGCCGAATGAAGAACTGCTGCTAGAGATGCTCTAAGTGTCTTATTTTGTATGTTAGTTTATACACTTTTTTATAATATTATTTATTTTGAAGTATAATTATATTTTTACTCAACTTTTTTTTCTAAAAATAAAAAACTAATGAATTTATATTATCTCAATCTCATTCCGACACCAAAAATTAGAAGACCAAGTTTATCAAAACAAAAAATTAGAAGACAACAAGAAAATTACACAAAAGCATAAGGGTATCTTGCAATTCAAATCCATATGAAGGGTTTGAAAATTAAATACGTCTCGTACATCTCTGGAACGAAAAAGTGCCATACTGACATAGTGACATTCACTAATCACTATGCTGCTAATGATGAAGGAAAATAGGTTTAGACTTTAGGGAGAGTAATTATTAATTAAAGGTATAGGGCCTAGGCCCTAGAGACTTGGAGAATAACTTAACTGCATGGTAATGGTAGTCCATAGCTACCAGAATCCAAGAATTTTCGTCACCATGAAGGAAGTGATCCGTATGAGTATTTTCACTTCATTCATTCACAAGTCACTGCTCTCTAGTCACATTCACATAGCGTATGTAGTGGGCGACTTTCTTTCTTTATTATTTCCTTTAATTCTTTTCTTGTTTTTGCAGTATTCTTGAAACAAACAAACAGAGAAACCTACCCGCAATCATCCTCAAGTGCGAGTGGGGATTACACACTCGCGGTAATTTATCGTCATTCATGTGCATGAACAGCTTTGAGCTTTTGAAAAGTTTGGACAGTAAATTATATACAAAAAAAAGAAAAGAGCTATGACTCAACTTGGTCTTGATTTCTCTATAGCGGACTAGTCTTTTCTCATCCCCATAGTTTTTGCACCAATATGTGGTTAACATATCTCAACCACATTGTGTCTGGCGAATCAATAGGAGAAAAAGGGAAAAGAGAAACGTACAAGACATCAAGACCTTGAACATGACAACATATTTCTTTCTTGCTTTTTTTTTTTTAATAAAAAACAAAAAAATAAAACTGAATTACATAATAAACATTATATGTGTGTATATGTAAAAAATAAAAATATTGTTTCCATTTGTAATGGAATGAGTCTATTTTAAAATTTAAATTTGGTTTTTTAATAATTTAATATTATATGTGATACGGCATCATTTAAAATTAGTTATTATTTTTATTTAGTGGAACGCAATTTTAAATAACTTGAGAGATATTTTTTTTTTTATTCTAACTTGAGAGATATTATTTGTGTGGACGTATCTAGTTTTATAATCATTAGATTTCAAAATATAATAAAATTTTGTTATATAATCAAACAATTATTGAGAATCTTGGCTATATGGATCGCATAACTAAAGCAACCATTCCAATGATTGATAAATATGAATCCAATGACAGATATTATGAAATTTTGAGAATAGTTGAGTATTATAATATGGGGAGAATATCGAGAAATAAATTTTATGATATAACAACAATTTTGTGCTATATTTACCATAGTGAAGTTGGTATAAATAAAATGTTAAAATTATCATTATGGAATATGGTATAAGAAAAGTGTTAAAGACACTTATAACAATATGTTAATTTTTTAATATATTTTTCCATATAATGAAGCGATTGACTTGCGGCAAATTTGTCAAAAGCATGGTAACTCTTGTATTCAAAAGTTTCTTTTATAAGAAGAATTATATATATATATATATAAACTTTTCATGGATTAATATCCATCCCTCACATAATTAAAACTTGTGATCTCTCCATCATTCTTATTTAAGGGTGAGAGAGGTGATCAATTGTAACTAGCCTAATTCGACATAACCATGGTAACCCATTTACCGACTATTCCAAATTCAAGGCATTAGAATTTAGAAAGCCAATTATATATACCTAAAGAAGCATAAGGAATTATTCATACTTATAGACTTAGTGTGCATGTGCATTTAGATTAGATTTTTGTTGACAATTTTATTTAATTTTCTACGGAAAGTTGGTAAAAATATAATTATACTAACAAAAAAATGATGTTGAAATTTCTATTTAAACCCTTAAGTTAATATGCAGTGGATTTGTTAATCTGTCTTGAATTAACTTAGTTATGTGATCCACAATATCAAGATTAATAACTAGAAAACAACAAGTCACCAAATCAAAAAAGCAAGCTAATTAAAGCAATAAAAAATAAAATAACACAACAATACGGTGACGAAGTGGAAAATCGATGAAGAACATCTCCAAAGGAAAACCATTACAGGGTAACATAACTCAACAAAGGCAATCCGCTATAAAAGAAGAAGATACAATTTGGTACAGAACTTTTGTTACTTAGACTCTACAACTCATAGGGCGACCTGCAGCAGCTTCAAAATTTCGAATTTCTTCTTATATGGATCCCTTTATGAACAACCCCTTCGTGTCAAGGAACTAGAACCTTTGATCGACTCCAAAGCACCTTCGTGAATTTCTGATACATAGTGAGGTTATTGGAATGAAGGTTATGTGGTTTCACACTTTGGATCACAAGGTTTTCATGGAATTTAGCAAGGTTCTCTCATGAATGCACAAAGAATGGATGCTAGAGGTTTTCTCTGTATGTAGCACTAAGTTTATGCCTCTCAAAGCAAAAAAATTATAATTTCATTAACAATGTGATTTGAATAGGTGTTTAAACTAACGAATGAAACAAGGTTAAAAACATAATAAGGTTTCTATATGCCACAACCTCACTCAAGTGAGCCTCAAGCGATGGTTGGACGAGCTTGTTTGAGCCTCCTTTAAACTTTGCTTGAATGAGTCTTTAGTCTTGCTCGAGTGAGCTTCGTCAATCAGCGTGTCTTGAGCTAAGTAAGGATACATCATCAAGAGTTCAAGACTTTGATTTTGATTTTTTATTAGAAGGAAATGTAATGAAATGCGTCAACAGATTTTAAAATAGCTAAATAAATAAAGGATTATAGTATATTTTAAATGAGTCAAAGGACAATTTTTTCCATTAATTTGTACTGGTGTGAAAATATGAAATCCCATAAATCAATAAACAACAACGCCTAGGACAATCTAAATGAGCTCACTTTGACTCTAGTCCATGGAAATATCAGGCCACGCTCTCTAAAAAGAGAGCGTGGGGTGGGAGGGACCCATTGTTCCACATAGACAAAGAACTGAAAAGAAGCAAGTAACTGAGGCTCCTCCAGCTTCTCCTTGTTTGTACGCTAAAATTTTTACGCTTCCCCAATACCACACCACTTCAACTCACTCACTCACTCACTCACTCTCAGTCCCTTCTCTACCTCTCTGCTACCTACTTTACTACTTGTTACTCATCTTTACCTCTCTCTCTCCTTCTCTCTTTTTCTCTTATGGATGAATTGTACGGACTTCATTCCGGCACCACCGACTACTCTGTGCAGGGTTCAATGGACAATTACTTAATCAACAATTATAATTACCAGTCCTTTCACTCCCCAGTTCCTGGTTTATCTGACCGGGTACCGGTTTTTGGACCGGACCGTTTGTTGTCCGGTTCATCATCTTCTGCAGTATCCGATGCTGCTTCCATGGTGGTTGAGATTCAAAGAGGAGGAGGTGGAGGTGGAGGTGGAGCCAGCTCGGACGACGAGGTTTCCGGTGCAATTAGAGCCAAAATTGCTTCCCATCCTCTCTACCCTAAACTCCTCCAAGCTTACATCGATTGCCAAAAGGTGATGAAACTTTAAAAACCTAGCGTACTACTTTCTGCACTTAGTATTAAACAAAACAGACTCCGTTTGGTTGCTGAGAAAAAACGAAAAGAAATGGAAGAGAAAGAGTTTACTTACTATAATAGTATAGTAGTGAAGCTTTTTTCGGCAATGATTTTAGCTTTCTCATCAACCAAACAGAAAGTTTAACTCGGAGACTCTTTGGATTCTCGTTGTTTTGAAACATTAAATTGTCCCTTTCAGCAACTGATTACATCAAGTTTCACTGTCTGTTTGTTCCTTCAGATCTGAAAAAGCCCTCAAAAGTATATATATAGTATAATATATGTACATATATGCACAGTGTTCATATATATATATGAAATTTCTGTTATTGTTCATGTTCTTACGGATTTTCCCGCCGTAAGTAAAAAAAGGAAAAGAGAAAAAGAAGTAGAAGAAGCTTTGGCGAACTTTATTTTACTGTAATGAAAAACTGTAGACAATTAAGTAACTGTACGAAGAGACACACTGTGCAAATATTCCTGGAGTTGTTTGAAATTTGATTGTATTTAGAGGCTTTCTTATTTGTTGTTGTTTCTATGTCTTTTTTACAGGTCGGAGCTCCACCGGAGATAGCGGACGTGTTCGATGAAATCCGAAGAGAAAGCGACCTTTGTAAGAGAACAACAACAACCCTCGCTGCTGGTTCTACTCGCTTGGGTTCTGATCCAGAGCTTGACCAGTTCATGGTCTCTCTCTCTCTCGCTCTCTTACACACGTGCGCGCACACAGTTTTCTTTTGCTTTTGCATTAGACCCTAACCCTAAAAAAAACAAAAGAAGCTTTCCCATTTTTTTTGTGTGTGTGAAAATGGGTTTTGATGTTTGAAATTAGATTTGACTTCTCTCTCCCTTTTGAAGGAAACTTACTGCGATATGTTGGCCAAGTACAAATCGGATCTCAAAAGGCCTTTTGACGAAGCGACGTCGTTCTTGAACAACATTGAAACCCAACTCAACACTCTCTGCAACGGAGCTTCCAGAACCTGTCTTTCTGGTCTCTCTCTCTCTTTCTCTGCTTTGTTTTGAATATGAAAATATTTTTATTTTCTTTGTCGAATTTTGTGCTCTCTGGATTTATTTTTTTATTTTTATATATTTTTATATTGCGACATCCATATTGTCTGTGTTTTGTTTTTTTTTACCCAGAGAGAGATTATTTACATGGTTGAGAAAGAGGGTGCAGGTTAGCACAAAACCTAGCGCACAGTAGCATAGGACAATCCCACATGAGGAACAGTAAAAATACACACACACTAGCTTTCATAGGCCAAATTCCCCAATTGGTTCTGAACATGTATAGCTGCTGAACAAAAATGGTTTTGGATTTCAGATATTTATAGCAATGGTACAGCTTGTGCACAAACCAACAACCAAAACCCTAGAAATGGATGAGAGTGAGACCCATTTCTCTGAAAGGTGAAAGGTGCATATAATAATTTATGTATCAGAGTGGAACATGGAGGAATGTTTTATTTATTAAGGGTTAGGATGATTGAAAGCCTTTTATTATTTTTTCTCTCTATAGTTGTTTCCACTTCTTCTACCAATTAATAATCAATAATTATCTTGAAAACAGTTTCTGCAGTCTAGGGCTTTGTAACAGTACTATAGAAGCTTTTCTTCTTTTGTATACTTTTTTTTTATTCAGTTCTTTGTTGTTTCTTTTTAATTTCTTTATTTTGGTTGTGTCCCAGGGACTAAAAACTGCTAATATAATTATCACTAATAATTTTTATACATTTTCTTTTAAAGATTTTTTTTTTTTCTCTAGCTCTCTCTCATACTTTAGTGCATAATTGCCCTTGATGAAAATTATGTTTTTGTTTGTTTAATTAAATGGCTCCTATTCAGCTAAAAGCAGGAGTAGAATGGCTCCAAGAAAACTCTCCTACATAGGATGGGTAGATGACTAGGCAGCCAGACTTGACTTTTTCCGAGTTTCAATGATGCCACATAAGTGTCACTTGGCTAGAATGTGTAATGACTAGTATAGCTTTTGGGAACATTGTAGTTGTTTTATTTTTTATTTTTATAATGCGATAGTTAGGGGATGGGAGATTTGAATCCTAGATGCATCCGTTGGAAACATAGCAGGTCCCGTTGAGTTACAAGCCTCTTGGCGTAGTTATTTTATTGTTGATAAGACTTTGTTTTGCTAAATTTCTATGGGATAGACTGCAACCATGTCCTGATTAGGATGCAGACTGAAGTTTATAGCATTGGGTTTAACATTATTTTTGTCATAAGTTTGTGGAGACCAGAAATCTTACATATGTTATGCTTAATCTGAACTAGATATTAATTTATATATAACCATTTTTGAAAATCTCAGTATGCCATATGCATTATTGCCTGATATTATTGCGGGCGCTGGCATCCTCTTGGTTGTCATAGATATTTGTAATGTCTCATCAGTATATTGGGCATTGGTTAGCTGTATGTAGTTTCTCTTTCCGCCTTTAGGAAGCAATCAAACGAGAAAATAAAATATACTTAGATGGGTGTTAGGTTTCAAAATTTGTAATAATGAAAATAGAATATTGACAATACATGAGTGTTCTTGTAACATCATGAGTTGTGGCATCTAACCTTTCACATTCTCGGTTCACAAAAGAACATTAGAATATGTAGCTTAATTCTTGAAGTGGCTCTTGTAAAGATTTCCTTAATTTCTTATTAGAGTTTTAGGACGAGGTGGAGAAAGTATTTCTTACTTACTCTTAATCAAGTAGACATGCTTCCGATGATTGCAATGATGCCACTCCTTTTTGAATGTGGGTGCAAACGTGTTGCTTCACTTTTAAATGATTTGATGTTATTCATGTTTCTAGCTGGACCAGTACAATGGTATTAATGATGTCTGGTTTTAGGACTATGGTTTAAGTTCCAATGTAGCATGAGTTGTATGGATACCATAGGTGAGAATAAAAAATTAAACATTGACAAAGATCTTGGTACTGGATCAATTCTGCCATCCAAAATGATAGAGATCAAGAAAAATGTTTTCCATGAATACTAAAAGAAGCTAGTGGGAATGGTTGCGGTAGTATCAATTGTATAAAATATAACTTGAAACCGAAAGGAAACCCCTTTTCTTCTTAATCATGTGCATCAGTAACACAAATAGATTCCTAATAGAATCTTGGATTTGGGACCAGATATTATGGCAGAGTGAAGTACAGTAAGTTAGGTTTCCAAAATATTACATTGCTTGCTGGAGTACTGATCTCATCTTCCTTTGATACCTATCCTCTTTTTTTAATTTGCTTGATCACTGTTTATATCCTATTTTATGGCTGTGTATATTAAAATAATGGTTGAATCCATAGGCTTTTGTACTTGGTACAGATGGACTTTGTCACCAAAATGTTCACTTTAGTAATAGTTTTATGTGGTCAAGGCTATGAGATTGCACACATATAGTATGGTCCCAACTCCCAAGCTATTTTTAGCATCTGCATGAGGGAAAGCTGTTTTTTCATGCAATATCTTAATACTAGTTGTGTGGTGGCATGAAGCTTATGGATTTTGTTTGGAAGTAAGAGCCATCAATGTGGACAGTGTCGGCACCACCGGATAGGGTTATGACAGACAGTTACTAATTAATAAACTGGTTTAGACGTGTAAAGTTTTAATTTCGAAAGAATTAATTGCAGATATTGGATTCGCCATAGACTGCACTATATGGCATTTTAGTGGCATTGCATAATCATGTGACATATTTAGCATCAGCATGAGGGAAAGCTGTTTTTTCATGCAATATCTTAATACTAGTTGTGTGGTGGCATGGAGCTTATGGATTTTGTTTGGAAGTAAGAGCCATCAATGTGGACAGTGTCGGCACGGGATAGGGTTATGACAGACAGTTACTAATTAATAAACTGGTTTAGAAACGTGTAAAGTTTTAATTTCAAAAGAATTAATTGCAGATATTGGATTCGCCATAGACTGCACTATATTGCATTTTAGTGGCATTGCATAATTATGTGACATAACCCCAATGTGGACTCCTACACAGAAATGAAATTTGAAATATGTCAAATCATTTACATGCTGTTAGCTATTTAGGAAGTGCACTTTTTCTTGAAGCTTTGTTTTTTTACCTTCTGGTGCATCAGCCACATTGATGTTATTGTTTCCAATCCAAGTCATGGTAATCATACCGGTTCTTAGCGTACATATATATATATAAATTGTGACATATACCACTTGATTCAATTTCCCACAAATGAATTACATTTGGGTTAGAAATCATTGGCACTGTTAGATTGATTTGTTGTCTATATTGATGACCTGTGCATCCTGTATTAGTAGTGTTGTCATTAACTTATTTATCACTCTTAAATAAATATTATCTATCCCACTTTTTGTGTTCTACATTACACTCCACCAATTGTAATACGACATGTCTTCCAATCAAAACATGTGTCTAATTTGTTTCCATTTTAAACTTTAATTATTTTATAAGGAAAGAAAAAGAACACGTGGTGAGTTATGATTGGGGAAGCATAATGTGGAACACAAAAAGTAAGATAGAAGATTTGTATTCGTCACTCTTCTACTTTTGAGTTTGTGGTAATTGACCTATCTCATTCTAGGTACTAATTTCTTCGTTTTATCAATTTGGATCACTATTTCACAAGGCACATCCAATTCCTAAACTATTTGAAAGTATTTCACATGGTATGAGCTATTGACAGTAGATTTGTGAGGCTCTGAATTTTTGGTTAGATCTTATATCATACAATATGTTCGTAGATCGATGCCTATATGGCAGGTAGAATATGTCAATTCATTTATCTGAATGCAGTCTCCATTGGGCAGTTTGTTTAGTTCTTGAGGTATTAAGCCATAGATAATTTCAGACCTTCCTTAGTATTAGGTGGTATCATAATCAGATTTCTCCGACTTGCAAGCAATTTTTTTTTGAGTGCTTAGATTTATGTTAGCTATAATTGTGAAACTTGTGTTATTCTCTACTTATCAAAAAAAAATTGTGAAACTTGTGTTATTCTCTATAGTTTTCTACTTTGAATAACTGACGAGTGATTTTCCATTATTATTCTCTTCAGTGAGTCCCCTCTCTCTCTCAGCGTGCTAGGCTGCTAGCTGCATAATTAAGTTTCTAATTCATCGTACTGAGCAATGCACTTTTATTTATTTATTTTGAGGGGGGTGGTGGAGGGGTTTCTGCTTCAACATATGTTTTACTACTAAGAGCTGTATGCAAGTATAAGCTGTATTTTGTTGTTACTTATATATACCCATCACCCCTCTTGTTTTTTCTTTTTCTTTTTTTCCCCTTCTCCACATGTTTGTTTACTCTTGTATGTGACTAAATGCACCTAACAGGTGCCTATGGTTTTGTATAGAAGCATCCAGTGGAAACACCACATGGGGCAAGGTGGGAGGGCTAGCCCTCCTAAAATTTTGAAAGATCCCTTAGATGGATGTGTGAGAAAAAGCCTAAAGTGACTTTTTTTTTTTTTTGGTACTTGAAATCATAAACCTAGGATTATTAAATTATATATACCAATCATTTAAATTGACCCCGCATTCATATAATTGCGGTAACCACACACTCTTTAAAATAGGAAGCCTTTTGTCCTTGGCTCACTTAGTGAAAAAAATAAAAAAACTCTCTTTGTATTTTCAACAATAGTCATTGGTCCATATGGTTATAAAATTATTAAAACAAAACTTCACAATAAAATAAAGGTCATTTTCTTGCAGATGATTTGGTGTTTGATATGGTGGATGATTTTAGTCTTAAAGAGTGGAGGCTACAATTTTAAATGGGGATATTCAATTTTCGTGCTTTTATTTTTTATTTTTAACTTACGTAGTGCATATATAAAATTGATTAGAGATATGTGAAGATACCAAATCATTTGTTCATGTTGGCACATTTTTTTTTTTTTTTTTCTAATTAGATGGACACTTTTGTTATATGTCTATTGGGTAATAAAATACTTCATTTGCATTTTGAATTGTGTTTATGATGTTATTTTGTACCATAATCTTTTGCAAAATCCATAGTATGCTAAAAAAAAAAAAAAATCATGGTTTGGTTTTGCCAGCTAATGATAAATAGTTAGCTCCGCCATCACTTACATCATAATCCTAATGTAGAATCAAGGTTTCCTCCTGTTTGTTTTTGGCAGTTAAACATTATCGCTAGGTATTGTGTGTTGTCTAAAAACAGTTACATTACTTGGATATAGTTGAAGATGAATCTGCATGCATAAGATATTCTTACATGTGTATTGTGAAATAATTTGGGTATTTTTTTTTCTTAAGAAAAAGGAAAAGAGAAGAAAATATGATGGTAATTAGGGTTATTCTTAACTTCTCTGTGGTTAATGACTACTGGCTTGCACTGAGCGAATTTATCATAAAACAAAGCAAGCTGCATGCTGTGTGTGTGTGTGTGTGTCTGTCTTTTTGTTAAGAAGATTAAAGCCTTTAAAAGGGTTACAGGTCATAGAATATTGTGGTCCTAAAAGATATTCACTGAACTGTTTAAATTTTTAACTGGACAATTCGTAGTTTGCACCTTTTTTGACATGAGAATAATGCAGTAGACTGCATACACGAGAATTTACTTTAGAAAGTTTGCAGAATATGAATTGTATTTATCCTACTATTGACAGTTTTTGGTAAATGTAATTTCCTTAGTTTCCAATTTTTGACCAGCTATTAATTTGTGGACAATCTGTCATAAAAACCCCAGATATTTACAATTTTATGTATATACTTCTCAGTATATCTTCACTATGAAATACCACAAGAAAACACACAAGCACATGCACACGCATACAAGCATATTGTATTTGGCCAGCTGAAATTAACACTTGCAGGGTTTCTTATATTTTGGAAGTAAACTTAAAAAATAATAAAAATACATATTTTATATATATATATATATATATATATATTGTTGCAAGTATAACTGGTTGGTTGTTTCTATAAAAAAAAAACTGGGTTGTTTGTTGTAATACATGTGATGTATTCGATTGAAATCTTGAACTACAAAAGGAAATGAAGCTTTATCTTAAATACTAAAGCATAAAATAATTTGGTTCTCATTGACACTGTTTGCACTGTTATACATTTATAGGATTTTGTTCAGCCAGGGAGTTTTACTTTTTCGTCCCTAATCAAAGCAATCTAATAGTCAATAGGTGCCGAAAGTGTGAAAAACCTGACAATTATTGCAGCTATGAAACTAGAAACATTCTTTTAAGCTAGTTTTATCTCTTGCTTGGTTTGATATAGCTTAAAAGATAAGTTGGTTAAATTTTAAATAAGTAAAAAAAAGAAGCTAGAGATGTTGTGGTGAGCTTATATTCTTGTTGTGAGTTTGAGTGTACGTATTGGGGATATGGTTGGCAATGGAAGGGCAAAGTGGGTAACATGTGTGGTAGAAAAGCTGACCGAGACCAAACATGGACTCCCGCAGTTCCCGCTGGTGTCAGCTTTTAAAATAATGAAATCTCACTGCTCCAACCTGCGCTTTCTTTCTGGCTTAGTCTCACTCCATCGCTATACTTACTATTCCCTAGGAATTTTGCCATTGCTGCTCAGTGACTAGTCACTCTCACTCACTCACTCTTCATACTGCACTTAATTCCTTTATGTATATTATTTTCTGGTTCCAGATTTTCTGAGTTTCAGTTTTAGTTTTTCAGGAGTTATATATATATATATATATACATAAAACAGACTCGTTTGTAAAACAGACTTGTTTGAAGCAATCTTACTGCAGTCTTTTAATCATATTTTTTTTGTTTAAATAATATACCTGGATGATTTTATGAGTTTTCATAGATTGGAAGAATATGAATACATATGCCAAATTATATAAACAAGATAATTGTATTTTGGATTTTGGTGTTCTCTTCTCTCTCTTCTTTTTTTCCCCATTTATTTTATTCGCTAAAATGGGCCAAAAACCTTTTCCTTTTTTCAATGTTTACCGGACCAAAGTAGAAAACAAAGGCCTACATAAATGAATTTTTTGGTAAGTACAAGCTTGTGGGTCACCTTGAAAAGCAATACTTACACCCACACGCTCACTCATGCAATGGGCTTTATTTTTTGGTTCATAAATAAATTTTGATTTGACGGCCGTACCTTATTAAAGGCGCCACTGCCTAGTTTCACCGACTGCGATACGACACAACGAACCTCCGAATCTTTCTTTCTCTGTTCAGTCTTTTCTAATCTTACTCTTGATTCTTGAACTTCTTTATCTGTGTACAATTTATTTTTAACCAAAAATGCTAGTGGGTCCCGTCTACTTGTAGCATTGCCTTAGTGTTACATCACATCCATGGAAACATGGAATCATGCCTCCATGACAATGGTGGTGGTAAGGTTGACTCCATTATTAGTTTGAAACCTTTTCGTATAGGGATGCTGTGGCCCACTGCTCTATCAGGGTGCTCATTTTCTGTAATTTGAGAACTAGAACTTTAACGACTCTTTTACTTTTTGTTGATTAATTACCATATTTTTTCACCAATAAATAATCTTTCACTCATGCATGGTGCTAGCTCTAGCCTTCATGGGAGTTGATTTTTTTTACTATTATGTGAATTTTGTTAATTTATATATGTGTATTATCTTTTACTATGCTCATGGGACATTTAGGTCTAGAGTGTTCACTAGTTGGTTTGTTGTTGTTGGAGGAAATGAATACTTACAATTCTGAATTGACACATGGCAAGGTTCTAAATTTATGATGGAATTACCAGCATACTCTAATACGTTTATATGTTCTTATTTGTCAAATTCATGGATGATTAATATCTAAAACTTTTTTGTCAGAGTTATGTTATGTGTAGGCTAAGAAAAAAATCAGTCGGTTGATGCATTCATCATAATATATGGTAAAATCAGGTTGTATATATGTTTTGTGACAAATTTGTGGCTTTATATTTGACATCCAACCTTTGATAACTAAAAGCCATTTATATGCCATATGATATCAAATTACTTGTCTGCTCAACAATGTATTCTTTGGTTTGATAAACCAATTTTAATTCATAATGGTTTCTTTATATTTGACGGCAACATTTTCTGTGTTCAATTTCCTTTTGCATGGTGTGCCTATGCAATGCCTGTAACATGGTTGTGAGTTTGTGGAAAAATCCATGCATCTAGGTTTACACTGTACAATAGAGAATCATTAGGGTATATTTACATTTAGAGATTCACCTCGTTCAACTAGAAAATTCCATGTTTATGCTCTTTAGAATTTTGATGAAGTGATTCGTTCTCATTAGACAAATGTGATTTTCTTTCCATGAGTGATAATATTAGTGCGATTGTGGGAAAATTGAGTCATTAGTATTTTGAGTACTTGTAGTAACACCAAATTTTGACATATGTTTATTTGTAACATGCCTATGGATTTGTACTTATTTGATTCTTTATTATGAAGTTATGTGGCATATATATACCACTAAATGCCCAACTGCATGACTTTTTTATTGCGTGATCTTTTTGTGGCTGTTTTTGTGGTTTTTCCATGAATTTGTTTTGATGTTAAGCACGTTAAATTTCTCTGGAACATAGACAAGTTGCAAACTAAATGTCACTTGTGGGTTTTTGGTATCTTACCAGATGAAGCAGATGGGTCGTCTGATGAAGATGTCAGTGGAGGAGAGATTGAGGCGCTGGAGTGCCAGCGGACAAACGAGGATCGTGAACTGAAGGACCAACTCTTGCGAAAATATAGTGGTTATATCAGTAGCCTGAAGCATGAATTTTCAAAGAAGAAGAAGAAAGGGAAGCTGCCCAAAGAAGCAAGGCAAATCCTGCTCGACTGGTGGAATGTTCATTACAAATGGCCATACCCCACGGTAAGCATTGAACTTCGAAGAAATAGTTGAATATTCATCCATGAACCATGATAAAACTACAATTGCAAATCGTTTTATGCAGTAAATTTAGAACTCAAATGTACTTCAGGTGCTAGGGTTAGTTTGAGCCTGATTGAGCCCAAAAAAAAAAAAAAAATTAACTATGCTGTTTTAATCATTCAGGAAGCAGACAAGGTTGCCCTGGCTGAATTAACGGGCCTAGATCAGAAACAAATAAATAACTGGTTTATAAATCAAAGGAAGCGTCACTGGAAACCATCAGAGAACATGCAATTTGCTGTTATGGATAGTCTCTATGGACCAATTTTCATGAATGACTGAAGTTGGATCCCTATCATTTTGTATGTGTATACTCGGACATGACCCTTTGCTAATGCATAATGAATTGCTGAGCCACTTAGTTCTCTAAGAGCTTGTACATTTTTATCACTAATGTTAGTTTTGGTAGCTAGGCGTGTGTTAATTTAGCTACTATAGAGATTCTGATTGTTCACTGACTATTAAAATGGGACTTGCGTTTCACGCCATCCCAATGGCAATTGTATCCTAATGATCGAAGTTGTTGCCACTGCACCTAATGAATTTTGACTTCACATCACTTTTTTCTTTTTTTATAATTCAATAGTAAGGGGAGGAGGGCATTTGAACCTTGGATGTCTCGGTTGGAAATATCAAAAAGTGTTAGCATTTATTGTTTACTTCGAGTCTAAAGATGGGATTGTTGAGACTGGAAGTATTGAATGTCATGAAAAATGTGTTAAAAAATGTACAGAAGAGGTCTATATGCATAGGTAGTATCTAGAATTAGTTGTAGACAAGTATTAAGTGTAATTGAGGGTTTGTTTGGGATAGTTGTTTGAAAATGTGCGATTTCAAAAAATTAACAATTTCAAAATGTGCGTATTGAAAACACAGTTTTAAAATCATAATTAAACGTTTGGTTAAACTTATGAAAAACGTTGTTTCAATGCATTAAAGGTTTGGTTGGATAATATTGGACTAAAATTTTTGTTTTAGTTTTAAATTACCAAAAAAGACTGTTATAATTATTATTTTTAAATGCAATCAATAATATATTATATACTTCCTAGTTCCCACTACAAAGCCAAACATTGTACGTTCCATAGTCTTTTTTTTTAATACTAATCTGGAAGTCATCATTAAAAAAAGAAAATAAGACTTTATTGAAGTCTAGTATTTTTCACTCTCTAAACCACAAAAGATATAGGCTTTATTTGATGAGCCTGAACCACAAAATTAAGAGACTAAAATGTGGAGAGAGAGAGAGAGAGAGAGAGGAAAAGTTGCATAAATGGAGTGCTTCTGCCCAGAGAGAGAGAGAAAAAGAAGCCTCTTGCTTAGTATGAAAAGTTTTGACTTTTATGAAATTTCTGCACTTCTCTTAAAAAAATAAAAATTTCTTGCTTGGTGTGTTTTTCTTGCAGATCAGAGTTTTTGTTTTAACTTACTGCAGATGGAAGCTAGTTGCGATGAAGAGGCAGAAATGGAGAGAGCAATCGGTATTTAAGTCATTAAACAAATGTTTAAGGATATTTTAGTAACTTAGACCATAAGAACATGCGGTGCGAAAACTCGATATGTGATTTAAAAACAATGTTTTCAAAAAAGCTAAGACCAACTCCGATTTTATAACGCTACATTTTGGCGTTTTTTAAAATGCGATTTGCTAAAATTCATGGGGCCAAACACTACATTTTTCCATTTTTTGCTAAAACCGCAATTTTTTTCTTTGGAAACGGGGGGCCAAACGGACCCTAACTCAGTTAGGCTTGGATCTATGGGTAACATAATCCAATTGCCCTCCTTAAATTTAAGGTGGGATATAGGAATTAATTTGAGTTTGGAGAGTGACGAAGGGACTTAGCAAAAATGTCAGCAAGCTAGTTTTGGAATGACATAAAGTGAATTTGTAGAGTACCTTGAAGCAGCTTATGCCCGATTAAATAACCGTCAATCTCAATATTTTAGTTTGCTCATGAAAAACGTAATTATATATGTGCAATCTAAATTGTGTTGTGACTTGTGATTGTCAAAGAGTGCTACCCATATCTTACAAAAACCATCGCAACCAAAGAAACTTAGAAGTGGTGTTAGACTGACAACGAAGGCTTGATACATGACTTTTATAGTTTGTTTCTTGTTATGCCATGAAATGGAGGAATCACTAAGTAAGAAGTAGAAGCTTGTGACGGAGAGGCGATCAATAGGGTTTCTTACCTAGTTAGCATCAATGTAGGCTCGAAGTTGAAGGGTTGATCGTGAGAAGTAGAGACCATGGTACAAGGTGCCTTTGATATAGCAAAGCATTGTTGCAAAGTGACATATTCGATGAGTAGCAAGTGAAATATTAGGACGTGTGACAATTAAGTAAACAAGGCTCCCAATTCTCTATAGTGGGTGGCATCAAGAAGGCAGTCACCATCTTAGGAAGTGAGACAAGCACTGGTCTCTATTGAAGTGTCAGCAATTTTGTTGTCTCCAAGTCCATTAGGAGAGAGAAAATCCAAGGCATATTTGGTTGGTGTAAGATAGTAATCAAATAAATAAGAAGAGATCTCAAGCCCAAAAATAACTAAGTGTACTCAAAACCTTCACCATGAAGTGCTTATTGAGACACTTCTTCCGCTCTTGGATGCCTTCTAAGTCATCTCTACTGATTATTATGTTGTCAACAAACAAAATGAGAAGCATAGTTTCGCAGTTAGTGCAACGAATAAAAAAAAAACAGAATAATAGGAACTAGCAATATAGTGGAGGCGAGAAACTGTGGAGTTTGACCTTGGCAAACCAAACTCAAGCTGCACATAAGATGTTCACATGTTTGGACATCTCTTCTTATGACCTATGCAACAATGGTTTTGAGGCACTTCATCACAATCTAGGGTCATGACCCTTCTCGATTAATTTTTTTTTTTTTTTTTTTTTCTAATGCAATATATTAATAGGTATATTTGAGAATTTTGTTACAAAAAATTATTTCTGGCCCCTCATAAAATTGAAATTTGACTTATAAAGGTTATGTATTCTTAACTTAGCTTGGATTCTCGAGAGACACTTTAATATTATTTTTTAAAAAAATTGATTATATTTGTTTTTTAAGAAAAAAAAAAAAATTATCCACAAGAATTTTACAAATATTGAAAACAACCATTGAAAATGGAACTTCACCATCATGAGCATAATGTAGTGCAACATTTGGAATATTGAAAAAAAAAATGTTAAATATTTTATAATTGGCGCATTGAAGAATAAGGACTAGAAAATCAATGCTCTACCAATTTGTTTAGTAAAGTGGTTGTATTTTTACCCACTCTTCCGGTTTCTACTACAATTATGAAACAAATATTTTCTACCATAAAGTATTCACAACAAAATAAAAAGATAATATTCTAATTGACTTTTCAGATCATATTTTGTCGCCCCATCTATACATAAAATCCTAGTTTCGTTTCTAGTTGCTCTATTGGAAAATATTCAAACAATGGCAGAGTTTAAGCACATCACTAAGATTACATATTCAAACTTGGTTCATTGGATTTTTATTTTTTGGAACAAACTCAAACTTGTTCACAAGATACTTGATTAATTCATTATTTTCTCAACGTAAATACTATAATTTATTTTATTTATTTTTATATCTATTCACAAATATATGTTAATAATTAATTATTAAATTATATTTGAGATTATATTATTTGAGTCTATTAGATAGATTGCTTTTCATTTATAAACTTACAAAAATTAGATTCACTAGTTTTGCATTGTTAGACATTAAATATAATTTGTACAATGAAATTGATTAATTATATTATTAGCAATAACATAATAATAATAATAATAATAATAATAATAATTTGATATTATGTAGTTATTTACAAAGATATTCACGTTAACAAACTTTTACAAATACATTATTATGATTCATTGACTTTGACTAATTTACTAAATGAAGATAAACAAACTTTTTTTAAAGCCGAATCTGACCTATTTTGTTGTCTCAAGTTATGTATATAATTTGAGGTCGTCAGGCGTCAAACATTCTAGACTGTCGTTCAATCTTTCTCCTGGAGAGAGAGATAGAAAGATAACAGACTCTATTAATGTCCATTGTACAACATGAAATCTTGCGTGGCAGTGGTGTATGTCCGCATATAGCCTTTCCTTCATGTAATGGTAGCCTAAATAAAGTAAAAGGAGAAACAAAATCCAGTTCATACATCCTTTTCTCTCTCTCTCTTTCTCTGTGTGTGGAAAGTGGAAAGCCAAAACATTAAAACAAAAATCATACCTGCCAAAAAAGAAAGAAGAAGAAACAGGGAGCAATTTACTCAAAACCACACCATTCCCATGTAGGGTTCAATCCCTCTCCATCTTCCAATTCCAAAACATATGAAACAGAGGAAACAGAGCATCAAAATATGCTCTGTTTCTTTGAATTCCAATAAAGAAAACAGAGCAACCCCCCATTTCCTTTGTATTAAATGCAAATCACAATCCCAATTCCTCAAAATCCCAAATGGGTTTTCCTCATATTCTTTTTCTTATTCCATGCCTCATTCTCTGACCCTCAAACCTCTGAAGCCGGCCTTTTTTGTGGTCCTGTAAAGCTGGAAAGCAGCCCAAACTTCATTCCTAATTTCGTATCTGCAATGGAGGAAGTCTCCAAAAGAGTTAAGGAATTCCACTGGGGATCCAATTCTATTGTTTTGTCAAAGCCTCATGTCTTCACTTATGCCCAATGCTATGGCTTCCTCTCACATGAGGATTGTTTAGCTTGTTACAATGAGACCCGGACTAAGCTTCCCAAATGCCTTCCTAATAACTCGGCTCGCATTTATCTTGACGGTTGTTTCCTTCGTTATGATACCTATAGCTTCTTTACTGAGGCCCTCAATGAGAAACATGACACCGTGAAGTGTGGCTTGCCCACGGATGTTAGCAAAGATAAGTATATTGAAGTGGAGTTTGGAAAAAGAATCGATCAAGTTGTTAGAAATGTGATTGATACTGCGGTGGCGAACGAAGGTTACGCATTAAAAGGGGGGAGAGGAGGTGTGGAGGCTGTTTATGCAATGGCTCAATGCTGGAAGACAATGGATTCTAAAAGATGCAAAGAGTGCTTGTTTGATGCAGGGTCAAAAATGAGACAATGTGCTCCAGCCACAGATGGGAGGGCTATGAATGCTGGTTGTTATTTGAGGTATTCTACAGAGAAATTCTTTTCCAATGGCCCTGTGGGAGAGAGTAAATTTGGTAAGAACAAGCTACTCTCATAAAGCAAATGCTTTTATTTTAAGTTGGTAGTGTTTTGGATGGATGTTCTTTCAGGCTGTTGGCTAGTATAAACTGCTTAGCCCATTAATGGACGAATGTTCTTGGATTATCCGGCAACTGAATCTAGAAAATGTACATTACCATAAAATTAAAAATAAAAACTGTATATCAATTATACTGTGTACACTGAATATTCAGGTTTTGAGGAATTTATGGGGAAACCATTCACAATTGATGCATATTTTAAGAGAAACAATGTTCAAAATTGGGATGATACATATTTTAAGAGAAAAATGTGCAAGATTGGAAAACTAATGCTCAATCCTTTATCCTAAATGCTAAAACTTTAGATGTTAAACCCCCTAAAAAAGCTCAAAGATGTGAACCTAAAGAAATAGATATTGCTTGCTTAGAACATTTAGTATTGTTTTGTATATTATTTCACTAGTTTGGACGTGTAAATCCATTTGATGTTTTCTTAGGAATTTGAGGAGAGTTTTTTATTTTTATTTTTATTTTTACTTGTTGTGTTCAGCTATGCCCCCTTGGAATTTTTTTTTTGACTCCGACACTGCAGGTGGGTTCAGTTGTTCATAGGTTTTACCACCTAGAGGTGAGTCCAAATGATCATTTTCTAAAAAGGTTCACTGCATTATAAAAAAAAATAAAAAATCTTGAGGATGTTTAATTGTTTTTTTGTGCCATCTTTTTGTTAGGGATTAGTTTAAGGTTCTTGTTCTTTAGTTTGGTAGTGTTGCCTTAAGTTTTGGAATTTGATAGAGCTCCAATGGCTTATAGTGAGTTATTTTCTTTATCTTTTTTTATTATTTCACTTTGTTCCATACTTTCACAATATATGCTCAGTGGAAACTCTCTAAATTCTATTTTCTCATTGAATGAGCCTATATTAGGCACCTTCTTTCTTGTTTTGTTCACTTGAGATCATGCATTCTTGATTACATGATTGATCTTTAGTTGAATACATTCCTTTCTTAATTTAAGTTATGGCATTTTATCTCTGCTAGGGGTTGGGGTTGCTAGTAATCTTACTAATTTAGTTTCCTCATTTCATGTAGTTCCAAACTCATCTAAAGTCGGGATCATCATTGCTGGCGTATTATCAGCAATTGCCTTATTTATGCTTGCTCTTTTTGGTTCTCTCTTAGGCTATAAGAGAATATCACTAAAGAAGAGAGGTACATTTCTATCAAAAACCATAGTCTTAATAGGCTTTCAATGTTATTTTTTTCCCATGTTATAATTTGGTACTTTTTTTTTTTTTTGTTTCTCTGCAGTACAAAACAATCTTACTAGCGATTTAGCTCCTATGAGCGAGTCAAATTTGAACTTCAAATATGATATACTCGAGAAGGCCACAAATTCTTTTGATGAGTCAAGGAAATTAGGCCAAGGTGGAGCTGGTTCTGTGTTTAAGGGGACTCTCCCTGATGGGAGAATTGTTGCAGTTAAAAGATTGTTATTCAATACAAGACAATGGGTGGATGAGTTCTTCAATGAGGTGAACTTGATTAGTGGTATTCGACATAAAAACCTTGTTAGGCTTTTGGGTTGCAGCATTGAGGGCCCAGAAAGCCTTCTAGTCTATGAATACGTAGCTAACAGAAGCCTCTATCAAATCCTTTTTGGTTAGTAATGCAACTTCAATACCATGCCCTGGCTTCCCAAATTCTCTACCTTTAGTTTTCAATAAGGTTCAAAAATCACCATTATTTTGAAGCACTTCAATACTACAATGTGCCAACAAATCCACACCTATTTTGGAATTTTAAATAGTGGATGACTAGGACTCACATTTTGGTATCTTAACAAAATTTGTCTCAATTTGCTTATGTTTCTTCTAACTTGAGATACAATTTAGTCGGAGAGCAAGTAGAATAGTGATGTCCTTAAAAAGAATTTCTTTCTATTTATTGAATGGATTTTGACATATAAAAGTGATAATAGATTATTGATTATAATTAAGATGTAAATGAAGGATATCACTAAGAAATACATTTAATAAAATCACCAAAAGAGAAGAAAAATAAAAAATGAAATTAGGAATGGGGAAAAAGTTGAAAGACTTAATCATTAATTTTATATTTTTGGCAGGCCTAGGGGAAATTAGTCCTGGCTCTGCCTATGACTCTAATGGTAACTCTAACTATCAATCAATCTCTTATATATGTAGCCAAGGACACGGTGCATATTCTAAATTGGAAACAAAGGTTTGATATCATCTCCGGAACAGCAGAAGGCCTTGCATATCTTCATGGAGGTTGTGGAGAGAAAATTATCCACAGAGACATAAAAAGCAGCAACATTCTCCTTGATGAGAATCTTATTCCAAAGATTGCTGATTTTGGACTTGCTCGATGTGTTGGTTCAGATAATTCTCATATTACTACAGGAATAGCAGGGACACTGTAAGCACAAACTATCTCCATTAGTCATTGTCTAATTTTTTTTTGTTGGTCTACATGATTGTTTACATACAAGTTAGTATTGCTTCTATGCTCTCATGTTATCTTTTGAATTTCTTCCAATTTGACATGTACTTCACCACCATATAATTTAAAAAAGTGTCATTGTAATTGTGAATGGTTCTTTCCTTCTTCTAAAGTATAAACAATGACCATTTGTTGCAGTGGATATATGGCTCCTGAATATCTTGTTCGAGGACAACTAACCGAGAAGACAGATGTTTATGCTTTTGGAGTGCTGGCTCTTGAAATTGCATGTGGTAGGAAGAACAGTATTTTTGCGGAAGGATCAAATTCGATTTTGTTGTCTGTAAGATTCATATTTCTTTTGCATTGCTAATCTATAGTAACATTCTCAATAGGGTAATTTATATATTCATTTCTAATATTTGTGGAAATGATAATACTTACATAATTTGAGTTCTTGAAACCTTCTAAGCACCCCCTTTTTTTCTTTAGAATTATTTTGCCATATGTATAATATAAGTTCTCAGTACATGACATGGTTTTCATTGTGTTGCCATCAGGTTTGGAAGCATTACAAGGCAGACAACATTACTGAATCTATTGATCCTTCCTTGAAACGTGGATATCCTGTAAAAGAGGTATCAAACGTGCTTCAAATCGGGCTTCTTTGCACGCAATCTTCTCATGCACTAAGGCCATACATGTCTGAAGTGGTTCAGATGCTAACTAATGAAGAATATGTCATTCCCTTACCAACTCAAGCTCCATTTTTAAATGCTAGTATCCTAGGTTCCGGTTCCAATGACAGCAATGGATCTTCTGCTAGAACTTCAAACTCAAACTGGCAAACAACAACCGAATTGTCCTATTATTATAGCGATCATTCCTCAACTGAGCAGCTAACAACTGAAGTGTACTCTTTTCATACAGCCGAGTCCACTACTATAAGCAGTGTTGGATCCAATAGTCCTTGTTGAAGCATTTGAGACAATGCATTTAGACTGAGCTCAAATGTAATTCAGAGCTCAAAAGTTCAGAGTCTTAATACAACAATTGTACAGCCCTTTGGACTTTGGACATGCGTTTGCATTGACCTTTTACCAAAACACCATTCATTTATCTTTTTAAAATTTTCAGCCCCATTTTATTTCAATAAAATTGAAATTACATAAATGTGAATCCTAAAAGTAAAATAAAAATACACTACTAGGTTTGTATCGAGATTATATCATTATAACTCATCCTCATAACACATGACATTAGGCAAGCCATTTATGAGTATATGATTAAAAAATGACATAGCTAAGCTACAATGAATTTCATGTCATTTAACAATATTTAGTTTTGCATTGGAGCTTTTTATTGTTTAGAGACTACAAACAACAATAAGTTCCAAAATAATTTTAGTTTTGCAAGAGTCATACGGTTTGTGTAGAGGTGGAGTTTTTGCTCAGATGCTCTCAGTCAGATCCACCATGGAATCTGTAAAAATTCTAATGATTTATCTTTTCTCAATTGCCCCATCATGTCCATGATTTTTGGTATGTAATGGTTGTTGCTCTGAATTCGGCTCATTCTTCGGTTAATCCGAGAACCAACCCATTAGCAATCCATTATTTTTTTTCTAGCCCAATACAGCAAAGCATATAAAATGTAGGCCCATGAAAGAACCCAAAATGAAGATTGGGCAAGGCCCAAGCCCAGAATGCAGATTTTGGCGCATAATGTAGAAAGCAATAACAGAACTTGTCGGAACAATAATTCGAGTGGAGAGAATAGAAGGTGACGTCAGGGAATCAGAATCTCTCTCACTCCAACCGATAAATACAAACACAAATCCGTGGCTCTGTATGGCGGGCTCTTGAGACTGAGAGCTCAGAGCGATCCAAACGTCGTCGCTTGGGAATAGCAGCCATGACTTTGACTACAGACTCTCACACTCCTCTCGAATGGAAATTCTCTCAGGTCTTCGGCGAACGAGCTGCCGGAGAAGATGTCCTAGACGGTTAGGATCTCTCTCTCTCTTCCTGTTTGGTTACTGAGAAACTGTAGGAATACAATTTGAATTTAACCTTGAGGTTTTTTAATTAGGCTCTGTTTGTTTGCTGAGAAAATTTAGGAAAGGTGAAAAAAAATATATTCTTGAAGATATAGCATATACATAGTTGAGAGTTTTGTTTCTGAGAAATGAAAGCAATCGATAACGTGTCCATTTTCTCGGCTACCAGACAGACTGTAAGCTTAACTAAGTTAGAGCTCTGTTTTGTTTAAATATAATATAATTGTTCATTTGTGTACGTTATTTTAGTTGATATCATATCATCGATGGGATTCGAGAAGAGTGGTAATCACCTCGCCGTTGGAGATCGAGGCGGCCGTGTTGTGATTTTTGAAAGAAAGGATGGGAAAGATGTAAGAATTGAACTTCACAGTATTGGAGGGTATTTCTAATATATGTGTTGCTTTGA
The DNA here is from genome assembly GCA_907173295.1 of Fagus sylvatica. Classification (NCBI taxonomy): domain Eukaryota; kingdom Viridiplantae; phylum Streptophyta; class Magnoliopsida; order Fagales; family Fagaceae; genus Fagus; species Fagus sylvatica. The sequence continues at coordinate 17,305,098 of OU015770.1, read as the reverse complement.
GAATTAGCATTTTTTTTTTCCTGTGAAATTCATTTTGGGCTATTTTCTTGTTTAGGCTGGCAGCTGTATTGGTTGTTTGGCATGTAATGTTGGATAAAATTGGGTTTGTGATCTTTTTACCATTGATTGTTGGCTTATTAGAGTTTGAATGGGCACCTTTCTCGGAATGAGTTGGAGCAGTTGGATTTTAGTTTCACAAACCATCCTGAATTCCGATATAAGATGGAGTTTCAGAGCCATGAGCCTGAGGTATGCTCTGGCATCTATGGTACATTTTGGGTTTTGCTGTCCATGTGAGTTACAGATTCTGATGGTATTTACCTTTTGTTTAGTTTGATTATTTGAAGAGTTTGGAAATTGAAGAGAAGATCAACAAACTCAGATGGTGCGAAACACAGTATAGATCGCAATTTATCCTTTCAACAAATGATAAGACGATTAAGCTTTGGAAGGTATGGGTTTTTCCAAAATAAGTTTCTCTATCTCTAAACCTTTATTTATTTCACAATAAAATCTGTTCAACAAAAAATTTGGAGATCCAAATGATTTTGAACATTATGGCTAGAAGATGAAGATTGAGTGTTTTTTTTTCTTTTCTTTCTACTTTTTCACTTGATTAGTTCTGGTACTGAAGGTATCCCTTTGGTCAAATTGCTTATTGCACCTATGTTAAAGTAGCCCTTTGCTATATCAAGAATTTTGATTATGCTCTTTAGAGTAAATAGCTTGGAGATTTGAGAATAAGCCAACTAGATATTCAGAAATGGAAGTTTCCAATGGTGAGGTACATTTGGATCTGGGTTTTGTGAGACATGGTAGCGGTTTTTACCAAATTTTTGAGATATTACACTCAGCCTGGATACAATTAGGCATGCAGAATAGGGCTGTGTTGGAAGCTGACCAAGGATGGAAATTTCTGTGTTAGATCATATTATGAGATGATGAGAGGGACAGTTGAGCCTGATTTTCCATGGAAGGCAATTTGGAAAGTGAATGCCCCAACGAAGGTGTCATTCTTTGTGTGGAGTGTGGCATGGGGGGAAATCCTATATTAAGCAGGGGATGGTTTGATGAATGGGTGTTGCATTTGTAGAAGTAGCACTGAGTGTGTTAATAACCTTCTTTTGTATTATTCAGTAGCTAAAAAAGATTTAGTTTTTGTGGTTTTTGGAGTAAAATGGGTAATGTCAAGAATGGTACAGGAGTTGCTTCAATGCTAGTGAAGAAGGCCTACTTCTTTTCGAAGTAGAGTGTGGATTTTAGTTGAAGGGACTCAGGGTACACAACCTGTGTACACCAAATGTCCTCAATTGTAATTTGTAGTTTGAGTTTTTCTTAATTCAATTACTATTACTTATCAAAAGGTGGGGGGAAAAAAGTAAAGAGTATTTGCTCCCAACAGTCTCTACAAGGCATGTCATGTTAGACCCCCAAATTTTCTTATTTTGTGTAGAAACTGATATTCCCTGTAAATCTATAATTTTTCAAAATATAGAATTTTGTTTCCAAATTTTTAGGAATATAGATTTACACAAACCACCAGAAAAATATTTTCCTAAAGAAATTTCTTTTATATATTTTGTTCTTTTTCTGCGCATTTTCTGCCTTAGTGGACAATATGAAGTCTCCTTCCTCACAGGCTCTCTAGGGGAAACCTACTATTACCTTGGTCACCTGAAAATTGTTTTCTTCATTTTGTTAGATAAAATTGAATGTATAGAAATAGTGGAGATGCCTGTTTGGTACAGTTATCATATAAGCCAAATGGATATCTTTGACCTTCTGTGGTTATAGTTGGGAATTTTGCTTCTGGTTTGTGGCTTACTGATTGATGCTCCATTTTGGGGAAATCCTGGTGGAAGGTTACTTTTGCTCTGCATGGAGCATGAAGATGCAAATAATATGGAAAGCTACATCATTTGTGATTATCGGGAAAATTTGGAAGGAAAGGAAAGAGCATATGTTTGAACCTGAAGAAAGATGTGCAGTGTTTGAATACATCATTAACATATTGTTGAATGTAGTTATGTTTGAATCAATTCTGGGTGGTTCTTTGGCCAACTTTCACAAAGATTGTGCACCTTTATGCATTTTTTTCAATGTACTTTCTACTTGAGCCTCTTTTTACTGGTGAAAAGTGTTGTTAGTTTTATAAAATATTCTAACATTTTTTGCTTTTTTGTCTTGTCTTCAACTCTACTTTGGTCATCCATTGGATTGCACCCAAAACCATTCGACCTCTCAAGATGCATTTTCACTCATATGCTAAAGCAACTTTGGTATTGCTAACTTATTCTTTCTGTCGTTTTGAGGCCAGGTCAAAGAACATAGAGTGAAGAAAGTAAAAGAAATGGACCCTAATCCTCCTGTGTGTACAGAGAATGCACTTTTGGCTGAAAGAAGCTTTATAAGTGGGCAATACAATTCATCTATTGATAATGGCTATCATCTGGAATGGACGGAGAAGATGGCTACTAACACATTTCCATCTCAAGAAGTGCACTCCAAGGTAGGTATTTGTGGATTTTGGTAAATCTATTACAGGTTGATGCCATCAGTTTTCTTTAGTATATAAGTTAACTATAGTAGTCTGCTATGTAATTAGATTGCTAATATTGAAGACACTGCTCGTACAAGATGTCGAAGGATGTATTCTCATGCTCATGATTTTAACATCAACTCCATCTCAACTAATAGGTAATGTGCTGCTGCTTTTGTATGGTACCTTTAATACAATTTCTTGCTTAGAGATTGCCTTGCAGCTCATAAGGAGGATATGAGAAAAGGCTTTATGCTTTTAGTTTGACACATAAGCCAGCCATTACTTTTTTCCTGATCTACTTACTTTTCTCCAGGTTGCAGGAACAGTTAGTAACATAGAAACTTAATAATATACTTGTTATTCTGCAACTAAAATGATAATCTGGTTTCGTAATCTCTGTACAGTGACGGTGAGACGTTTATTTCTGCAGACGACCTCAGAATAAACTTGTGGAACCTTGAGATTAGTGATCAGTGTTTCAATATCATTGACATGAAACCATCCAGCATGGAGGATCTTACTGGTAATTCTGTCAATCCCCTACAGGGCTGTCCCAAACTTTTTGGGGGCCTCAAGCCAAATCTTAAATTGGGGCTTTTTTTTTTTTTTTTTTTTTTTTAACCATTCAATACTAAATTAAATTAATATCTATGATTTTTTTACTAGAATTTCATTTTTCTTGCTCTTTTAGATGCAAAATTATTGATCAAACTTTTATAATCAATTTTCGAGGAGCCATATAGTGAAAAAAAAACAAACAAACAAACAAATAACAACAAATACTTTACAGCCAAAAAACAAATAACAGCCAAAACAACATGTAACAATACTATAATAGTACCTAACTAACAAGTAAAATTTAATAAAATTAAAATAGAAAAGTATAGAACAATAGAACTTGATTACGCTAATTTATCCCAATATCTACTGATCTACATAAGATTAATACCTGAAGAATGAATATCACAAATTCACAGTTTATTAAATCTTAATTTACAAACCCTAATTGCAAAGAAAAAAAAATTTATTCAAGAGGGTAAAGATTGATATTATTACCTATTTATGTGTTGAATCCAAATTTTGTAGAAGATTTCAAGACTCAAATCCTCAAATTTGAAGCCAAGAAAAAATAAAAAAAATATAATATTTATTGACTATTATTGTAGATTTGTAGTGAGAGAAATAAATCTTTTTAGAGAGAGAAAGTGAGAGGTGTGCGTATGAAGAGAGGAGGAGAGAGAAATACGTAGAGAGAGTCTAGCAATACGTAGAGAGAGAGACAGCAAGAGCAATACGTAGAGTGAGATAGTGAGAGCAAAAGTTCAGTGACCATTGGTAGGGGGAGAGAGAAAAGTGGAGAAATTGAAGAAAGTAGAGAAAGAGACTTTGAGGGAGACACGTGTCACGTTTGTATAGAGAGAGAAAAAAAAAATCTTATGCAATTGTCAATTGAATCCAGCTGTGCGGCACTGCAGCTGCTGTTGCTGCTTGTGCTGGCTGGATAAAAAAATGGGCCGGCTGCTGTTGATATAAGACATAATGATTTGAAGACCAAAAGTGGGCTTATATAAGTGGGTTTTTAAAATTTTGGGGCCTTTCCAATTTTGGGGGCCTCAAGCCATTGCTTAAATGGCTTTAAGGGTGGGCCGGGCCTGATCCCCTAAATGTTAGTGTAATTCTTGCCACCTTCTCTATTTATTTTTTATAATACCCTAGCATTGAATCGTCTATATGTCTCTTACTCTCCTCATTGTGCATCATATTTCAATTAATTGTGAAATGTTAAGAAAGAGAGGATAGCAATTTATGAATGATGCAGCAAAAGAAGTTGCACTACATAATTCAATTTTATTGACGAACCTTTATTTGTGCTTTTAACATGCTGGGATGCACTACATAAAAGAAGTTGCAACTGTCAGAGGTTTAGAACCAGAAGGGAAGGTTTAGGATGAGCATATTTAGACTGGGATGCATTTGATTGTGTGCAGATTCGAACATTAAGTAAAATTCATCTTTCAAACAGATTTTAATCATTACTTTGCGTTAGGGTTCATGGATGTGTTGGCAAATCCTAGTACCAAAATATATCAAATTTAGATTTGGTGAATTATTACTGTGTTGGATTATCTGTTTGGTATAATCATGACTTGATAACTTAATCCGCTGTATAAGTTGTTTGCGGTTGAAATTAGATTTTTCAATTGGTATCAGAGCATTTAGAACACATAGGGGTCAAAGCAGACTTCTACACTTTGTTTGGATCAGCCATGGAATTTGGAATTGGTTCAAAATTCCAATTTGATGGTTTGGATGCAGAAACATTTCATTTGGGAATGATTAACTTTTAAACTAGTTCTAAGGGATGCCACATGGACACAAGGGATGACATTGTTCAAGAGACACGTTTAAAAGCAGCGACGTGTCATTGATTTCTTGGTGATTGCAAAAACAGAAGTCCCCCTGCTTGTACAAATATGGAGTAGGCCATGAGGATAATCCATCTACATTCATAATATTGTTTTCTTACTCCAACTGTAAATCACTGGCTACAACCTCAATGTGCTCATATGCCATTTGTCTATCCTTAAGGGGGAATCAAAGGCCCTGGGGATTCGATTTATTCCATTATGTTGTTCATGTATGCAGCCCAATAGTGTCTCAATCTGTTACCTGTTACTAATCAATCTGTTAAATTTTTATTCAGAGGTCATAACATCAGCTGAATTCCATCCATTTCAATGTAATCTACTTGCATACAGCAGCTCAAGAGGTTTTATTCATCTAGTTGACATGCGGCGTTCAGCATTATGTGATCACAGTGCAAGAATGTGAGTTTCTGCGCATTTCTGTTTCATTTCCATGGTCCATGTATCAAGAGTTCTGATCTTATGCGTCACTAGTCATCTGTATTTTTTACTATACCAGAATGAATGGGAAGATGATCTGATACTTGTCATATGGAGTTTGATTTTGCAGATTACAGGATGGAGGATCCCATGGGTTCAAATCATTTTTTACAGAGATCATCGCATCCATCTCTGATATAAAATTTTCAAATGATGGGCGGCATATCTTAAGTCGTGATTACATGAATCTAAAGGTCTAATCACTAAATTGAGCATGACCTTTTCAATTTAAAATCTCTCTTTTTGAGAATCTCTCATCTTTATAACAGTTATACTATTCACAGATTTGGGAGATTATGTGATTATAAGTTTCCTTCATAATCTCTTTTTTTTGTGGCAGGATTGCAAAAACTTTTCTTTTATATCTAGTTATTAGCCTCATTTTATTATGATTAGGTATGTGGTGACAAGTCTATGGCCTACAGCCTCTTTAGTTTGGGAACACAAAACCTTTTCTTTGAAGTAAGAAAGATCATTTACTGACTTCTTATTTTGACATGAGCATGCACATAATAGATTTTATACCAACTAAAGAACATTATTTGTGTTCCTCATTCCTTTACACCTAGTTTCTGTACCACATACTAATATCTCGCCTGCTATCTTTGTGTTCATTTTAGTGTATGTTAATATTTTCATATATTGTGATTAAAAGGCACAGCCCTTTGCAAGATCCTTGTAGCTCAACTGGCACCTCCTGGTGTTTTCAACGGAGACAGTCATAGTTCAAATCCCTCCTCCCCCAACTATCGAATTAACAAAAAAAAAAAAAAAAAAAGACACAGCCCTTTTATTGTGATTAAAAGGCACATGACACCTTTGGTGATCTGTTTTCAACTATTAATTTTGATGGCAAACACATCTTTCTGTTTTTGTCCTCTAGATAACCACCTTGAAGAGATTCTGGTGGTTCACTACCTTGTACTAATTGAAGCTTTATTTCTTGTTGCAGCTGTGGGACATTCATATGGATTCATCACCAGTTGCAACATTCAAAATTCATGACCACTTGCACCCGAAGGTAAGTAAGCCAATACGATTCACCATGATCTCAATTAGAAACGATTCATCAAAATTTACATTGATGTTAGGATGTCCATGTTTGTTGACAAAGAGTGTTGTGCATTGAAACTATCTTGTCATTTTCTGTTGGACTATGCACCTTTAATCATAGTTGTATTAATGAATGGATTTTCCACAATTTGATTTGACATGCATAAGCAAAAGCAAAAGCAAAGGGAACAAGTGCTACTGATTTGAGCTTTCATGAGATCAATTGAGAACCTACTTTCAATTTCTTTTCTTCCTAGAAAGCACCAATTGTTATTTTTGCTGTGTCTTGGCATATTGTCACTCAAATGTCGACCTTAGCTCAGTGGAAAGAGCAGAGGATTCATTCTCAAGGTCGCTGGTTCGACTCCAGCAGGTCGAGTTATATTTCTTGATCCTAAAATAGCCTTTTTGCTTGTGAGTCTTGAAAAGAGGAGATTGTTCTTTATCTCTCCTCTTCTGCGGAAATTACCAGTTTGTTGGTCCATTTTTTTTTTTTGCTAATAATGTTGTTTGCCTTTTTAATATATAAGTGAGGATACGTAAAAAGATTGTGAGTAGATCTTACATGCATGAATGTTTGTGGAGAATCTTCCAGGATGAGTTTACCAATCAGAAGCAGCTTGTTGTGATAAAAATGTATTTATTCTTGAGAACTTGGTTGTTCTTTTCATGAAATATCTTTGTTACTCCTATGATAGAACCTTGGGCCAACAAACCGCACCTGGTCTTACCAATCAAAAGCACCATTTTCATCATCATGATTGAATTTTCCATCATGGAGATTGTTGAATGTTGTAAGACAAATTTCCTGCAGACTGCACCTGAGCTTGAGCACCCCCTACTTGCCTATTTGTATTTTATTTATATAGGAGGCATCAAAGAGGCCTTGGAAGTGACTTAAAAGACATTTTTTTATTTGTTGAAATTAGTAATAATTTTTAGGTGAGGGCTTGGACTTTGTTTTAGAAGGTGCTTCCTTGAACCCTAAGCATTGGAAGGTGAGTATGGTGCCAGCTCCACAAACTCCTGCTCTTGTCTTTCCTTTCTATTTATCTCATTTTATCTTCTTCTCTTTGATACTGTGGCTAAGTTGTCTAATGATTGACTGTTGCTATCCCCTTCCACCCGTACTGAACGTGACACTTCATGAATTATTTTTAAAAGATCTGTAATCTCTTTTTGCCATATAGCCTTTCATCCTGAATCTAAATTATCTGCCAAGGACATTTACACACATCTTGGTGTGGGATGCATTGATGCAAGGTATTCTAGGGTGGCAGGTCTAGGCTAGAAAGAAATGGAATCAAAGGGCTAAGTTGTATAGAAACTAAGCATGGCAAAAATTCTTCAAGAGACACTACTCTTGGAACAAGCACTAGGCTCAAAGTATATTCATCAACAACTGAGCATTACAAGGCACACTTGGGCTATTTATAATGGCATAGCCCCTCGCTCTAGATTACTAGTCTAACATCCCAGCCAATCAGCTAATCAACTAACTAACTAGTAGCCTCTTCTAACAACTAACAGCTAACTAACTTTGTTACCAAATCTCTTATGCTTGTTACAAAAGGCTCTAGCTACAAGTAACTAATCTTGTTACAAATAGAAGGCTTTGTTACAAAAAGGCCTTAGGCTTCAAAAGCCACGGCATCATGCATACAAGACAACCAACAGTTGACCTCCAGAAAGTAAATGCAAAGCATTATAGTGGAAGTCATGGTAGGAGCTTCCCTGTTGTAATTTTCACAGAGTTTTCTGTAATCTAAGTATTCTTTTTCAAATTGTACTACAATTAGATCAGTCATGACTTTCGAATTATGTCCAGTACCTACAAGTCCAAATGACTGGATTGAAAACATCCCAACTTGAGTATAAAGCTTCAGAAAACTCCTCCAAAGTGAATTACCAGCATTAATTGATAAAGAATCCTTGAACTTAGTTCTTGAAGGAATAAATATTGATCTCATCATGTGTTTCCTCTTCTAGAGCCAAAGGAAGTGTCCTCCAATGGTGCTGTTAACTTACTTTTTGTGTTAGTTTATGCTATGTAGGTTTTTTTTACTATGAGTTTGACAAAGTGCTATGTGCATTTACATGTACCCCCCTATAGCTGACTGTAGCTGTATATTGTGCAGTTATGTGAGTTGTATAATAACGACTCCATATTTGATAAATTTGACTGCTGTGTCAGTGGAGATGGAAATCATTTTGCAACTGGATCTTACAGGTTTGTACATTGTTTCCAAACTGTAGTTGCAAATTGTGGCATGCGAAAGATTTTCCTAATAAAGTAGTTGAAGTGACCAATTTTCTCTGTATTTGATATAGCAATCTTTTACGTATTTTCTCCCAAGGTGTTGGGGGTGCAGAAGGGATCACAATAGAAGCTAGCAAAAATCCCAACAGGTTAGCTTTTTGTCTTTTTGTCATATTCTTTGTGCCCTAAATCATCAGCCATTGAATTGATGCTTTGCTATTTTTAAAACCCAAGGGATGTAAATCTGATAGTCAACACACACCTATATGTGCTCATGCATGAACTCTTTGCTTTATTTGATGCTGCTACCTTGGAAAGTACAAGGTTGCAGAAAGGAAACACATGGAAATGGTTTTTCCTGAAATTTTCATTTATGCTCTGTGTGTGTTGCCTCTTATAAGCTGATTATTTCAACAATATTAGAGGATCCGGATCTATAAAAATGTCTAATCTGTCACTTGATGGATGACAATGTGATTTAAATGCTGTTTAGGAATTAGGATACATTGACCCAATTTTTTTTTTTCTTTCTTTTTCTTCTTCTTCTACTTCTTTTGTTAACTCAAAAACAGGAATCCAGTTCGTGATGCTGCTCCAAGGACTAGAAGGTCATCCTTGAGCAATCTGACACGTGGACTTTATCGCCTTGGTTGGGATTAGCCATTTTTATCCTCCTTTTTTTTTTTTTCTTTTTTTCTTTGTGGCTTTATTCAACGTGTCCATCTAATCTGCTTCCATCTGGGGTTCAATCCTATCTTCTCTTTCTCTGATTTTGCAGGGCATGAAAACTCAAGCTCAGGTACCAATGAATTTTCTTGTAACTTAAGCTCCAAGCTGCTACATTTGGCATGGCATCCAACCACAAACTTAATTGCTTGTGCTGCTGGGAATAGCTTGTTCATGTATTATGCATAGTTCATGTACAGTCGTACTCCTAGAAAATGAAATATGGATGTAAATCAAATAATACTAGGAGGGCTTGTGGAAATTACTTGTCTTTCTCTTTCTACGAATTTTACTTGGATGTATGCTAATTGAAAGGAAAAAGATATGCAAAATGTAAAATAACTTTCTTTCTTTGGCCAACAAATATGTCAACACATCCCATTTTGTATTGGTTAATAATCTTAAAGTCCCCAGCCTCAATGAGGAGCTTGACAAATGTCAACCAAGGGTAATTAAAGTATGCTTGATAGTTTGGAAGTAATCACACCTCGAAAGTGCTAAAAAATACTTAAAAGGCGATGCTGAAAAATGGCCTTTCCTCACCCATCTGCTAATACTTTTTCAATTATAACGACTTTTTGAGTGAGACTTGTTTCATTGGAAAGTAAACATCCAGGGTTTCAAAATGGACATAAATTTGATCCAATTTGAATTTGAAATGAGTGAGCTATATCCCCTTTAACTAAGGGCAACAATTTTGATGACATCCCGACACGTACTTACTTGCAAGGGTTATAGTTTAGACATGGAGTCATTGCATTATTGATTTAGGTTTACATAAGGAGTGTCGACCATTGTGATTTGCAAGGGTTATAGTTTAGAAATCGCAATGGTTATAGTTTAGACATGGAGTTATTGCATTATTGATTTAGGTTTACATAAGAAGTGTCGACCATTGTTATTGATCAATATTTAAAAAATATGTATATATATATATATATATATATATATATATATATATATATATATATAAAAGAGACCTAGGTGAATTTTGTCTATTTGGTGTGCGTTTTGGAGGTATCAAATAAGCTAGTCTTTGGTTAAAGTCAAACTTGTTTTGTGGGTCGTATGCTCCCAAAAAGTTAAACTTATTTCTCATCCTATTTTAGTTATTCGTTATGGTACTTTTAGCAAGAAAAAAAATATATATCAAATTGTAAAAACACCCCTGAGTTTGAGTCAGTTTACAAACTGACCTCTCTATTTTCAATTGTGTTATTGACCCTGTAATAGGAACCAAGGTGGGCCTAGTCTTAAAGATCCTTTGCAAATTCCAGATGGGCCAATTACAAGATCAAGAGCCAAGAAGATCAAGAAAGCAATGCAAGGATTGGTGCAATCCACTTAGGATGAAGCTAGCAAAAGCCCAACACTGAAAATGGGTTTGAAAGGAGGAGAACCAATTTTGATCCACTTGATACAAGCTGTGGAAGACATGACTTAGGTTTATTGTTTGGGCCTATTGTTATTGAAGAGTTTCATACAGTTAAATGATTTATTTTATTAGTTTAGAATAAGTGGGCTTGAGGATGTTTTGCCCACATGTCTTATTTATTATGAACTAGGGTTTTGGGAAGGCCTTGTATTATGGCCAAAGACATATTTGGAAAGTTACTTTTTAGGAACTAGGGTTTCAAGAAGTTATTGTAGCCGAATTACTGTAGAGTTGCACTGTTCATGCAGGGGTATTTTTGGGAAAAAAGGGCTTTATTTTGGCTAGGGTTTTAATTAGGTTTTGGTTTAAATACTCCTTGTAGCCTCATTTGAAGGCAGACAATATTGAATTTTCATTGTGGGTTGAGTTTACTCCTTTTGTTCTTGATTGAACTTTTGAACTTATCAAAGGTAAATCACAACCTTTGTGGCGTTCTTCCTTATAATCTGGGTTCTTGAGATAAGTTCTTCAACGGGTCTAGATTTTAATATAATCTAGGTTCTTGAAACGAGTTCTCAACGGGTCTAGATTCTCCATCCATTGACTTGATTTTGGCTTTCTTGGGTGAGTTTTCAAATTAATTGTGGGTTCTAGGGATTCCATTCCGGCGGGTTCATATCAGCCTGAGTTATTTGTGATGACAAAATTGACTCTTGTGTATTATTTTTTTGTCAATTGTAACTGATAAAAATTAGTCACATGCAATGTAGTGACTTACTGTCAAATGATTTTTTTTTTTTTTAATAAAAGGATCATACGTATTGTAAATGATCATCAGTTTTCAATTTTTCATTAGTTACAATTGACAAAAAAACTAACACAAAAGAGTCAATTTCGTCATTAAAGATAGCTTATGAGTCAATAATACAAAATTGATAGTATAGGGGTCAGTTTGCAATTGATCCAAACCCATGGGTGTTTTTGTAATTTGAAAAAAAAAAAAAACTAACTTATCTTATTTCCGTTAGTTTTTTACTATAATATTTTTAACAAAAAGATAACAATTTTATCTTATTTTTCATTTAGTGCGTTTTTTTTTTTTTTTTATTATTTACTCTCTTGATAACATTTTCTTCAATTACTATAGATATGTATCTGTTAGGGTTATTTTTTTATAAGCAACTTGAGTATTAGCTTAGGGTTGCTTTACTTGTAGTTAGTTTGCCTTGTACATGGCTCGGCTTAGGTTGAATGTAACTAACTAGTCAACTGGCACATAACTTAGTAATTGTCTGGCCTTGCTGGTAGTTAGTAAGAAGGCTATTAGAGTCATTCTCGGCCTAACTAGTTAAGTGCAGCCTTGTAATCAGTCATTGATGAATGAAAATTACTTCTTAGCTCCCTTTCTCTCTAATTCTCTCAATTCTATTATCTTATCTTTCTCAAGGAGGCCTAGCTCCCTCGAAGTAGCTATTATCCCTAAACACAATTAAGTTCCTAAGAGTATCCTCTGACCATTCTATAAAATCTTTAGAAGATTATATTCTAAAAAAAAAAAAAACCATACAACAAATTAGTTGTATTGCACTTGTTTTAGAACTCTAAGATTCTTTGCCTCAATTTGCAGTGAGGGTAACCAAACCACACTTTCTTTTTAAGTAATTTTTTTTAAACACCCTTCTTTAAATATACAGTTGATCAAATGTAACAGAGACGACCCACAGACAAACCCATCGTCATTGTCCATTCAACCACACCTTGAGGAAGAGCTCTGGCCTCCGATCGCCCTTTGCCTCAGCTTTGGTAGAGGTGATGCTCTTTCGACAAATAATCTGTAAAAGAACTCAGAGTTGAGTTTATTTCTTTTTGAAAATAGTACAACAAAAAATACAAAGAATGATGTTACATTTGTTAAATTTCTAGAAAACAAATCACCTTAGCACAATTATTATTTATCGAGAAATTTGAGAATTGAGATACACAATTTTGTGAAAAAATTGTCTAGTTGAAAGGGAGGAGGTAAGAAAAAATAAAGTAACATTAAAGCCCAGTGGTAATCCCCCTCTACAAAAAAACCCACTCCTCTATGAGAGTGTGGGTTCAATCCCCGGGTTCTTCAAAATATACATATATGTGAGTTTAGAATAGAATTTCTATTATTTATAAAAAATAAAATAAAATAAAAATAAAAAGAATTTTGATGAGAAACAGTCTTTGAGTAGGAATTTTAAAGTTGATAATTATAAGGATAAGGGGATGTGACAGAACAAAAAATGGAGAGTCAAAAGTTAAGTAAATGGAGAGTTGTGAAGTTAGGAGCCAAAAGTGGTAATCCCCCTCCACAAAAAACCCCACCCCTCTATGAGGGTGTGGATTCAATCCCCGAGTTCTTCAAAATATATATATGTATGTGAGTTTAGATTAGAATTTCTATCATTTATAAAAAATAAAATAAAATAAAAATAAAAAGAATTTTGATGAGAAACAGTCTTTGAGTAGGAATTTTAAAGTTGATAATTATAAGGATAAGGGGATGTGACAGAACAAAAAATGGAGAGTCAAAAGTTGAGTAAATGGGGAGTTGTGAAGTTAGTTGAGTTGTGAAGTTAGTGGACACGTGAAAAGTGTAGAAGATGTGTTATAGATTTTTTAACAGGAGTATATCCAAATTTGTTTATATGTCTTTAATTTTGTATAGTGAGCCAAAAGTTGAGTAAATGGGGAGTTGTAAAGTTAGTGGAAACGTGAAAAGTGTGGGAGACGTGTTATAGATTTTTTAATAGAAGTATATCCAAATTTGTCTATATGTCTTTAATTTTTTTTTTTTAAAGGATATAGTGATATATAGTTATTCTCAAAAAAGAAAAAGAAAAAAAATATATGGAGTCTTTTTTGTTAAGAGTATTTGTGAGCACATAAAAGTGAATATTAGAAAGAAAAAAAAGTGTATCTTAATTTATAAATTTTCATATATAACCTTTGTTTTTTGTTTAGGGTAGTTTAAAATAAGATAAATTATATTGACACATTCGATATTTGGTGAAACTAGACTCGTTACATCATATTTTCAACAAATTGACATCTCACTCCAAAATTCTCAAAATAATTCACACTCCATTCTAAAAATGGAGTGGAGTGTAAATTATTTTGGAGCTGAGTGTTAATTATTTTCTAGCGAAATGTCAATTATTTTAAAAATTTTGAAGAGGAATATCATTTATTGAAAATATGGTATAATAAGTCTAGTTTTACTAAACATCGAAAATATCAGTGTAATTTACCCTTTAAAATATTACAAATTCTTTTCTTAATAGAGTTACTTTGGACTTTGGAGATCACATGAAAGTGGAAGGGAAAAAAATCCTATTAGATACTCTCATTCCCAGTAAGGGAAAAGCATAAAAGTCTTAGCTGTCATGATTATTTAGGCATTTATTTTAGTGAAACCTATATTAAACATTAATAGGTAATTACAAACGTTACAAACTAGGGCGTTGACTATTGTGATTTGTGAGGTTGCTCTCACTTTCACAGTTTCGCCAAAGTTCCTTCACTGACTTGTCTCTTGGACAAAAGGGAAAATTATTTTTTTATAGTAATTAAAAATTTAAAATGGATAGTATAATTATTGACTTTAAATTTTGTGAATAAAATGGATTCGTCCAGCTTTGGATTTTGATGTGAATATATAAAAGATACATGTCAAAGATGTATAATAAAAAAAGAGCTCAAATAAAATTAAAAGTCAAAATCAATAAACCTCATTAATTATAACCTTTATCCCTTATATAAGATACCTTTCTTGATAATCAAGAATGTTAGTTGTAATGGTATTTGAAGTTTAAAGGGTATCTTTCTCTATAAATAGAGGTGAATGAGCTCTTTTGTTCTCTCTCATTTCAAATTCTCTTCCAAACCTGCAAAGGGCATAACTCCCATAGCAGAGCGAAGTGTTGGAACATTTTATTGAGTGGAGGAGATTCTTAAGGTATGAATTCATATTTTTTTTCCCCGCTTGAAGATAAAATTATGCATAAAGAAGGTCTTTTTATTTTATTTTATTTTTTATTAACAATTGATAAAAAGTACTTTTATTTTATAAATCTCTACAAATCTACTTAGGTTAGGTTGAATCTCCCTCTCTTTTAAGGAGAAGAAATACCATTAAAATTTGAGACTCCCAAGATGTGTTTGGATGTATTCTTTTTTATGATTGTTTTACTTATTTGTTGAAAGTTGGTTAAAGTATAGTCATACCTTCAAAAATTAAAAGTATAGATTTTTGTCGTATCTTCAGAAATTAAAAGGATAAATTAATTTCTTAGGTAAAGTACATTAGGTTTTTCAATTAAATTTAAACACATGATTTTATTGCCAATGAAACACAAACAATGTTATTTTTTCCAATAAAAATTAAATGTAATGCAAATATGCGTTTGAATTTAATTGGAGAACTTAAATGAATTACACCTAAAGAACTGTACTTAGTTTTATCCTATAAGAAATATGACGATTTTTTTTAGGGGGATCCATATATATATATTTTAAAATTTTAGATAAATATTAGGACAAAAATTTAATTCTTATAGAGTTTGAAAGGCATGACACCCCAAGCAGGTACATAGTTTTGTCCCTACGTCCAATCCACATTGTCAAGTACACCAAAGTAACATCATTTGGGAAAGTTAAAAAAATGACAAAGTTTGATTGCAAATCAGGTTGTAACACTTGCTCCAAACTCACCATCCATCACATGACAAGTGTCATGGTCATGTACAATCCAACCTAACTCCCTTAACAAACATTCCAACCCTCTCTCTCTTTCTACTCCTACCATTCTCTTTCTCTCACCCAAAAACCACGCCTCTCTCCTTTGATCTCTATCTCTCTTCTTTGTCGGACCCTAACCACTTTCACCCCTTCCTTTCACTACGTTTTGCAACCAATATGAATCAACAAACCCATACCAAAAATCAACACAATCCACAACTTACCTATAGGTCTCCAAACAAACACTCCGCAGACAAACCGAACTAGTAACTCACAGCTATAGAATCAATACAAAATTACAAATCCACAACTTATCGATGGGTGAACTCCAAACAAGATCAACAACAAACACTCATTGGGTGGAGAAATGACCCACTAAGGGTGATGACGATACAACCCACGAAAGGCTGTGAGAAGACCTACATAAGACAAGGAAACAAATAGGGCGTATGGACGACCCACTCGCAAGGATGAATCGACGAGCGAGAAACACAGCTACACAAGCGGTTATGAGTTGTGGGAGTGGCAGAGACATGGGTGGGGGGTTGGGATGTGATGCCCCAAATTTTGATAAGTGTGTATGTGGTAAGTCTCATATTTGACATATACTAGGTTAAACTGAGATTTGTTAGTAATTGCAAGAAGTTGCAATTGTAATTTGACTAGTCCTTTTGGGGTATAAGCGCACATATGACAAGTGTTTTCTTTGAGTTGTTACAAATGGTATCAGAGCCAACCCAGTAATCCTGTATGGGTTGAGACATAATGGCTTTCAATGAGGACGTCATAGATTTAAGTGAGGGAGATTCTTGATATCTCAAATTCCAATAAGTGTATTATGTGTGTGTGGTGAATCCCATATTAGACATATAATGGGTCGAATTAGGCTTTTCTTAACAATTGCAAAGAACCCTAATTGTAACTTGACTAGTCTTTTTAGGGTATAAACGCAGATGTAGTTAGTACTTTCCTTTAGTTGTTACATGGGACCAGTGGGGATAGGGGGTGGGGTTAGGGGGTACTGGCAGAAAGAGAGAGAGAATTGGTAGAGAGAGTGGGAGCCATTCGTGGTGTTTGGGGTCCGACGAAAAGGAGAGAGACTAGAGGGGGTGGAGGGGGTTTGGGGTCTTATGGAGATGAGAGAGAGACTAGAGGAGAGAGGCGTGGTTTTTGGAGAGAGAGAGAGAGAGTAACAAGATAAGAGCAAAGGATGCAATTCGGTTTGTAGTCAAACTTTGCCATAATAAAAAATATATTAAAACCAATGGTGAGATTGGACAAAACTGGACAAAAAGATAAATTGAAAAGAAATTAATATTAAGTTATTGAATTAAAACAAAGTTAGAAAGTGTAATTTGTAATTTATATTTTTTAATTTGATTTGTAAAATTAGAGATAATGTTAAACTATGTGAGTTTGAACTAATTAGAACTTATTATTTATTTTTGGGATAAAATAACTTAATAGGCTAATACTAAACAAATTTGTATTAAATTAGATTTTAATTTCTCTGAATGAATTACAATTAAATTTTGTAAGAATTATCTAATTAAAATTGTATTTATCATAATTAAAGGGTAAACACTTTTTTTAGGTGCAACACATTATATTCCCAATTAAATTCAATCACTTAACCACGTACAGTGGTTGAATGTTGTTATAGATTCTAACAATGTGTTTGTGAGGGGAGAAAAGAATGGAATGGAATGGAAAAAAAAAAGAAGAAGAAGAATATTTTAAGAATATTCTCTCATTTTCCTTGTTTGAAAGTTTAAGTAGGAGGGAATGGAAGGGAATAGAAAGACCATTTCTTTGTTTGAGAGTTTAAGTGAAGGGAATGGAATGGAACACTCATTCCTCCCTATTCCCTCCAAATCCTAAATTTTCATTCCCTCAAAATTGGGAGGAATAGGAGGGAATGGATTTAGGTTTAATGATTTTTTCACCAAACGTCCTAAAATACTCTTAGTATTTTTGTAAAATCCTAAATTACCCTTATAGATTTGACTTTTATTTTCCTTAGTTCCTATGGTATTTTTATAATATTGTATTTCTAAATGACCATGCATGCACTTTTAACAATGTCAATTTTCTTTTAAAAGATTATTTTGTTGACAATGAATTTCGAATTTCCATTTATTGGGATTATATTTTAGTTTATATTGTTTAGACTTTATGCTTGTTTATAATTAAGCAGATTTTATATTACTTGTTGTCATATAGTGGTTTCTTTCTCTATTAGTAAAGGTCAAAAAAATAGAAATAAGTTCACATGGTATTTCTATAATATTATTGTGACACCACAAGGTGTCATATGGTATGGTAATTCTATAGTATTATTCTATAAATTAATCCTACATTTTATAAAAATAAAGGGTATTATAATAATATTGTTATAAAATGATTCCTTTCAATTCTTTCTGATATTACTCCAAAATAAGGTTACTTACATTTCATTTTATTTCATTCCTCTATTTTAAAATATCCAAACAAAATTATTTAATTTTATTCCATTCACTTATAATTTATTCATTCCATTCCCTTTTAAACTCTTAAATGAAACCTAAGTTTTATATTTTATTATAATATTTTTTAATGGACGATGGAGATGAGATCTAGAAAGCGAAGTGGAACACACCGAAAATTAAGATGAACATCACAGATCTCGAAGCATCCAAACTCCAAACCAAGACATAGTGCCAGGTTTGGCTTTGGCTTTGGATATCGCAGTTGTACTACAAACTCACTGTAAAAGCTGTTATTTTCATTAAGACCTTTTTGACCCTTTGCTTCCAAAGCCCCACAGGCCACACTCCCACCCACTACCTATTAGACTCACACGTCTCCACCATTTTACCCTTTTGCCCCCTTCATTCCTTGGCCTAGGGTTTGTGCCAAGTGCTCGAAGATCTTTGCCCTAGGATCTCCTCTAACCAATTCCCAGCAAATTAGGGAGTAAAAGAAGGAAGAAAATCTGGGATATCAAGGGTGATTTTGATTTTGAGGAGATTTATGGTTTCTAGGCCTTTTGGGTAGCTTTCAGTTTGGGATCTGGCTGTGTTTGTGTTGAGGAGGTAAAGGGCCTGCATTTCTTATTTTCTTATGCTCCTGATCTTTAATATTCTATTTTATAATCTGGGTCTTGTTCAAATTTTCCAATTTTTTTTTTTTTTTGTTTGAAGTGTAGATTTAAATTTTGGTGACTTTAACTGTGTTGGTAGTAACATTAATGTAGTCTTTTTTTTGGGGGTGGGGGTTGTTTGAACTTTGAACACCTTCTTTTGCTGTTGTTGCTTTGTTTGTAATTGGTGTCTAATTGAGCAAAAGATGGTTAAAAGATACATTGGGTGATACTCATTGGAAGCTCAAGTTAAAAGCCATTTTGTCATTAAGAATGTGTGGAGGGTGTATGATGGGCTTGCAACTAGTGTGAGGCATCACTATAGGTTTGCATCAAGGATTAAGATTAAGTCCATATCTCTTTGCATGAGTGATGAATGAGCTTACTAAATTGATTCAAAATGTCGTCCGTTGATGTGTGCTTTTTTGCAAATGATATAGTTTTAGTGGATGAAACTAGATGTGGAGTTAATGTCAAATTTGGAATTTTGAGATGTGCTTTAGAATTGAAAGGCTTTTGGCTAAGTTGGACTAAGTTAGACTACATGGAATGTAAGTTTAGTAATTAAATGTTTAATTACTATAAAAAAATAATTTTCCCTTTTGTCCACGAGACGAGTAACTGAAGGAACTTTGGCGAAACTGTGAAAGTGAGAGCAACCTCACAAATCACAATAGTCAACTCCCTAGTTTGTAACGTTTGTAATTACCTATTAATGTTCACCTGTGATAATTTAATGAAAATGGGGCATGTGTTGGCTGGTTGATGTTGTTTGTGTAAGAATCATTGGGAGACTGGGGACCATCTCCTTCTTCATTGTGAGATAGCTACTGCTTTGTGGGGTTTTGTTTTCCAAAAGTTTGGGATCCATTGGGTGCTCCCGGCCAAGATTTTAGATTTGCTGTTTGGTTGGTATAATTGGTTTGGAAAACACTCTTCAGATATTTGGAACCTTGTTCCGCTTTGCTTAATGTGGTCTTTGTGGCAAGAGAGGAATCGTCGTATTTTTGAAGACTTGGAGAAATCCTTAATTCATCTTCAAGAGCAGTTCTTGGGTTGGCTTTATGATTGTTCTAGGTCCTGGGGTCTCACAGCAGCTTCTTCTCTTCCAGATTTTGTTGCTTCCCTTCATGTTACTTTATTTCTTTTTCTCTGTTTTCCTTTTCTTGTGTAATTTTCCCTCCCGCTAGTGCATATTTTATGCACTTGGGAGTTTTTTTCAGATCTAATAAAGCTCTTATTACCTATCAAAAAAAAAAAAGAAAGAGCTGTAGGACTTGATGGTCAGGAGATACCAAAGAGCGAGAGCCTTCTTTCTTTAATCAATAATTCATAAAGATGGAGATATCGAAGAGGATGTGAATCATAGGATAAATGCAGGGTGGATGAAGTGGAAAAACGCATCAAGAGTACTGTGTGATCGTAGAATACCAATCAAGTTAAAGGGAAAATTTTATAAGATTGTTATAAGACTAGCTATGTTTTATCGTATTGAATGTTGGGCTATTAATAAGCAACATGTTCATAAAATGAATGTAGTTGATATAAAATGCTAAGATGGATAAGGGGAAATACAAGGAAAGATGAGATTCAAAATGAGAAAATTTGCTTAAAGATAGAGATTGTTCCTATTGATGAAAAAATAGAGTTGTTTGAGATGATTTTGCCATGTATAGAGGAGAGCGATTAATGCACCAATGAGAAAGAGTGAGTTGATTTAAGCAGATAGAACAAAACAAAAAAAAATAAATTAAAGTAAGACTTAAACTAACACTAGTAGAAATAGTAAAAAAGGACATGCCAATTAGAATGTAATGGAGAGTATGATTTCAGATAGAATAGAATGACAAAAAAGAACACTTGTGGTTGACCCCAAAATGTTGGGACTATGGCTTGGTTATTGTTGTTGAATTGAAGAACTAATTTGGTTTTACTTATAAAATAAAATATTAATTCGTTTTTTTTTTTTTTTTTTTTTTTTTTTTTTTTTTGTTGTTGTTGTTGTTGTTGTTGACAGAAGGGTAGCATTATATTTGTTTTTACTTAGTTAGCTAGTGGAGAATTTTTTTTGGAGTGAGGAAGCTGACCAATTTTAACCAAGCTCTATTGCGTAAGTGATAATGGAAATTTGGTGATGAGTGTGATCAATTTTGGAGACTAGTCATTGACTAGATATGGGGAAGCGTTGGACATTTGAAGTTGTTAGAAGGCCATACGCTGTAGTTTTTGGAATGATATAAGAGTTGGTTAGGAGAAGTTTTTGCTTATATGTCTTTTATAGCTGGGGATGATACAAGAATTAGATTTTGGCATGATCTGTGGTATGGTGAACAAGTCTTGAAAGAATTGTATCCGGATTTGTATTTGGTTGCATAGACATAAGTCATGTCTATGTTTGCTTTGTTCAATTTGAGAGGTCGTTATTGGAATCTGAAATTCATTTGGAATTTTTATGAGTTTGAGAGTCAGAGTGGGGGACTCTCTAATCGATTTGTTGTACCCTAATATGACTTTTGATGGAGGTATTGATTGTATGAGACGGCTTTAAATAGTAATGGTAAATTCAATGTTTGTGATTACTATGAATGTTTAAGAGGTACTAATAGAAACTAATTCTCGTGGAAGAGTATTTTGTGTGGTAGTGTGCCTAAGAAAGTAGATTTTTTTGGGGAGATAGCTACTTTGGGTAAAATTTTGAATATCTATAATTGCTTTGTGTGATTAGATGTGGTTGATCATTCATAAAGATAAAGAGATTGAGGATGTTAGTCATAGAATTAATGCAAGATAGAGGAAGTTGAGAAGTTTATTGGTTACCTTGCCTACCAAGTTTGGACAATGGCATGGGGAACGATCCTTACTTGTGATAGCCTTATTAAGAGAGGGTACACACTAGTATGGTGGTGTTGTATGTGTTGTTACAGTGGATCACCATCTGCTACACTGCTTTGTGGCGATTGATTTTATGGATTTTCGTTTTAGATCTTTTGGGGTTCATTGGCTGATACCAAGAAAGGTAGTGGATTTGTTGTTTGGATGGAGGAATTGGTTTGGACGCATTTTCTTAGATATTTGAACCTTGTTTCATTATGTCTGTTGTGGACGTTGTGGCGGGTTTGCAATCGCTGCTTGTTTGAGGATTTTGAGAGTTTCACGGGTTAACTGATTGATACTTCATGGTTTGATTGGTCGTGTGTAAGGGTTCATTGATAGTACCTTCATCACGGAATTTATAGAGTCACTACTTGTATCCAGTACATACTAAATAATCTTTGTAATTCTTTAGACTTCTTTTTGTTCATGTTTTAAGCACATAGAGTAGTCTTCTTTCAATAAAATACCTTTTTACTTATCCAAAACCAAAAAAAGAGGTCTAAATGTATTGTTGGTCCTAAAGTTTACTCAGTGGGTGTTGTTGGTCCCTGAAGTTTGAAATGAGCGCTATGGATCTTTAAAGTTTAAAAAATGATCGTTATTGATCCCTCCATCCAACTCCGTTAGTTTGTTTGCCTATGTGGCTAACATCTATATGTGGTGTGACATTTTTTAATATTATGTGACACAATAAAAATTGACACTTAAGCAAAAAACCCATGGCTGACCTGACTCACTTCAGTATCCACACACCCAACCCTCTTAAGTTAATCCCAAAACCTTTCCTTGTCTTTACTAGCTCTCACAGACCGACCCACCCAGATGTCACAACCACCCAGGTTTTAACACCCAAGGCTTCAGTGCCTAAGAAAACTGTCATGAGATAACTGATAGTGAACGTGATGTTCGGAAATTACTACTAAATTCAATTGATTTGAATACAGAACAACTGAAGTATGATATTTGAAGTTCATAGGTTAATAAATATATAGAGTTTCACAAAGGAATTGGAGAACAATTCCATATTCTGCTAACAATTATCTTATTTTATTGTTGAAATGCCTTTTCCCTCATCTATTTCGTGGTTAGGCCACTAGTATGATTTTATGAAAGATCAATATATGCTATTGATCAATGTTTGATCGCATACAAGGCTTTGATTGCGTTGGTGTTTTTGGGTGGCTGTGCTGTCTAGTGCTGAGGAGGGTTATGGTGAGTGTGGGTGGGTCTGTGAGATTTGGTAAGACAAGCAAAGGTTTTGGGGATTAATTGAAGTGCGTCGGGTATTGAAGTGGGTTGGGTCAATCTTGGGTTTTTGGCTTAGGTGTCAATTTTTATTATGCCACATAATATTAAAAAATGTCTCATCATCTTTCTGTTAGCCACATAGGCAAACAAACTAACGGAGTTGGATAGAGGGACCAATAACGATCATTTTTTAAACTTCAGGGACCAATAACGTTTATTTCAAACTTCAAAGACCAATAGCGTTCACAGAGTAAGCTTTAGGGACTAACAATGCATTTAAAAAAAAAAAAAAAAAAACCTTGCTACCAATTTGCACTTTTGCTTACACCAAACAAATGGAATGAAGATAGATGTTTAGTTATTGAGAAAAATAGGTAAAATAGGTTGGACCAATTTCTTAAGATTTACTTGATGAAGACCATTGAAAAAGCTTTATATGAATGAAGATGTCTATAGAAATGATCTTCCCTATGTTGTAAACATTATCTTTATCTATCACTCAAGAGTCAAGAATGGTTCACATCCATCTCTTTGCAACCTAAGGTGCTTTTATATGTGTTCACCATATACAAAGAAAAAAATATCTAGAATCTGACATGCTAATAATGCCTTTTGGAATTTTGGTTACAACTTACAAGTATTGCCTAAGAACTATGAGTCGGACCTTGGTCTGATGGCAATTATGCATTGTGGGTCTGAGTCCTAGAATCAGCCTCTTTAAAAATTGGTGATAAGCCTACCAATCATCTTTTCCTATCTGCAAAAGGGGTGCCTGGTGCATTGGGTACGACCTTCTTTATTTTAGTACTACCCAAGTATTACTGCATATACCTTTTTGGGAGCCATAATGATACAAGATTTGGGTGTCCTACTAATGGTGAATAACATGCTTGATCTTATCAAGCTGAAAGACCAATAGTGTGCAATTGGGTTAACGCTTTGAATTATTTGAGATATCAAATACTGGAGTTGTTTGAAATGAGGATAGTACACTTGATCTTGGCTTAGGATGGTATACTAGGTCTTTGTTATCTTTCCAACTCCCCCCCCCCTTTTCCCCAGATGGTAGTAGAAATTTATTAAGTTGATATGCAAAAGATCTTTTCCCGAGTCATTGTACTACTGTCTTGGGCACATTGATTACTTCCTGTGACATGCATTTGCAGGAACAAAGATGCACCAATTGGTACTATAGTGTTGGGGGACTGAGTTAGATTCTCGTTTCCTCATCCGTTGGTTTCATCAGCATCATGATCCTCTTCTTTTTCTACTTGTGATTGTCTCATTAACTTAGTAATTCTAGCTGTTTTTAAAATGTCCAATTGTATGTAAAATTTTGCGTTTCTGATTAAATTTGGCCATTTATGCTAGATGGACTTTTTTTTTTTTTTTTTTTTTCAGTTTCAGATTAAATTTCCTTGAAATCATTATACACTTTCAAATACTTTTAAGGTTTGTGTTACTTTGGCGAATGAGCCCTAGCTCAAACGGCACCTCCTTCTTCCATCTAAATGGGTGGAGGGTGAAGTTGAGTTCAAAACTCACTAGATGAACTTGTAAATTTAAAAAAAAAAAAAAAAAAAAGCCTGTGAGGAAATCACAGTTTCCAAAATCCATTTTACCCTTGAATTCGCGAGTCTTAGAGTTGGGTTTGTAGTGGGGTTCTTACTGGTTATTAATTTTCTTCTGTTAGAAATGTGTATATATATTGCATATTATTCTATATATAGGGTTGCAACTAATAGTTTGGTGTGTTTTATTTTGAATAACAGAAGCATACCAGGGTCCAGGGCACTAGATTATAGGGTGGGGATTTCCAATTATTACAGAATTTGGTGCATTGGTGGAGAAAACCATTCTCTTAGTCTGTACTGTGACATTAATCTCTTGACTTATTCTTAAATCTCTTTCTTATCAAAAAAAATAAAAAATTAATCTCTTGACTTATTGATCTTGATATCTTGCTTGCATGTTGAGGCTTTAGGCTTTGCTTCCTTTAGTTACTGAGCCATTATTGATCTTTATATCTTGGTTGCCTGTTGAGGCTTTGTTTTCTTTAGTTACTCATTGTCACCAGCTATGTGCATTAATCCTTCTTTTACAGTGGTCAAGATGAGCTTTATAGACATTGTGGACTTATCTAGTGATGATGAATGTGGAGATCTGAACGTGAAAGCTGTTAAGTTGGAGCCTGGTATTGTTGGGGGCAGAGTACAACAAAAAGAGAATAAAGCTCGACTAGTGAAGCACCAAAAGTTTGAGACCCAATTTAGAAGACAAGGATCTGAAGAAAACAGAAGCTCAAATGCTTTAAGTACCGGTCAAAGTAGCTCTAGTATATTGGATCAAGGGCAGTCTCCTTTGGATGATACAAGTCTTTCTTCCACATCACCTATATGTCCGGCACCAGTTTGTAGGCAGTTCTGGAAAGCTGGGAACTATGACGATGGGCTTGGTTCTAAAATCTCACTTCAAAGTATTTTTCTTTCAACTGTAACATATCAATATTTGCTGACATGCATGTTGTGTTTTGCTGAATTGATGTTAGCATTGTATGGCCATCTCATCTATGGGTCCCAATCAATTGTCCAATGGACCACTGAGAAGCTCTAGTTGTAATGCAGCTCTATCATATATGTTCTGGTCTTGGAAACTTCCTAGCTTAGGCTTCTCAGGGAATGATTGTAGTAAATCCTCATGTGCTGTGCATGCAAACATCTGCATCAGAGCTTATCAAAGCTTGATTTATTTTTCTCTGATATTTTTATTATAACAGATGGCAAAAACTATCTACATGTCCACCCGATGTTCCTTCATTCAAATGCCACTTCACATAAGTGGGCCTTCGGCGGTATGTGTGGCTAACAAATTTTGCTTGTTTGATTGTACTTTTATCTATGATTGGTTAATTAATGGCACTTTCCATTTACTGTCCTTTTTTCTGGTTGCTTCCTGTTTGCAGCTGTGGCAGAGTTGCTTGACAATGCAGTTGATGAGGTGAACTTTTAAGTTAAATCCTCAAGTGTTTTGTATGGTTGTTTTGGTTTCCCTTTGGTGCTGGAGTGTGAACCTTCTAGTGTTGCAAATGATTTAAATTATAATAGTATACTATAATTTTCTATTGGATAGAGATGGATCTTATATATTTAAGTTGGACAATTAAAATATTCTCAAACTTTTAGATTCGACAATTACTTTCTTAGTCATAAGATTTTGCTTTTCTTTTCTTTCTTTTAAAAGTGAAAATGAAAGAGGTCAAGTAATTAATTTCCTTGTTGTGTTAGAAATATATATTTGTGTCATTAGAATTATTTAGCTGAATGGGCCGTGGACATCTATGTAAAAAGCAGTCAAAATAGAGGCACTGGGAAATCAGTAGGAACAAGCTTTATCTTTGATTTAGCGATCTTGTCAATGGAACCGAAAGATGATAGGAAAATTTAGAAGATTTATTACACTACACTAATGCCATGCATGATGCTTATTTTGGCTCCTTGCAGAGTTGTTGGAATTTGGAAGCCTACAAGGTTTTAAGCTTCTGCTTTAGTGTTCCATTGACCAGTAAAAAAATAAGCTCTTGTGGTTGTTTGTATAATTTTTTTATTGTAAAAGTAGATATTGCTGCATTGGAAGACAATATTTTCTAGTCAGGTTCATTATTATCACATACAATGATCTTTGTTATGGCTGTTTTGTGGGTTGTATATGCTCTAGATATTCATGGCATGATTATGTTTTTTTCTGTTTCCTTTTTCAAATTTTCATATCCTGTTTTGCATTTCACTTTTTTTCCCTTCTTTTCTTAAATTGGATAGATCCAAAATGGGGCCACTTTTGTCATTGTAGATAAAACCACAAATCCAAAGGATGGAAACCCAGCATTGTTAATACAAGGTATTTATCTGGAATTTCATCATCAATAAAAATATGATTCTTATTGTGATCTGGGTCCTCATCAATAAATTTATTCTGGAATATAATTTACTAACTCTTTTGGTTGCAAAACCTGTTATCTTGCCATTAGATGATGGTGGTGGAATGAGTCCCGAAGCAATGAGGCGTTGTATGAGTTTTGGGTTTTCAGAAAAGAAATCTAAATCAGCTATTGGACAATGTATGGAAAGTAGCATTAATTCTACAGTTTCTTTTGAATATCTTCCTTGATATTTATTGGTTTACTTGTAGCCTTCCAGATGGAAACGGCTTCAAGACTAGTACAATGAGACTTGGTGCCGATGTTATTGTCTTTAGCCGTCACCTAAATAACAGGTTTGAATTCAAAAGTGAAACTCTTTTCAACCATATCATTTGAGTCTTTGTGTTTATTGTTCTCTTCAGTGACTCTTTCTAGCATACCTATATACTCACACACATGGATACATGCATATGCATACTTTCTATAATATAAACCAGTGTTCTTACATTTAGGGAGTTTTTACCTCTTTTCTACTACAGTATACTTCTAGTATGCTTGGGCAGTTTCAATAAAATTTCTTACTTATATAAAAAAATTTCCTTATGAAATACCAGTGGTGGAATATTATGTGAATAAATAAAACAATTTTCGTAAAATCACTCTTTGTTTTCAGAACTCTCTCTCTAGCTGGTTACTACCAAATTTTCTTTGCACCTGTAGGATTTTATAAAGGTGTGAAATTAATGGTGTTGTGTAACAAAGACATCACATAGGCTCCATTTTCTAGTTTCAACTAATGGAAGCTCTTATTTTATTAATCAAAGTATTCTTAGGAACCTGTGGCTCTGTATATCTAGATGTTTTTTTTTGTTTCATCTTTTAAAGTAATTTATGGGTTAGTGGATACATTAGTGCAGTTCAGATTTCCCAACTGCATGCTGGAATCCAGAGTTTAGTTTTGATACCAATTTGAATGTGGATACGATTAATCCTTAGTGTTCTCTTTGCTTAGAGTAAATAGTTGGATTCGACCCCTGGAACTAAACCCCACAAGAAGGGGGCAGATGCCGTTGTGCCATAAGGCCATTGGCAATTAAATCTTTTTTTATAAAGATTTTTTAATGATAGCAAAAGGAAGAGTTTGGAGATTCTTAAGCACATCAAAACAGTATACTTGTTTATTCTCGATAATTCAGAAATTTTTCTTTTTTTTTTTTTTTGATAAGTAAGAAGTTTTATTCAAGAAAGCTTGAAGTGCATAAAGCATGCTCTCAAAGCAGAATTACAAATGTAAATCAGAGCTGTCAAATGCAAAACAAGCTAAAAACTCTCCTACAGATGGAGAAGAAGTAAGACCCCAAGCCCTAGACCAATCAAACAAAGAAGCAAAAAAAATATCAATGACTTTGGCCACAGGACTCTCCATGTTCTCAAAAGTGCACTTGTTTCTTTCCCTCCAAATAGTCCACATGAGACAAGAAGGGATTAAATTCCAAACACCCGAGGACCTCTTCCCAAACCAATTCCACCAACCAAATAACAGATTTGAAACATTAAGCGGAAGCACCCAATCAATCCCAACAAACTGGAAAACAAAGTTCCAAAGTTGCCGAGCAAACCAACAATTCAATAGGAGGTGATCCACCGTCTCCTCCGCATTTCTGCACATGAAACACCAACCAGCCAACACAAAGCCCATCTTTTTCAAATTGTCACAAGTGAGGATAAGACCCCAAGCCATCTGTTTTTTCACATATTCAAAGATATCATGACGTGTATCTCCCTTGCATCTTTTTTACATGTGTACTGCTACATTTTGTTTCTTTTTTACTTGTAATTTAATGCTTCACTCATTTGACAGTTATTTAAGAAATGATTAGTAAAATATCATTGACATGTGAACAAAAAAAAAAAAAAGAAAAAAAAAAAGATATTAAGTTTAACTTTATACATCAAAGAATAATAATTTTAATCTATTTATTCATATTGAATTTTTTTACTTTTTTTATTGCCTGAATGAACTTATTTGTCCTAATATTAGTGTATTCCATTATCAGGATATTGACTCAAAGCATTGGTCTCCTCTCTTATACATTTTTATCACGAACAGGCCATGACAGAATAGTAGTACCCATGGTGAGTTTCACTACTCTACTTTTTGGTCCATGTATTGTGACTAATGTCATCCATGAATTTTCACTAACTTGCATCAGTGTATCAAGAATTGTGAAATTAAAAATGTCATTTGGTTAAGTGTATGAGCACTAAATGTGTTAATATGACATGTCATGGGTTACACAGTTAACATGATATGCTATACTTTAAGATATTTGCAAAGGAATGAGGTTATCATTGTTCAACATATAAAATTAGCCTGAGGTAGATCTTGTTTGATGTGAATAAATATTAAGTCTCAAAGTCATGGTAGGTGTCGATTACCGTGTGGTTCTGGTTTTGTGGACTGTTATGGTGCTGCTTGTTCCGTCATCCTCTCTCTGTTGAGATTTCTCTTACTCTGAACTCCACCATGTTGATTGCAGGTGGATTATCAGTTTAATACATCAACTGGCACACTGGAAATATTGCATGGTAGAGAACATTTTGTGTCTAATCTTTCAATGCTGTTGCAGTGGTCTCCATATTCGACAGAAGCAGACCTTCTGAAGCAGGTAAGCTTATTCAAAATTTTCTTTCTTCTGTTGCAACTTGTTCTTCTCGACACCTTATCTGTATGTTGCCTTTAATTCAGACATTTATTGTGTTACTTTGCAAATATTTTACTGTGTATATTTGGTTAGACAATGGTGTTACTTTGAGCTACCTATTGAATTCCATAATGATGAACAATGCTGCTTTCTTTAATACATAGTTCTCTAGAACACTCTTCATAAGTTCAATTTTGGTGTTGCTACTGTCATATTGAGGCATCAGATTCTTGTAGTTTGAGAAGGGAATATCATTATGAAGGTATTACATATTACTTTTCTTTTCCAGCAAAGTGGGTGGGATTTTATAGTCTGTAATTGTCAGCCGCTCTCAAAATTGTTGCATGTTCAAGTCATATCTGACAGTATTTTGCAGTTTCAACAGAAATTAAACCAATTTTAATTGGTCAACGAGATTTGGGAAGTTAAACCAATTTAGAGCCTTGAATTCGTTGATGATGCAGACATGCAGTTTATTATTTTTTGATATGTTTTAAAAAATTATACTCCTGGGTCATCAACCAGCTTCCTTGGAAAAAGGGGCTCATTTTATGCATTTGAGAAATTACCAAAATTTTCCCATTCATCACACAGAGATAGAAAGCAGTCGCATAGATGTTTCTTACAATTTTCATTGCTTTTAGAGTTCCTTTGAAACTTCACTTCATGTGTACTTACAATCTGATGACAGTTTGATGACATCGGGGCTCATGGCACAAAGGTTATTATCTACAATTTGTGGTTCAATGATGATGGGGATATGGAGCTTGACTTTCTATCGGATCCTGAGGTTGATATTTCTTTTGGGTATTTTGTTTTGATTTTGTCTTATTTGGGTTCCCCTCCCCTCCCCCCCCCCTCTCTTTTCTTTTTTCTTTTTCTTAGCATCATTTCTGATGAGGTGGATCCTGTGACTTGGTGGTTTCAGGATATCCGTACTAGTGGGGAGACCAAGAAGATTGGCACAATCCCTGCTTGGAAGACAATAAATGAACAGCACATTGCTCACCAATTCCATTATTCACTCCGTGTAAAGCCTATTATAAAGATTATATACTTGAATCAGATGTATAAGAAATCAATTTTTGCTTAGTGTAGTTTCCTCATGCTCCACAGGTATACTTGTCCATCTTGTACTTGCGATTACCAGAAAGTTTCAACATAATATTGCGTGGGCGAGTTGTTCAGCATCATAATATTGCCAATGATCTCAAATTTCCAGAATTCATCTTGTACAGACCTCAATGTGGTGGATGTGTGGAGGTTGTATTAAATTTTTGTCAATTCCTTTCTTATCTGTTTACTCTCTCGGTCTTTGTAAAAAATATTGAGTTTTGTGCATTTTATATCTCGAAGTTGTATCTCTTGTCTATTGCCAGACAATATTGATGGTATCTTCATCAACTGCTTTCATCAATAGTCTAACAGAACTGGATGAGTCATTTTTTCCCCTGGTCTGGCTGTAGTACTTAGAGGGTTCTTAGCTGTTAAAATCCGTTGCATAAAAATGGATTTCCTTTTTTGTACTTGAAGGAAATCGATTTTTGGTATAATTCCTGGTAGCTAGTTTGTTTATCTTCTTTTTATTTTTATTTTTTTAAAATAGGTAAGCACAACGCACACACCGCTATGGAATTGAATGTGACTTCTCTCCATCCTTTGTTTATTATTTTTTATATAAATCTTTTGGTGTGTACATGCTTTTAAACTTTGTCTCTTATGATGGTCAAGTGTCTTGCTTGATATATTTATGTTTGTATTTCTGTTATAAATATTAGGTTTTTGTGGCGCAGACCTTCATGTGATGTACTTTTATATAGGTTATCAATTTCATTTGGTGGTTGATATAGAGTATCGATCATTTACATTGCCTTTCTTTCGATTAACTGTGCAGGGTCAAGTTATAACTACAGTTGGATTTCTTAAAGAAGCTCCACAGATCAGTTTTCACGGCTTCAATGTGTACCATAAAAACCGTCTAATATTGGTTAGTATCTTTACCTAAAAATGTTTCACTTTGCGTTGGTATAAATGATTGTGAAATTGTTATAATATGAAAGTTTCTTATACACTGGGTACATGTGACTTCAAAAAAGTGCAATGACTATTCAGATAGGCAAATACAATTCAAGCACCCATTTGGTATTGAACCCTTGACTTCACCCTCTTCCCCTGTTTATAGGGGGAGGCGGTGATATTAGGTGGAAATATTGGTTATTATTATTCTTTTTGATTGTTGTGTGTGTGTAAATTGTTTTATTCTTTTGTTGGGAGAATGTTCAATTTTCTATAACTTCATCCCGCTACCCACAAAATTCCTTATCATGTACTGTTCTCTAATAGCATTGATGTATTTAAGCCTTTGCCATATTTTTTTTTCTTTCTCTGCAGCCGTTTTGGCAAGTTGTGAGCTATCAAGACAGTCGGGGTAGAGGGGTCGTTGGTAAGAAGCTAATAGAGCCCTCTTTATATATATTCGTTTATAGGTTAATTATGTTAAAAATTGCAATTGCTAGGTGTCTAATGATTAATATATTTTTTTAGGTGTTCTTGAAGCAAATTTCATTGAGCCTACTCATAACAAACAAGATTTTGAAAGGACTTCCCTTTTTCAGAAGCTTGAAGGTCGATTGAAAGAAATGACATGGGAATACTGGTGAGTTATTTCTAACTTGAAAAACTGTGTATTTCTTATGGTTGGGAATATTTCCTTGAATATTCTCAGTCCTGCCTTTTTGCCCTTCTCTTATTCCTGCTGTTGTAGCTATGGAAGTTATAATATTTTGGTTGAAACTTATCCAAGGGATTTTTGGTCATCAATGGAAGTTGATTACTAAGCTTTTTAGTTTTACGTATTATTTGGATGTCTCTTCACTGCATTTTAAATGATCTTTTATTTTCTTTAAATCGATGTATGGGATCATTTTCATTATTATTACTTTTATCCTATATTGTTTGTCTGCCCTAGAAAATCTGATTTTTTATGAGGACGTCATGTAATGTCTTTAAAATAAAAAGTTACCAGTTTTTAACATTGCCCTTGTTATTTTAAACTTAAATAAAGTAAATGGAAAAGGAGTATTAACTTTTTTTTTTTTTTATAACGTAGGGAAACTTTTTAAAGAATGTTAAGGTAAGTTAGAACACCTGTTAAAATCGTGGCAATCAGCTTTTTACAGTAGAAAATATTTTGGGACCTCCAAAAATGGAATTGTGAACATACAATACGGAATAGAGGTAGTATTCAAAAGAACAGAGTTTGACTACAAATCAGCTAGAACCCATTACGTGACAACTTATCAGACCATTTACGTGGATTATTTGAACAAGTCACATGAATCATTAAATAGGTCATGTGACTAAAAGTATACGTGGATGGTTTTATGAGTTGCCACGTAGTGGATTGTAGCAAGATTGCTATAAACTGGTTTGTAACCAAACTATCCCCTATTATTAATAGGTTACTTTTCTTCAACTCTTTATCAGTCTTTTGTGCTCAATAAGTTTTGGTTATATGCAAACAAATGATAAATGCATTTTGAATAATGGAATTGTAAACTGGAATGAGCTTTCATACGCTCCAGTCGTAGGTACCTGATGCACATTAATGAACTTTGGCAGGGATTATCATTGTGGGCTAATTGGGTATCTGGTAAAAAAAAAGCCTCGAGCATCTGAGGCTCCGCCAGTTTTATCTCATAGTATGCCACACAGCAGTAAACAACAGCCTGTCACATTGAATAAAAGTTCCCCTGCTATTGGTAGTACGAAAGCGGTAATTGAAAGAGCAGAACGATCAATACCCAACCCCCAACGCAAATCTGAACAAGGTACTTCTGAGTTAAAATCTCAACTCTCATTATTTCTAACCTTAATAAATGTCATCCAACATCTGATGCCCTGTCTTGGTATAGGATTACATGTGAAGAGGAAGAGACTTGATGAATTAATAGACGTAGAAAAGGAAAAAAGGCGGGCAGTAACTGATGCTGTGCAGGTACGGGTCTGGGTGGGCAACTTGTAGATAAATTTTCACTGACATTGTGTGCCACATAATCATCCATCCATCCAATCTCAAAGAATTTTCTCTGTGGCTTAATTAATTAGAAGTTTTTAATTGACTGTATAGAATTAGCAATGGGTATAAAATTCAATGCTAATTTATTGTTTGCTTCCATGTTGATGATCTAGAGTGTCCACGAAAACATGTGTACTTTACTTAAATGTTGGTATTATGAATGTCAATATTATAATTTAGATTAGTTCACAAAACTAAAAGTTAAATATTGTGCCGTGTCATTTAAAATCGGTTATTATTCCTTATTTGGTGGAATAAGATTTTAAATAACGTGACATGTACACCTTTAGATGCACAAAATGGAGAGGATCCTTATCTAGGAAGTGAAACCCCTTTGACCGATATCTTTCTCCTTTCTTATTATCCTGCCTTTTACCTCTGTTACATAGCTACTGTTCACTGTTTTCTGAGCCAAAATATTAGTTATTGTCTAAACAGTCTATAGAGCTTTGGATTGGCCACTTGGTACTTTCTTTATTTGCTTAATGGGAAACATATCCTGCATTTTTTTAACTATTGCTAACTTATGTCATGCATTTTCTGTAGCCACTAGATATTATTGGCAGTCAGCTGAAAGATCAAGAGGCTGTAAACTTGTTGCAAGAAAACAAGAAGCTTCGTCTAAAGTGAGTATGTTAGAATTATAGACCTCCATCGTTATCTGCACGTGCACTGAACCACATAGAATATATCAGATGGATATTGCTATTTTTCAATTTATATTTTAAAATTTTATATCAGATGGAGATTCATTTTCTTCAATTTAAAATTTAAATTTTTTAGGTATTTAACACATGTGCAGCTAGTTGATCTTGAATTCACAATCTCAACCTCAACCCCACTCTTAGGGGAGGAGGAGATGCCATTTGAGATAAAGTTCATTGGCTAGATTAAATGGAGAATTTAGGTTTTTAACACATGCAGCCAGTTGATCTTGAATTCACAATCGCACCCTCAACCCCACTCTTAGGGAGGAGGAGATGCCATTTGTGATAAATCTCATTGGCTAGATTAAATGGAGAGTTTAGATTTGCCAGGGTTGACATTTTGATCAGCTGTGAACAAAATATATGGAGAATTTAGGCTGGCCGTCAACCTACCACAACCCAACTCTCCTTTTTTCAGGCTTAGGATCGGCTGTGAATAAAATATATAACACTAAATCGATAGTTACATTATCGAATTATGAGGAGCTATGATCACATCAGCCATCAATTCATGCTTGCAAAAAGTCCTCATTTATATTTTTGTTTAATCTTTTCAGATGTTTGGAGTATGTGAAGAGAGAGGAAGAACTTAATATCAAGGTACTTCTAATGCACCAGTAGTCGTTACTAGTGTTCTAGATTGTGCTTATGATATCTATACTTGGGTGCTAAAATATATCAATATTTGTATTATGTAATTATGCTTAGAATATTTGGCACTTCATTGAATATAAATCTACTTGTAGCATGGGCACCCTATCAAAGATGACTTTATTTCATGAAGCATCTTGATGCAATTCCGAATATGAATGAGAGAAAAAGAGAGTTTCAGAAGGGAAATCAGAGAGTTAGTTTAAGTTATCAAATTAGCACAAATACCCAAACTCAATCCCTAATCGAAAGGGAGAGGACCAGCCACAAATGTTGGCTGAAAGTTTATTCAATTCTCTAGAATTACAACTTCATAAAACTCTTAAATAAGACAATAAGTTGCTGCCCTAGCTAAGATGCTATCACAATCACTAATTCAAATATAATCTAATAGTTCTAAATCTTAACTATGATCTTACATGCCTAATCAAAAAGTCATGTGTTCAAGACACAAAACAGCAACTATAATTAACCAAGATTGATCACATAATCAAACTTATGGATGTCTAGGCTTCCTTTTAGTATTCCTCTTCGGATGATCAAGTGAGTGTTTGTTAAAAATCGTCTTCCATGTGTTTTGCACCACATCTGAAGGAAAATTTCTATCCCTTCAAATGGGATCATTACAAAAATGAAACTGTAAAATAATAAGAATCTTTTGGGGGGAAAAGGAAATTTCTACAATCCAATACTCCGAGGATATATAACAGAATTCCTTGAAGTTTCCCTATACATGATGTAAAATAGGTGTGTCTCAAAGTTTATGCAAAACAAAGGCATTTCTGTTCTGTCCGAATGTGCTCCTGTCCCTTGTAAAATTTGCTGAGTACAAAACAATTTGAGATTGCTATGATGCTTAGCCCTGCATAGTTTGTGTTGAACATTAAAGAAAGTGATCGTAATACTTCGGATTTTATTTTCACCAGTTAATGAGAACCTTCTCTTCATATATGCAGGTGACGCAGTTCAAAACTGAAATAGAGCAGGTTCAACGTGAATATGATCAAATGTTGGTTGAATTAGAGTCCTTGGACAAGGTCAAGGAGGAAAAGAATGTACAAATGTAGATTCTGCTGTTTTCTTCAATTCTCTAATTTGTAAAACAGTGTTGTATTGATAGCTCAGTGTAGCCTAGCAATTTTCTTCCTTATAGAGGAGGGGGTGAGGTGGATGAGACCATGACAGCAAGCCCGGGCACCTGGGCATTTTTTTTTCTCTCTCCACCTTTCTTCCTGGTGCTGTAAATAAATAGTTAGTTAAAGCAAGGTGTATTTTCATCTAATGTTGTAGGATGTCTGTAGTTTCATTCCGGCAAACCAACGTTGCCTCTTGCAGATTCACACTGCTTCTGGGACAGATTCACCTGGACAAACAATGAGCCTTTCTGAAATTGTTAAGAGCATTTTCATATTTTCTAAGAATAGTTCCCCCATGTCCTTCCCCGATTCAGTTAATGTACAGTAGGAACCCCAATACGTAAAGTTTTTCTAGTTCAAATATTGTTTAGTTATTTTGGTTTTGCAGCTAATAGCCACTATTCCTTTTTCTCAGCAAGGAACATATTGTTGTTGCTTGATTGAGAATGCAAAATTAATGAATCGAATGTATAAAAGTTAAACGAAAATCATTATTTGTAATTAACTAAAATAATATACTTTCAACTATTTAGTTATTCATTATTAACATGGATTTTCTGAAAGGGTAAAAAAAATTAGTGTGTTTATTATATAAGAGTAGAATATATCAAATAAATATGTGAACAAGTCTCAGATTGTTCCACTAAAAAAATAGTCAAGTTTGAACATATGATTTTATTTGGTGATGAACTTGAGTTCGGTTCGTATTTAACATAAAATTAAATGAACGATTTTGAACTCTTATTTATAATCTTTTCTCTATTGCTGTTTTTTTTTTTTAATAGGTAATGGAGGGATTTGAAACTTCGGTGGTGAATCCGTTGGAAACATCAAGAGGTGTTAGTTGAGCTACAAAGCTCTTAGCCTTTCTCTATTGTTGGTTGCACAAAATTGTGATTGTTTAGTCATTGTTATTCATTGGGTTGACCACCCGGTTTTACTTCTACACAGTCAAGTTAAACGATCGACTTTAGAATATTATAATACTTAAGAGATCTTTAACAGTCTCTAAACTTTGAAGAGAGTCAAACCAAAAAATGTTGCTCCAGCAGATTATATTCAAGCTCTCTATCCCTTCTAAATACTACGGTGACACTACACCAAGAGAGCCACTGTAGCTCTCTACCTACATTAAAATTTTATTTCCTTTACTACCTTACTCTTACGTTGATTTCTCTATCTGACCTCAAACATATCAAACTCACCTCTCTCCACCTCTCATCTTCATTTCTCAACCTTCATCTACAAACCGACAAAACCACATTCTCGTAAACCAAACCAACATCTCTCTCTGTCTCACAAACTCACAAAATTGTTGAGTAGTCTCGTTAGCATAGTGAGGAATACCGTGAGCCATTTTCGTCGTGAGGAGCACCTGGGGGTTGGGTGGTTAGGTTAGCCATTTTGTGTTGTCGTTGAGCTAATTTTTGGAGTGGGTTGATTTTGGATTAAGATTGAGGATTGAGGATTTGGATTTGGGATTTAAGGGTTTGTTGATGTTGAATTTGCTAGAATGGGTCTCTCAAGATGTTGATTTTGTTGGTTTGGGTCTTGGGTGTATGGGTGTTGATGGGTTTTGAGTGTTTGATGAATGCTGGTGGGTTGTGGGTGGAGCAAGCAATTACTGGCTAGGTGAGGAGGTAAACTTAGAGAGGGAAACTAGGAAGCCGAAACATAGAGGAATGAGGATTTGGATAAGATATTGTGTGTGGGTTGTGATGGTATAAAAAGAAAAAGGTAGGAGAGGAAGAATCTGCTAATAATGAGATATCTTGAGAGAGAAAAAAAAAAAAAAAAAAAGGGTACAAAAAGATTATTATTATTATTTTTAATAAAAATAGATTTTGTTGGAATGTATTTAAAAAAAATGATTAGGTAAAAGTAGATAACTCTCTAGTTTTTACATGTCAGTGAGGAAGTAAAGAGTTTCTGATTTATTCCTAGTAGTCCACTTATGGGTATTCAGATTTTGCTTATGATGCTGGTTGGAAATGCTAAAACTATGGCATTTACTGTCAAAAGGATTTTTTTTATTTTTTTTTTGCTCTCTTCCCTACTTTTGATCTCCTCTTTTTCTCTAGTTGTTAGATTTCCCTTAAATCAAAATTTCCTAGCTAAAAAAACTAAATAACCCTCATAAATGACACCTTCGGAGGATACTTTGCATTTGTCAAATTTGAAACCAACAAAATTAAGAACTTTTCATTAATTCTGTTACACGGCCAAGATGAATTCATCATTTTTATTTCATTTGGTCTGTTTGTTTTTTCTGTATGAAGCTTTGGTTTGAGTTGGTAAAATTTTCAACCCAACTACCCAAGTAACATAACTCAACGCATGCTATTAATAATTTAAAAATATAACTATTATGAACTTTTAATTTGATTATTTTGGATTTCTGAGACTTAAATTTAAATTTGTAAGTTTGATTTATTTTGAAACCTAGATTTGATAAAGTTGAAATTTGAGGGTCAATTGTGTAAATTGCAATAATTTATTAATAATGAATTTTAATAGTTGAATAAAAACTTGTTGTTATTAGGTCTAATAAAATAATCCCAACCTGATGACTCAACACAATCTAACTTGATCCTTATGGGTTGGGTTGGGATGGGGTGGTTTTTAGCGTTATATATTATAGGTTTGGTTGGGTTGAAGATTTTCAACTCGAGGAGGTCTGGTTGGGTATAAAAATGCATCAAAGTTAACTTGACTCATGCACACAACTAATTCAACCCACTTCTTAACCTTCGAATCAAGAAGGTAAAA
This sequence comes from Fagus sylvatica, assembly GCA_907173295.1. NCBI lineage: Eukaryota > Viridiplantae > Streptophyta > Magnoliopsida > Fagales > Fagaceae > Fagus > Fagus sylvatica. The sequence continues at coordinate 17,266,261 of OU015770.1, read as the reverse complement.
ATACATTTTTGGTTTTATTTATTTATTTTGAGAGTGTTTTCATTTTGGTCGCTATATTTTATAACGTTTTATTTTAGTTCTCATTTTTTATATACGTGTTCATTTGAGTCCTTACACTCCTTATTTTTTTGAACTGTCCATAAAACCAAGAACTAAATAGAATCATGGCTAAATTACAAATTACACCCTCTAAGTTTGGTTAAAGTTCAATTCAGTCCTCTAAGTTTTGACCGTTTCAATTTAGTCCTTTAAGTTTGGTCAAAGTTCAATTTGGTCTTCTAAGTTTTGACCGTGTCAATTTAGTCCTCTAAGTTTGTTTTCGTTTCAATTTAGTCCTCTAAGTTTATTTTTGTTTCAAAAACTTAAAAGCAAAAAGGCTAAATTACAAATTACACCCTCTAAGTTTGGTTAAAGTTCAATTTAGTCCTTTAAGTTTTGACCATTTCAATTTAATCCTCTAAGTTTGGTCAAAGTTCAATTTGGTCCTCTAAGTTTTGACCATTTTAATTTAGTGCTCTAAGTTTGATTTTGTTTCAATTAAGTCCTTTAACTTTTTTTTTTTCATGAATTTTTTTTATAAATAATTTTTATTAGTTTTTGTTTTTAAGTTTTTGAAGCAAAATCAAATTTAGAGGACTAAATTGAAACGAAAACAAACTTAGAGGACTAAATTGAAACGGTCAAAACTTAGAGGACTACATTGAAACCAAACCAAACTTAGAGAAATAAATTGAAACGGTCAAAACTTAGAGGACTGAATTGAACTTTGACCAAACTTAAAGGGTGTAATTTGAAATTTGGCCAAACAAAAACTAATAAAAATTATTTATAAAAAAAATTTATGAAAAAAATAAAAAGTTAAAGGACTTAATTGAAAAAAAATCAAACTTAGAGGACTAAATTGAAACGGTCAAAACTTAGAGGACTACATTGAAACCAAACCAAACTTAGAGGACTAAATTGAAACAGTTAAAACTTAGAGTACTGAATTGAACTTTGACCAAACTTAGAGAGTGTAATTTGTAATTTGACCTAGAATTCATTATAAAATATAGGGACCAAAATGTAAACGTCCCTAAAATATAAGGATTAAAAGTTCATTCTTGCCAATAAAAAATTCAAGACCCTTACCCTTTATCTGGACAAAACGAACAATTTTGACAAACAAGATAACATTAGACAACAATGAACAAACATTGAATTAACAGAAGTACCACATTTTTTTCCAAAGCTTTTCTTATAGTTCGTTACAGGCCCTAAAATCTCTACTACTTCTTACAACAATGAACAATGTCAAAGAAATGCTAAACCTGCTGTCATGCTATACTTCTATTTCTATATAGCTCCTATAGTTTTCTTTTCCGAAATATAAAAAAGAGAAAGAAAAACTAAACTCTTTTCTGTACTGAATTTATTTTGCCAAGTGGTACTGTGCAGAGTTAGCTTAAAAAGAAAAAAAAGAAAAAGTGGTAGTGTACAGGTGAACACACATCATGTGTCATATACGTTACATGCATATATGGAAACTCCAAATTAATTACAAAAGATAAGCTCGACCCAAGACAACTTGCATATTTGTTTAATATTTGGGCAGCTCAACCAACCCTGCCCAAACTCCATCCTTCTAAACTAGACCTAGCCCGCTGCCCGAAACCCTAGCACCGCAGTCTTCCCTAGAAAACCTTGGAGCCTTTATAAACCCCTAGCAGCAGCCTCATTTCAAAGCCTCCTTCTCCTCCACCACCACTTTTTCTTCTTCTCTTTTTTTTTTATGGTATGTTGTAGGTTTTCTTTTGCATCTTCTTGTTTTATCTAAGTTGATATAAGATCATTGGATATTATTTAATTTATTTTATAACTCTTTTGAATTTCTATTGTATTGTAGCTCATACATTCAGAATAACTAATTTTATTGCCTATAATATTGTTAAATGGGCCTTTTTGTTTAAATAAGGTGGGAAACATCTTTGTCTCTTCCGTTCCTGATTTTTTTTCTAAGATCTTAGGAGGAAGTGGCTCTAGTTTCCCCTTAGTTTTTTTTTTTTTTTTTTTTTTTTGCCTTGTATGTTCATGTTTTCTTTGTTATGAATAGTTTTTACTCAAAAAAAAAAAAAAATCAATTTGGATATATATGGGGTTGACAATGACATTTGAAAGTGTTGGGGTGGGGTTTAAGAGCTTGATAGCACCTTGGTAAGTCTGTGAGTTGTGACCAACCTTAAATGTCACATTATTTTGTTTATTTATTTATTTTTTGTTTTTGAAACTATGATAATATTTATGTGCAAAAATCTTCCATCCGCTTGTGACACGTATATGGGCATAGCGGCCATAATTTGCACAGATTGAGTCAAAATGAAGTACCAATAATTTGTGTGCTTTTGCTGTTTTCTATTAGAGATTCATGTGATTTTTGCCTCATGAACCTCCTTAGATTTGCCAGCGTACATTATTCACCATAGAAAATTGACAGAACCCTTCCTCTTTAATGTGATGCTAATGTTTTCCTAGCAATCTTCGTTATTTATTGGAGGTTGTTGGATTTACCATAACTATATGGTAAAGAAGTAGTTGGCAGCTGTAGAATGACACCAAATGCACCAAACTAGTGGGTTGCTGTCTAAAAAACGTCAATCATGATTTTAAAGAATACAGGCCATGACAACCGAAAATGACCCCCAAAATAAGTTGTTGAATTATGTGGTCGTCTACATTTTTGGAAAGAGCCACAGTAGTTGTCGGCTATGAAATCTGGTTTATGAGATACCAAATGGGCTTCAAGTTGCCTAACTTATCACTCCATTGAAGAGGTCTATAGTTTATAGACTTTACTTGTGGTCAAGTTAGAAGGCCCATAGAATGAGTGGACCTAAACAAAGATTGTGGCTTAAAAGCATGGCTTAAACCTATTGAAAATCCTTTAAATCGAGAATTTATTCAATTTTCCCATTAGACTATACACATAATCCTCTTAACAAATTTAAGTAAATCATTGTCAATTTCAATGATTGTCTATTTTTTTTTTTCAAAATTAACAATATTCATGTTGTATTGAATAATTTCTTGTAAATTCAAGTCTTAATTTATGTCTATTGATGCGGTTTGATAGCCTATTGAGGTGGTTTTGAGTTTTTCAAAACTGCCTCTATATGCCAATTTTTTTTGTAGTGCTAGCCCTATCCATTGAACACCTACCCACTGGCACTCACTCACGTACTGTGTGGTAAAGTAGGAGGATGGAAGAGGAGAGTGAAAACGAAATTATATTTTTTCTTGTTTAAAAAGGATAATAAAATGGAAGGTGGGAGAAGATAAAAGTATTCTTCATTTAGGCTGCTAGCCAAAGACAAAGGCATTCTTCATTTAAGTTTATTATTTTATATCATATTCATATGGAGGAAATTCATACCTAATTTGGTACTTTTATGTTTTTAATTTATTAAAAATAATTCAACATAAAATTATGGGCTAATTACAACAACCTCAGGTTTTGGGAAATGACAATGTTCCCTTCCTATTTTTAAAAATGACACTCCACCTTCTCAAGGGAGGTTTTTATCCTTAATATGAACTCTACCTTTTAGAAAATAAAATGAGGGGATAAAGTGTTATTTTCTATAATAAGAAAGAGCATTGTCATTTTACAAAACTTTAAGGGAAGTTACTGTGATTTTCCTTGAAATTATAATAGGAATTTAATAAAGATGATTTATCAGAATTAATTTAAGAAAGATGTTTTTAATTTATCTCTTTTATTCTTCCACCAAACAGTTATAACAGAAAAGATTAATCACTTTATTTTTTCTTCTCTCATTTTTCCATTTTTCTTACCAAACAAACAAAGCCTTAGAGTCTAGAGTAACAGGTTCTAAGCTCGTAAGCCTTCCAGGAGGTAGAGTAGGCGTGCTAAACTTTAAAAGGGTGTTTTTATGACACTGCCTCAAATGTCTGTACAGAAATTTGATAAGGATGGATTGATTTGCTGGACTGGATAAAGCACTAAGAAATGTCTCCTTTTATTTCCTTGAAATCACTATGCAATATATAATTTTCTAATGTGTGATGATTATTTATTTATGAATGTCGACGAAGTTCCGTGGCGGCAACTTTTTGAATGTATTCTTCCTTGGATTTGTGATGGCAATATGAGAATTAATTCTATAGTTTCAACTTTCAATGTCAAGAATTTTTAGAACGACCAGCAAGGCCATGTAGTTGCATCACCAAATATTGGGACTGGAATAATATGAAGACATGGCCCAAACTAAGATTGCGTAATGCTTTGTCATTGAGCTAATAAGTGTAGTACTAAGGATGATCGCATAGATCCAAAACATGCCAAATAAGTACTTGGATTGAACCTTAACTCGAGTGATAGACTGATAAAGGCATGGCCGGTGGTCAGGTCTAGGTTGAAATTCTTTGCGGAAGAAAACTGATAGCAAAGTTGTTCGCTGACTAGGACTAGACAATATCCATTGCAGCCTATGACCTACATTAATAAGACTGTGCACGGGTCAGTTTGGGAGGGTTGGAGGTAAAATTCTTATCCAAACCGCCATGGGCGGATTAATAAAATTTCAAACCGCAACCAACCCACCAACCTCTAGAATTGATGGATCAAGTGAAAACTAATCCGCAAATTTAATGGAAAAATCCTCCAAACCGCATTGCCTCATACAATGGACCCGTACGGGTTGGCACCAGGCGGGTCGGTTCGGACGGGTTGGCAGGTCAGGCCGATTTTGCATAGCCTTACCCTACAATCTTGCATACTAAAATGTTAATGCTTAAATATATTGAAATAGCAATAGCCTAGGAATACAATGCGTCCTCACAGCCTCACTAATTAATGGATGAAGTGCCAAGACCCTTATGATTTAGTGGTATTATCAACTCTTTCATGGAAAACTTCCTCTACTTATTGTAGGGGGGAATGAAGCTCTTTCCATTGTAAGGAACATCAGAAAAATTCAGATGATGATTAATCTCTTAACAATAAATTTACCATGCAAATTTTTTTCAATTGTAGATAATAAATAGTGTTAATGGTGGGCTAATATGAAAACCAATAACAACTTATCACATCAACCGTTATAAAAAGAGTTGTGAAATTTGGGGCTAGATGGTTCATAAAACAACCACTCACTAAGCTCTTGGGGCTAGATGGTTCATAGAATTCTTATTAGATTCATATCACTTCTCAAAAATGTGATTAGATTTCAATGTCTGATCCACTCATTACACTACACATTTTAGAAATGTTACATCCTCACAAGTATCACATTATCATGTTTAACGGGAATATGATTACCATTTTAAATTGTAATAATATATATATTTTTTTTGCTAGAGTAAATTGTGATAATATAGATTTTTTTTTTTTTTGCGTAAGTATGATAATATAGAATTATAGATCCACCAAGTGGGAATGTTTATAATAACTGAAATATCCCCCACACACATATAATATAAAATGCACATATGTATGAAAATACAGGACCAAAGTTATAATTTTTTCCAAGAATGTTATGTCATCACACCAGGAATTTGATACGAATGCCACTAACAAACCAAATGCAAGAATTGTATTTTCCTAGGAATATACTCGTAAGAGTCTTATGATGATACGAACTTTCATAAGAATCCAAGATTCTGAGAACCAATTGAACCGTTGAGGTTTTACTTTTCAGTGCAACAAGATAGCAAATTTCTGTCGTTTTTTTTTTTTTTTTTTTTTTTTTTTTTTTTTTTTTTAATATCCAAGATAAATTTGTTATTCTAGACACATAGATAGTATATATAAAGAGGGAAGAAAATCGAACCCACGCCTAATCGGGTAGACGATAAGGAATGCACCACGGACCAATTGTCTAGTAGGTGGTTTGAATCTAAATATATAAGCAGTTTGCCGTTTCGGGCCATTAGATTTGGACTTGGGCTTTATGTAAAAAGGTGTCGTTTATACCCAAGTTGAACAAACGGTGTTTATGTGCAAGTACATAATCAAAACGCTTTATTAAGGTTGCATTGCATGTCTTGGCTCATTCATTTTACGAAAAAAAAAAAAACCAAGCTTAGCCCCTTTAAACACTGGCTAAGCAGATCTTAGGCCACTTTCCAAACAGACCCTATTCACACAAGCATGCACTGCTTCAGATAATCGTTGGCAACCATGAAATGCATCTTTGGAAAACACTCAAAAAACAGATCCAACCCAAGTGCATGTTTTCTTTAACAAGTATATATACACTCAAAAGTCAGAACCCTATTAACAGTTTGAGATTGCAGTATAGACTATATATAGAGCTTTATATATAACATAGGGCAGTGATTTATGCACACTATAAAAAATGTGGATATATATCCATAAATTGTAGATATTTGTGAACAATGATATATTGATATCCATAATTTGTGGATGTATTTCCATGGTGTGCAACAATATTTACCCCATACATATCCGCTTCTAGAAATCACAAGAGAAATAATGCACAACCAGAAAAAATAAAATAAAATAAAATAAGTAAATAACTTTAGAACAAAGTACTGTCCATGCCTTCTGAGTCCACTTTGAGGTGGAATATGCATGCTGTTGCAGACCTTTGCTTATTATCTTGTGAAGAAACTGATGCCATGGAGTTAACTTTCCAGTACTCACCATTCCTTCTCTTCTCTTGATCTCCATAGACCCATTTCCCTTCCTCTTTGGGTTTTTCAGTTCCACCATTTTCTGCACTTGAAATTGAAATTTCTCTCCACTTGCACCACATTCTCAACATGATATAAAGCATCACAAAGCATATCACTGTAGAGATAAAGCCAATGACCATTATAATGCCCACCACTTCAGTGTTGGATAGCTTTTTTAGCTGCAGCCCCACGGATTCTGAGCATGATACTAGTGGTGGACCGCATAGCTTTTCATTACCCAAGAAAGAACTGAGTGGGAAACCTGAAAAGGTTGAAGGAATTTGGCCTTGGAGATGATTATTTGACAGGTTTAGCACGTGGAGGCTGGTCAATTCACCAAATGATGAAGGTACTTCTCCTTGGAGTTGATTAGAAGAGAGGTTAAGTCTCTCTAACATAACAAGGTTTCCAAGAGAAGATGGGATTTCCCCAGAGAAATGATTTTTACTCAAATCCAAGATCACTTGTAACTCAGTGAGACTTCCCAGCTCAGATGGTATTGAACCTGTCAAGAAGTTTTCTGAGAGCCTCAGTTCAAAGAGCTTCTTACACTGTTGCATTGTTGAAGGAATGGAGCCTGAAAGGTTGTTTCCTTGCAGAGTAAGAACATTGAGAGAAGTTAGATTTCCAATCTCATGTGGGATCTCTCCTGAAAGATTGTTGCTATGGAGAGAAAGTTTTAGTAATCTTGAGCAGTTTCCAAGTTCTGCAGGAACTGTTCCATAGAAATTATTGGATGAAAGGTCTAACTCACCAAGTTCTTGTAAGCTTCCTAACCAAGGAGGCAATATGCCTGTGAACTCGTTATTGTTAAGTAAAAGGTGTTCAAGTTTTCTACAGCTTGAGAGCTCAGATGGAAGTCCTGCTGAGAGATTGTTGAATGATAGATCAAGAAACTTGAGCTCTGTGAGCTGGGCAAATATGGAAGAAATGTTTCCAATAAGATGATTGTGTGCAAGGCGGAGACGGCTTAGATTTCTTGACATGGCTAGTGTAGAAGGAATTGGACCTGAGAAGGTGTTGTTTGTTAAGTCTAATGCAGTCAGAGCATTTGAACCAGAGAGAGGAAAGATAGTTCCACTAAACCTGTTGTGAGAGAAATTTATGATTTTGAGGCTTTTGAGAAGGAACAAAGAATTGGGAAGAGGGCCTTCAAAGGAGTTGTTATAAAGAGTAATTATGCTCAGTTCTGAAAGGAACCTGAATGTGGATGGCAATGATCCAGAGAGTTTGTTATCAGCCAAGGCCAATGACTGAAGCCTTTTGCAGTAACCCAAGCTTGGTGGTATTGGACCTGACAGGTAATTCTGCCTCAGTTGAAGCAGAACTAGATTCTTAAGCTTCCCAATTGTCTCTGGAATGAACCCTGTAAAATGGTTTCCAAAGAAATCAATTTCTGTTAAGTTTGTGCAGTTTGTTAACTCTGTAGGTATATTTCCTGACATCTGATTATCATAGAGGTAAATGACACTCAACATCTGTAGCTTCCCAATCTCCATTGGAATTCCACCTGTGATTATGTTGCCAAACAGAAAAAGATTTTCCAAGTTACTCATGTTTCCGATTTCACGAGGTAAAGTACCAGTGAAGCTGTTATTATTGAGTACAAGGTCTTTCAGGTTCTGTAGTTTCTCCAGGAGGGATGGAAGTTCTCCTTCAAACCTGTTATCAGAGATGTCTAATTGTTGGAGTGAGGAGCAGTTGAGTATCTCCAAAGGGAATGTGCCTGAGAGCTTATTTCGAGCCAGAAGAAGTTGTTGCAAATTTGAATTTCTTAAGCAGAAGTTGCCTGGAATGCTACCTGTCAAAGCATTGTTAGACAAAACAAGGGATTCAAGATTCTTTAACTGGGTATTGAGAAGGCTTATGGTTCCTGAGAGGTTGTTTTTTGATAAGTCTAGCTCCTCAAGCTGAATCAACTGGTTAAGCTCTGAAGGAATTTCTCCACTTAGTTCGTTCCCAAGCAAATTCAAGTACGTCAGATTGGAGAGATGACTTAATGCAACAGGAATTGATCCAGAAAGGCTGTTGTTAGCCAGGTTAAGAATTTGCAATGACTTAAGCAATCCCATGGATGAGGGGATATCTCCTTGGAGCTTGTTGTTCGATGCTGCAAAATTTTCGAGTTCATCACAGCCATGAATCTCTTCTGGTATAAGGCCACTGAGACTGTTGTTCTGCAAATCAAGATATATCAGATGCTTCAAATTACCAATCTCAATTGGAAGGCTTCCATTAAATTGGCTATAAGCAAGACCCAATACTCTCAACTCAGTCAAGTTACCAATAGTTGGTGTAATTTCACCTGTCAACATGTTATTTCCAATTCTAAGAACTTGCAACTTCTTCAGTAGACCTATCTCTGCAGGAATCTTACCAGAGAGGTAATTTGTATAGAGGAGCAGCATCCTTAGATTTTGAAGCTGCCCAAGCTCTGGAGGTATCGAGCCAGTGAGGGAGTTAGAGGAAAAATCAAGTATTTCAAGTGAAGTGAGGCGCCCAAACTCATGCGAGAGAGAGCCTGATAGTCCTGAACCAGATAGATTCAAGGCCAGAATATGAGTCTGATCATCTGAACATGTAAGTCCATTCCAGCTGCATATGTGAGCACTGGCAGACCAGTTCTCAAGAACTCCTGCAGAATCAATGAGTTCTGATTTAACTCTCAGCAGCCAATAAGAATCTGAGGAATTATCTCCAAGAGCAACACAAAGAAAAGTGCTAAATACTGCCAAAAACAGCCTCAAGCAAGACATTTGAATGCTGCCCATAATCAGAACATATGGCCAAGATAGATTTCCAATTCAAGAATCAGATACCTTACTGAAAGATTCAATGTTGTTACTCAGGGAACTGAATTCTATTTAGAAAGGAAAGGTAAGAATAATAAGAGAAGCTCAAGTTTAACTGAATCAGTAAGACAAGTAGGAATGGATGGAATAGAAACTTATAACGAGAGAATTTGAATCAGCTATAACACAGGTTTAAACTGCTAGGATGATGGAAGCTAAGGGTTTAAATAGTATTATTGAAGTAGGCCTACCTAATCAGTTTGCAAAGGAAGCTATTCATAATAAAGTTATTAAGCTTTAGCCTCAAAATTTTCATTAAAGGCAGCTGTCCTTTTTTTTTTTTTTTTCCCCTCCATCTTTCAGTTCTGCTAAAAGGTATGTCAGTTTTTTCTCATTTGTCTGCTGCAATTATGGATTATTCTCGCATGTTTAGTAGCTTGTGAGATGGGCAAGTGCATGGTGATTAGATATTTTGATGGGAATGCTGAAAGAACAAAAAGTTAAGAGATCCCACTTGTGGTGAAGTGAAAACTTAAGAAGTTGCCTTTTTTCTTTTTTTCTTTTTTCATTTTTTTCCCCTCTAGGCTCTAATTGCTGTGAAGTTTAGAATGGATTTCCATCATAAAATAAAAGCCAAAAAAATATGAAAAGGAAAGAAGAAGAAAGATTCCCTATTATGTTACAGATAAAATTTTGTTTTAGAATCTATTAGAATTATCCCAAATATTTTGTTGACTTTGTAAGAGAAGTGGACAAAATAACCTCATGGATTGTCAACCAAATAGGTATAAACCCATTATGTTATTGAAATACTAGGATACACCACAGGAGCATTAAGATGATAATTGGTCACCCTATACTTTCCCACTTTGCTGAACAATTCCTTGACCAAGTTTATTGGACTAACCAGTGGCAGGTTTTAAACCATCAAATCAAAGGATAAAAGGCATACAATCAATGAATCTGATTTAAGATTTTCTTTTATGTATTTATTTTTTACTATTTTTGTGTCTCCAGAATTTCAAAATTCCATCTCAATCTAATGAGATAATAGACTTTTCCACACATAAAATCTCCTCTTTCTTAACCTGAACCACCTAATTCCAGATTAACTAAAAGAAGAAAACAGAACAGCAAAACAACCAAAGTGATCAATTTCACATGGTTGTAGCTGCATCAATCATGTTCATATACAGACAGATCCAAGAGCATGTGAGGTTTGGTGTAACACATCAGAAAAATACAACATAGGCCCAATAAGCCTAATTAAATTTAGTACAGAAAGAAAGAGAGAAAGCCTAGTTTTAGCGAATGGATACCTGCTAGCAAATCAACCCAAACAAAAGAGGACAAAGAACTTCAATTTAATTTTATTTGATAGAGAATTTTGTCCCTCTTTTAGCTTTCACTTCTAGCTTTATATATCCACCACCTTTGCTTAGTTTCTTAAGATCTAAGCAGAGGGAACCATTATGGATGATATTGAAAGCCCAACTAGGTGTGTCCCATCAACATCCAGACAAGCAAACAAAGTATGTTCTAACAGGACCATCAGTTACCCAAGTGCTTACTATTTACTTTCCATACACTATATGTTTTAGTCCTGAAACATCTTCATGTCATCATGTGTACAAATCTACATGTTCAGGATATGTCCATGTCCTATTTTTCTAGCATGCCATAAAATTCGATATGTTAAATAAACATGTGTACATTCTCTTTATATTAGTTCTACATATATTGCAAAGAATGAAAGCCATATAGCAAGAAAGATTCCTCTCTTTTTGGTCATAGCCAAGAAGAAACATTAAAAACCATATTATAAAACGTAAAGCCATGCAAACTCCATAAGCCAAATGGATCATTTTATTGGAATTGTTTCATCTTCTACTTAATTGAAAGTCTAAAACATTACCTACTCTGGAATTTAAAAGCAATCTAGAAGATGGTTAACAACCAAAGGGCAATAATAATTCAAAGACATACATCCAAAGGAGAAGGTACATTATTGAACATATTGATAATAAGAAACTAATTATATTCTGTTCTTATATTTCTTTTTTCAATTAAAAAAGAAAAGTGTCACCAAAAGTTATTTTATCTGGTAAATAAGTACAAACTTTTAGATAAAAAAGAATCCATTATAGAATGTAGTTAAAATATATTTTTAGTAATTTTTTTTGCTTATATTCAGTGAATCCTCTGTCTATATGGTAAAACAAGAATTTATTTATTAATTGAGGACCCCTTATGCAGAGCAAACTGGCAATGCTATTATATGCTATTTCAAATATTGTAGAAAAGGGAAGTCAAGTCAGGCAGTATTAGTACTATAATTTAGTCCCAACCACTACCCACTTTTTCCTCTTATTATGTTAATAAACCTTTACATACGCTAAATATTTGCATCAGTTGTTGACTTATCTGCCTTTTCATATGCTAGACTTACATCATCAATTTATTTATAGAAGATGTTGACCTAGTTTAGGTGCTCTTTAGTCATAGTTTATGTTGTCTTGGACCTCTTGGTAGCCAATTATATTTCAGTGCCTTCTATGAGCCTTTGACCACTAGAAGCAAATATCACAAAAAGAATTAATAAAGCTTCTCCATACTTAGACAACCACATCTAATTGTTTCATCACGTCTAATCAGAGTACTCGTATTCATAAATAGATTTCTGTAAGCCAAGGTTTGGTCTAGGTTCCTTATTCAAGAAGAAAAGATTTTATCTATTGAGTAAATTGAAACTCGTGTTAAACAATGTATTTGAACTTTTAAAATAATAAATTAATATATATTTTATTTAAGATATGACAAAATGTTAAGTCATCTAAAATTTTCAAAAATGAATCAATTATTATTCTCTATGTTAATAATATTTATAATTTATTTCAAACTATTATTGAATTAGATGGGAAGCTTTATTTATGTATGATGAAAAACGGAATGTTAAATTTGGTGAGAGTATAGGATGGAAAAGCTTAATTCAATGGGAGTAATTACGTAATGAGAGAGGAGTGCACTAAATCCCCCGCCCCCCTTTTTTGATCCCACGTGTGAGCTATTGCCATTCAATGAAGGGTATCTGCAAAATGAAATTTTTAGGGAAAGTGCAATGAATTTTTATGACAAAAAGGTCAAAAGAGTTGCATCCGTATCATTAGAGAGAGAGAGAGAGAGATTAAGTGCATGTTTGGTAGTGCATAACGCACTATCTAAACGAGCTTTTAAGGGTTCTTAATAGATACGATAAGATTAGAAATTTATAACATTATAATACTCTTTATAATCAAGCTAAGATAACAATAAATTTCTACAACTTCAAAGTTAGAATTTCAAACTTTACGTTAAATCTCTTTAATATACTGCTAATAAAAAACTCTTTAATATGCTAAATAATTAGCCATACTTTTTTTCGAAATGGCATTCAACTCTTTATGCATAACCTCACGAAGTATGAAGATTTTCATACTTGAATTTGCCTTAAGGATCCTCACATGCATCTTGGCTATAATTACTTATGATGCTTGATATAATGCTCATCAATTATCAATATTGCTAATCCAAAACCAATTTCTTATACACCCTTGTCAAAGTAAAAAAGCTTACGTCTTTTGTCTTAATAGTAGGATCGAACTATCAACTTTATTACTACACGTTTAGTCCAATTTTCTGCTTCTCTCTCTTTAGGTAGGTTACGGCATTGTCATCAGTCACTTTTTGGTGTCATTTCCATCATTCTGTTACACTTAGTGTCCATTGTCATTTTTCACTGTTATCATGTTCCCATCAATCTTACCAACTTTTTGGTTGGTCGAGTCATATACATTATCTGTTGTAAAAAATGTTTGTCGGTAACATTACTCTTTGTTTAAAGTCAACCAGAATTTGAATGCAAAAGAGATTTGGGTAATTCTTCTTTCATTTTGGCCACTTGCGAAGCACAAACGCTTGAGAGTTTCAAGAATAGGAGATGTCCTGGGTTTTTAAGACCAGAAACTTGAATGTGAAGTGCAGAACCAGATGCATTAGAAGAAAGAAATGTAAAGCACCTACTCAATAATTGTATCTAAAAGCACCTCACCACTTGCAGTTTCAAGACACAGTCCAACAAAAACATTTTAAGAGTACAAATTACAAAAGTTTGAACAAATTATTCAGATAGACAAAATTTGCAACATATTGATGACAGAAAGAGCATATTGCTCTCAAAGAGTTGCTCATGTTTTAACCCTTTTACATAAATTTCAAAAATGCACATTTGTCAGGAATATGATCAATCTGTAGCAAAAATGTTCTATATACAAGTAACAGTGGAGCATGATGAACATGTAGAAATAGAGCACATCAATTTTCAGAAACTTAACTCTCTCCTGCATTTAGAATTTTCTATTCAATCTTCAGCAACCACCTTTTAATTTTCTTTAGACGAGTTAAATGCTTCAATATCCTTTAATTTTGAGTTCCCAGCAGAACATAACTAAACTTAAGAGACAAAACCCCACCAGATTTATTAAATCACCTGAAAAAGGACCAACTGCGGTGTAGTTCTCTATTAGGTGAGGTGATAATTTTACCAATTGTTTCCTGAAATTCTTTTCTCACTCCACACTCACGGCAGTAGAAGGGAAAAACCTCATCAGGAAGCTTGAGAGAGACCAAATGCAGATCACCCCAAGGAATTGGAGGACATTCAACAGCGTACTCAGAGAGCTGTTAATTGCTAAGTTGTGCGAGGTCATTTCAGCTCCTCTAACTGTAAATGACAAGGCTGTCACTAGTTGTGCTGCTCTATTCAACTGGTGCAATCTATAAACCTGTTAAGGAAAATAGCTCTTTACGTTAAAAGAAGATTACATGCAGGTCCTTCCCTAAAACCACTATCAAAGTTTTTCAAAGGAAGTATATTGCACAAACACAATTTATACTCTTTTGACTGATTCACAACCCATAACAAAAAAGTTGCAAACCACTAACCTGAACCCTATTAACCAGGCAGGTTAAAATCTCTCAAAAAAAGTACAGCAATAAGGAAACATATCAGAGTGGAGCAAATTTCATTTTTTATCCATTTTTAATACTCACAGAAATACTAAACAAAATTTGGTCAGAAATGAGACTTTGTTGCCCTTACCTGAAAGATAATTGGAATAACAGACCATGAAGGGGACTTCTTATATCTTGCATACTGCTCAAATGCAAATTGGACAACAATTCCAACCAGGTATGGAGCGAGAGTAGCAGAAGCTGCAGGACCAGTCCAAGGCCAGACCAAACCCATTGTCACCATAGGAATTATTAGACTAAGTACCAGGGCAGCCACAGAAGATAGTCGCTGTCCAAAATGAGGGGCCAGGGTTCTGTTGGTGCCTGTAGCAGAATCTGGCTCAACAGGCCTCCTTAAGCGATCTATTAGAAGAAGAAAAACCGCAACACCACAGTAGAAAAGAGCTTCTGTGAAAAACAATATGAGGAAATCTGCAGATGGAGAACAGAAAATAGTTTAAAGAATGCAACAAATGTTACTCCTAAGACAATCACAAAAACAGGACTTAAAAATTAAATTGAAAAAAAGAAGAAAGCTATTATATGAGCCAAGAAATTCAGTCTGCACACTCAAACATTGTAAAACTCCAGATTCCAGCATTTGACTCCAATAGTGGCGCCAAATAAAGATGATGCTCCGCCAATCCAATAAACTTTGAACCACATCCTATTTTACATCTAGACTCTCACAACACTTCACTTTATTTCCATCCATATCTTTGTTGATTGTTGTCCTCTTTCAAGAAATTCCACTGTACCATTACCCTAAATTATACTAAAGTTTCTCATATATGTTGAATTATCTTTTGAATTCACTTTTTCGAGCAATCAAAGCGACCTTCGTTAGGACCCACAGCATCTTTAAATAATTGCTTAGCACAATTGTCCTTCAGCAGTAATTGCCACATATCCTTTGTTCCCCCGTTTCTAATGAGCAGTGTCAAATTTCACCTTCTATTATACAGTGGCATGTATATAACTGAAGATACAGGTCAAGGAAACCCCTAAGGTAGGCAGCAGTACAGACAGAGAGAGATACATAGGAAGATCTAAACAAATTCTGGAAGAAGATAATATAACTCAAAGTGACTAGAAAAACAGTTAACCAGACCACCCCCCACCCCCCCAAAAAGAAAAATCACATTTTCTGTTCTTCCTGTTTTATTTTATTAGAGATTTAAAGCTTGTCAGAAGGAAATTCAGGATTTGCACTAAAAATACAAATGCAATTCTCAAGACCAACATAAGAATCTGGGCTCACCTGTCAACAAAGAGTCTTCAAATACAGTGGACAGTATTCTGCGCAAATAAAGCGAGGGGAAAATGAAAGAGGCTACGAGGACAGCTGGACCAATAAACCACAGTAGGTTGTTCTGACTCTTTTGTGGGTTTGAAACAAGGATATCATTCTCTCTCTTGTAAGGACGGTTATAAAATGACACTAAACCTGGCTTCCCACTGGTTCCCTCAAATTGGATATTTGGGCTGCTTGTGAAAGAGACATCTTCAGCAATAGGATAGTAATTTACTTGCTCTGAAGCATCTGGTTTTACCTCAGTGTATTGTGTCCGTTCTTCAGAAATAGCACAAAGAACATTTTGCCTCTTCAGGAACCTTCCACTTAAGTTCAGCTTTCCTGCTATGAACTGGCATGACTTGACTACAAAAAATATTTAGAGCAGTATTACAAATGTGGCACTTTTCACAGGACAAATCAATATAAAATTTCTTAGATTTCATGCAAGAAGACTCAACCAACTCATTAAATTCAAATCTAGACAGGTGAAGAAAGGTCTGGCATATTTAAACTTCCTAGTTTCAATAGTCTGCAGCTGCCTAGGTCACAGAGAAGTCTGATGCACTGCCTAGTTTGCAGCTTAAAGCAAATTGTAGAACTTTGAGAATTATCCAAAAAATATGGAAGTTACCTTTAGCGAATCTTAGTTGTGGACAACCATATTGTTGGCTCTCATAATATCCTCGAGGTAAACTCCACTGAACATCAAAGCAAAAAGAGTTATATGGAAGACAAATTTGCACTTTTTTAATAAAAGTATTTATGGAAGAAAAAAAAAAAAGGAAGCACTCTATGACAATCATATATTAGAGTAGCCAATGAGCTCTAGCTCAAATGCATTGCTCAATTGGCACCTCCTCTCCTTGTAAAAGCAAGATGGGGGGTGAGGTCAGGGGTTAAAGACACACTGGGTATGTGTATAACTTACTAATGAAAAAAATTCATAGATTAGAGTAGAACAAAACAGCAAGTCAAATAACTGACATTATTCAAATGAAAAAGAAAATATTTCTGACTAATAGTGATAATATCTACAGAGAGGGATGTAACACTAATATGGCACTGTATGTGAAATTAAGCTAGTGACGTTCAGCAGTGTGAATATTTGTAATAAATGGATCTAATCAATGTTTAGGGTAATACAAACAAGGTTGTGAGTAGAATAATGAAAGAGAGATTAACCATTAACCCATAGAACCTTACTTAAAAATAGGTCAGCAACAGAATCCTCTAGCTTCTCAATAGCCATGCCTTAAATGTAAGTTTGAATGCTTAATCATTAGAAACAATTTTAGTACCAGTTCCTCAGGAGCCATCCTCTCCATAATGGTTTCCATGCATTATTTAGACACAGAGTTTGCCCCTTCTTTCCTTTCTACATACTCTTATTTATTTAGCAAAAAACCTAGCTAAATAAATCCTCCCACCAAAACCTTTTTATTACTATTGAAAGATCTCTTTAAAGCAAAGTGATTATTGAAAAAGAGAATTAGATAATAAAAATTTGGGAGAGAATAGACTTTTTTTGGTCTAGGAGAAAGAATAGACATCTTATATCCATAGTAAATCATCAAATAATAGAAAACAGATGAGACCTTCTTACAAAAAGATAAGACTAGAACACCAACCAAGTGTTAGTCCCAAAATTTTTGGGGTTGGCACTCAAAAGATAAGACTATGGACAACAAATATTACAAAAGAGAGGGGGAAACGAAAAAGAAAAAAGGAAAGCAACCTACTAGTGGGTGACACAGCCAATACAAAAATCGAACCATTGAAAAAAGTTCTTTTAAGGCAATGTTCTCTTGAACAGAGTAGGATTTGTGCACATAGACCTAAGTGATGAGCTAAGCTCCACTTTTCCCCTCTGCTGTCTATGGGAGGAAAAATTCAGTAAAGTGTCCCCATTACAACTTACAATGTCTAGACTTAGGAATCCATGTAAATGCAATAAAAATAATATTTGCACTTTACTAGTATTGTAAATAGAATGGTCTAATACACAAAGTGCGCTCTGTAATATCTTTGTACACACACTACAGCTTCCGTCCTTTTTAATATTAAGCACACTTTACTCTCCCAGTTTAAGTGCGTAACATGATATCAAAACTGCAGGCTCTATCATCAGTCCTAAATTTTGTTGGCATTGTTGAAAAGATTAATCCACCATCATGAAATCTACAAACTAGCTTGTTTACTTGTCAGAATTCTGTCCACTGAGTCCAATTATTCAAAGGTCCATAAAAAAAATCCACTTGCATTAAACAATCTTATGAAAAATGCAATTTCTTTTATTAAATAATACATATATTCAGCTCATATACATTGATGTATTACCAAAAAATGACCTTTGAAAGATAACTAAAAAAAAAAGAGTAAAATTAATCTGCCCCCATTAAACTTAAGGCTTTGTATGTTTGAGTTGAACATATCACAAGTAACAAATTACCAAATACACTACAGCCACACTAAACAATGTTTTCCCTGTGACATATTTACATATACCATTGAACAAAGTAGTGGCATTCCATTCGAGCAAGGGCTACATACTAGACCACACTGCACTTAGCTGAAATTATCTGACCCTCCTTTTTAATTTTCTTTTCTAACATTTGTAAAATTAATAGGCAGTAAAGAAGCAGTGAGAATCAAATTTCACCACCCAAAAGAAAACTTGTTAGCTACTAAAAAGCCCTAACACATGCAAACTCATAAACTTTGATCCATCAATTTACTTAGGAAAAATGAAGAGAGTAAACCAAAGTGGAGTATAAGAGCATACCTGGGAAATTTTGCTGGATTGAAAAGGAGAAGAAACAGAAGCAAGCAAACAAGAAAACGAAGAAGCAATTTTGACAGACATATCTGAAAGCAATAAGAAGCAATACAAGAGTGTATCTATCACAGACTCAACCACTCCATGTGAATGAATTTAAAAGCAAATCCATTTGATTTGGAGAATATTTAAGAATACCCATGTGGGAATTTTGTGGAGAAAGAAAGGAAATGGTGGGAAAGTTGGGAGATTGTGAGTTATGAGGTTTTGGAGTTTTGAAGAGAGAGAGAGAGGTTTTGTTTTGTTTGTTGTTTGTATATCGTATCGGTACCGTAGGTTGAAGCGGGTGAATCAATCTTTTTGGACAAATCCTATTCCTATGTCTTTTATCGCCCACTCACTGTTGAAGCTTTCTCTTCTTTTTTTTTTTTTTTCTTAAAAAAAACTGTTCAATTCTTTCTTCTTCTTTTTTTTTTTTTTTTTTTTTTTTTTCTAGGCAAAAGCATCCATTCATATAATACTATTTTTCAAACCTCTTGAGTACCTGATTATTACCCTTGGGGTTAAATTTTCATTAAGTTTCTTACTCATTTTAGATTATTTCATTCTAAAATGAAATTTACAGTTTCTTAAAATGCTACATTTTTCAGATATTATTACACAATATTTTATTATGCACCACGCAGATGTAGGCAATTGTCACGCATTCAACTATGGACTCATAATAAAAAAATAAAACCTTTACATGTGTGATGTCTAATATTTGGGTGGAAGACATAAGGATTTCTTATATGAAAACCTTAACCATCATAGTTATTAGGATTTAGGTAGTCTTTCACATGTAAGTACTGATCTTCTGTACAAATCAATTGTAACTTTTACTCAACAATAGAGCGTACGATATTATATAGCCAAAAAAAAAAAAGGACCTTATATATAACTTCCAAAAGATCCTGGCCATTAGTTCTACATTTATAAATTCTTTCAAAACTAAAGAGCACGGTCTTGTTCATCAAACAGACAATGTAGAAACCAAAAAGCAAGTGGCAAATGATCCCCTTGCCCCTAACACATCACAGCAGAAGAGTACAGGAACAAAAATGAAGACACAAATCCCAATTAATGAATCAGTACTAGAGTTTGAAAGCACTTCCATCTCATTATGGAACCTCAAAAGTACATAAGCAGCAAGTGAGTACAAAAAGAGGAAACAAAATAATAGGGACCTCATCCAAGAATAGATTAAAAGCACCACCCTAAAAAAATTACAGAAATCGAACAACTCTGCTCTGATACACGACAAGCGAGAGACCCAGAAGAACCCGAGTCTAAAACGGGGTTGGCCAGCTTCAAAAATCTCAACCCTCTATTGATACATATTCAGAAGCAACTCTAATTTGAGCCATTTTCCCCTAGCTCAAAAATTTCCTCAATTACAATTCGAATATCTAAATGAGATTAGCTCTCTTTAGGAACCTAATTGTCTGACAGTAATATGGCCATATTGATTCCACAAAATCAAGGTATTTCTCCACCATCCACTCTTGCAATTCTTTCAGCTTTTTTCTTGATAGCTCTTTGTAGTCTAGGTTCTTTATGTTCACTACAGGTTGCCAGAAACGAGCTTGGACGTCTTCTTTAAGCTTCCCACGAGCAACATAGCTATAGGTCACCATGTAGTAAGTGGGTAGGTTTTTAATTACTTTGACAGTCTGCTTGAAGCTGAAGACGTAGAGTGCACACAACCAGCGGAACATCTGGATGTAGAGAGCTATAATAAGGGGCCCAAAAACCCACAAAGGAGTCAACTCCTTTGAAACTTCAGCCCCATAAAGAACATTAACTACCAGGTACAAAGGGATGCTGCAGATTAAATATAGAAATTAGAAGCAAGAGTAGCATTATTGTGTTTCATGCATTCAGTCTATGAAAATCATGTGATACAGTTTGAAGTGCACAGAGTTGCCTCAAGTCACTGTATAACTATTACAAATCTAAAGGTGTATACACTGTTATATCCAAGGAATAAAATCTTAACCATGAAATGAAAAAGATCCTGTATGGCTACGTGAAAAGTGAAAGTGGAAGAAAATCATTGGAAAACAGACAAATCTGACAGTTAAACATGCACTTATATTCTACACCCACACACGAATCCATATTAAGATATAATACATAATGGATAAGGAGTAATATCTCGTAAGTCAAGCAGGTCAACAGAAGAGAGATTGATAGCCAAAAACCAATATACTTACAATATTAGTAAGGGTATCCTTATTGTTGCATCCAGACCCAGAAAGTGGCACCAAACCGCCTTTAGAATCTCACCTCTTTTCTTGTTTTCAGTCTCATTGTGAGTCTCTGATATCTCTGTTGGGGGCAGCTCTTCTCCCAAAATTCCATCCTCTACTTGACTCGGTGATTGTGTGCGCAACATTGTCAACCATTTCTTGAATAGTTTATGAATAGCAGGGGATGATGCAATTCTTTGATCCGCTTCAGAGGTATAAGAAAGTGGAATGTCATTCGCCTTTGGAGATTCCGTTATGGGATCCTCACTCTCTTTTAGTTTAACAGAATTCTTTGGTACCTTTGACCCGCTTACTCTGCCTGCTGATTCATCATTTTGGGCACTGCCTTTGAAAGCTGAAATTCTCAAAGACTTACGTTTTGTTGCACGAATGCAAGGAGCCCCTACACTGTGGAAAAATGTGTAAAAGTATTAATTCTAATAAGCACGTGTAAGCAACAAAGTTTAACCACTATAAATACTAAAAAATAAATGCATATTTATACACACACATAATATTAATTCTAAAAAGCATCTGGATGAAAAAGAGATTGTTAAAATACCACCCACAAACATCTGTATATCAATTTTTTCAATAAATAAAGATAATTTTAATCAAAAAATGAACAAGTATCACTCAAGTACATGGATGTGTACAAAGCAGCTCTATATCAATAATTTTATTGAAGAGAGGAAAGGCTTATGTACACACGATGTATATATAAAACTCTCCTAAAGAACTATAATCTAAAAGGAGAGCCTATAAAATCTACAATAGAATGCTCATCACTTATTCCGAGAGTACAAGACCACTCAAAAATAAAGATTTCACTCCATAACTGAAATCTCCACACAATTAAAAGCGAGATTATTCCTCTCCCTCCACATTACATTAGACAAAATTGAGCTATGTTCCAAACAAATGAGTTGGCATGATTACCAAAGTAAGTCTTCCACCCCAAAAGCACATCCACAACTCTCCCGTGCATCACCTAGTGAACCCCAAACATTAAGAAAAACAAGGGCCCATGTCTCATGGGCAAAATCACAGTGATTGGCTTTTGAAAGAATACAAATGTGATTTTTTTATTAAAAAAAAAAAAAAAAACAAAACAAAACTACTTCCAATCCAAATAATGAAGCTTAACCACAGACATTCAAACCATATTCAAACACAATCATAAAGCTTGTCCAATTTAACCTTCAACATTTGTCTTTATTATGATTGATAAATCTGAGCGAAGTTTGAATCTGATTGCAGGCATACCAATTGAGCCCAATAGTTATACATAAAGGAGAGGCAGAAAGAAGATGAGAGAAGGCTGTGGTTGTGGCATGATTAACCTCCACAACTTTAAATCCAATAACTATTAAAAGTGAAAATCTAAACATTGGCAATTTGAGGAAACAGACTACTTAAACCAACAAATATACAAGTCACATATTCAATAAACCTCATTTTAAATAGCTTATAGGATACACTAAAGAAGGAAAATCCTCACCTTAAACGAATATTGTGCTTTAATAAGTAACACCTATCTGCTTTCCCAACCATCTGAAGTGTTGTTGCATAATGCTTCAACATCATCCCTTTGCTCCATGATATTGGCCTCAAGGGAAATGTTGAATAAGAATTCTGAAATGAATAAACAAGATCAATATATTCAGAGTTCAGAATACATATAAGTCAAAATCTAAATCTAAGATTTTGAAAACAATATGAGAATCTTTAACAATAACTAGAAACTATCACCCAGCAATAGTACATAGCGTGATAATGCAAGATAACACGTCAAAAACTTTCATGGATTTTAACTAACATCACATGGACATGCTAGAGAGTTAAGAGTCAATACATTTTTTTTTAATTAGTAAATAAAAGTTGTTTTGCTGAAAAAAAGAGTACACAGGGAGTGTACAAAAAAATGCAAATCAAGCAATACAGAAATCCAATAAATCCAAAACAGAAGCAAAAGACATCGTGCCAGAGGCATTGGACCAGTCCATAAGGGTTCTAAGAACTGTCCCTTTAATCTCCAGCAGATTCCTCTCTACCCCCTCAAAACTTCTAGAATTTCTCTGCCTCAGTTTTTCTAACATGTTACACTTATTTAGATGCTTCCCAACATTAAAACGAGTGCAAGAATTTAAAACTGAAAAGAAAACAACAAGGCAACACTTCAGCCCACATGGGGATCTTAGGCTCAGCATAATAATCAAACTAGTATGGGGGCAAGAAACATAGTCACAGCTTGAAACATTTATGGAGTGAATAATTGATTTGTTATTTCATATTAATTAGTGTAAAATAGAATTCAAGATCGCACAAAATCAATTTATTGAGGCAATTTTTCTAATTTCCCAACATGAAAATCGTCATTTAGCCCACAGGAAAAAAAAAAAAAAAAAAGAACATTTTCATTTATCCTGCGTGCTACAATTCTTTGGAATAATACAACTGCATTCTTGGGCTGCTTAAACTGGTTTTCCAAACAAAAGCTTACAATTAAGAGTAGAAGATTTCTAAACATGGAGGAATTAAGAACCCATGTAAATAAATGCAGGTTACAAAAGAAGAGTAACTATCATGGCACTTAACCTCAAATAAGTAAATAACTCTGTATCTCAAACATAATAAAAACATAGAGATAAAGTGGTTTCTTAGATTACCTGCATTTGATGGGTTACCAACACCATTGTCTCACCCTTAACCGCCCAATCATTTATTTAACAGGACCTAATTCAACCAAAACAAAAACACGTATTTATTCAAAGACAAGAATATAATAGGCCAATATAAATTCCCACAAGATAATACAAACTAACAAAGTTCACAATTTTACAATAACCCATCTCAATATTATAACACAAGTAAGTTATACAGAAGGAAAATTCACAATATCTCATCTAAATATTACTCAACTAAATAATATTGAAAACCACATTATCCAAAAATCTGTAACAGTATCATAAACTTTCAGTCAACAAAACCCATAAGATGTCCAGCTTTTACCAAGAAGGATTGGTACACAACATGGCATCAGAATTATGCAATCACCAATTATTATATAAGCAGAAAAGAAAGCAAAGCTTTCTATCTTCTAATTGAAAAAGAAGAGGAAGAAAAAAAACCCAGAATGTAATACATAAAATTCTGGTTGCTTTCCTTTTTCCTCAATTTTCTCAGCCACCAATCAGAATCAAATACATTCTCAGCAAAAAAAAAAAAAAAAAACGACGAAGATAAAGCGAAAAGCCAACAACTTGAACTTCAAAGTGACTTTGAAAAAGGTGTAAATTTACACTAACCTGTGCAGTTGAATTCATGAGCTCCTCAAATCCCAAATCTTCTTTCTTTTATTTTGTTTTTTCTTTTCTTTCGTTTTGGGGTTCGAAAAAACAAAACTTGATACAATTATGATAAGAATAAGTAAGAGTCCCGGTTATCTTTTATCCCTAATTGAATTTCTATAAATACAACAAATTGATAGAGAGAGAGGGTTTGGGTAATTGAATTTAGGGTTTTTATAGGGACCCTTTTTACAGTGGATATGAATGATAATGAAGCACCCAAAAATAAAGGAAAAACCAGAGGGTAAGGTAAAGAAAAAGGCGGTTCAAAAAAAAAAAAATTGGTGGCCTTTATGGAATGACCCGTTTGGGGATTGGGGTGGGTTATAAGGAAATAACTCCACCCGACCCAACCTGTCATATGAAAACTTCATGGGCCTGAAGATATAGGGCAGATACTGCCTGATTTCAGGTATTTAGGAATTTCTAATCAGCGGGTAATTATCTTCTACGAAACAAAAGTCTTACACTATTTGCAGATGGTTGATTATAATTTTTTTTTTTATTATTAGGAAAAAGTATAGAAAAGAAAAGTGAAAGATAAAGTTAAGAAAGAGAGAACACCAATCAGATGAGCAACAAAGATATTTTGTTAGTATGGTTAAAAAAAAAAAAAAATGTATATCCCAAAGCTGGAGACAAACCGAGAGTGGGAGCCCAATGAGCAAACCAATTATTTGCAAATGGCTGCTTCGTCCCATTGATGCATCTTATCTTATCATTGATGTTGAGAAAATGGAAATCAAAATTAATTGTCAATCAATTTCCCCTTTATTTTCCCTTACGTCTTAGAGTAAGAATATAATGTATAACCGTGATTGTCAAATATAAAAAGAAAAAAGTGCTAGACAAAATTAAAAAAGAGACAATTTTTATAAGAGGGATATCTCTTGTGTCCACTTTATGAAGCAAGCCTCTCATAGCATGTGGACTTCACAGGTGCATGGAACTGATATGCTTTGAAATACTCACTCTATAAAACGAATGCATGAGATAATTGTTCAAATCAACCGATCCGACAAGAAATTTCAATTAGGTGAGTGGTTGAGTGACGAGTTTAGGTTTAGAAAATAAAAATCAAGTTATTTGGATGGCAAATTTGATGAAAAAAATTTATTCGAGACTCGACTAAAAAGTATATCTCTAATTGTTTTATACATTGTCATCTTATTGGGATTTGGACAATGAGATTTCCTTATCTCTTATCCCTTTCTCTCCTCTTTTCTTTATTTATTTCTTCTTGAATCCACCAAACTCTGAACTTCCATTCTCCCATCCATCGCCTCCATCATAGACAATCACCATGACCTCCACTTCGAAGCCTTGCCCCCTCTCTCTCTATATATTCTTATTCTCAAGATTGATTTTTGGCTTTTATTGAAAGGAAAAGCCAACCATGGTGGATTCGGTCATGATGATTTGGGTGTGAAACGAATGTGGATGTTGGCGGTGTTGTATTAGGTTTGGGATTGGTTTTGAGTGGAGGATTGCTAAGGCTATGTTTGGTCTAGTTTTCTGTTTTCTGTTCTCAAAAAGTGGTATTTACACTGTTTTCAAATTTTGGATTCAAATATAGTTTTCTCCCCTTTTCAATCCATTTTTTTTTGTTTGGTGATTGTTTTCAGCATACAGTTTTCATTTATAACTGTCATTTATTTCTTTCCCTCCATATTTATTTTCACACCATTGAAGCCGTGAGAGCCATGACAACCACAGCATTGAGGGATAAAATCCCACCAAAACCCAATCCGTATAAACAAAAATAAAGCAAACCCAAAAACAAATCAACCTCCAAAAGCCAAGAATTTCACATAAAAACCGAACCTTTGGCTTCAGATTAGACATATCATCAAACTTCCAGCCATGAGCCATGACTGATGCTGACACAGTCAGATGAGGAGTGGCGTTCGCTATGAGCGGTGGGTGAGAGAGGAGCCCGTGAGAGCCACCCAAGGCAGCCGCTGATTCCTCCATATCTGGACTGATTCCTCCATTTCTTGTAAAAAGCATAGAGAAAACAGAGAGAAACAGAGGAACAAAGAACAAAACAAACAAAAAAAACCCAAAACCCAAAGCAGAATTATCACCAAAAACCCATAGAGAGACAGAGGAAGCAGAAGGATTCGGTGAAGACCAGAGGAAGCACCGAAGCAGATGGGTTTGGGTTTCATGGCCGTTGAGTTTTGTCAGAAAAGGAAATAAAGTTGTCCATTTATTTACTAAAATGCCACCGATCAATTTGTGTAAAAAATTGCAAAATTGCCACCGGTCTTTTGAATAGTAACGAATTCAAGCTGAGTTCAAGTGAAAACAACAAAAAGTTGTTCTCATTTTAGTTGAATTGAGTATCAATTGTACAGTAATTGTATTTGAATACAAAAAGTGAGAACAGCAACCAAACAAAAAAAATTTAGTCTGGGCCCACCATTTTCTGTATTCAAACACAGAAAACTGCCTTTGAATACAGAAACCAAACATGCTCTAAATTTGGCAGCTTGAGGGGTTATCTTTGATTAGTGAGATGTTGGTGTTCATGGGCTCGATCGAGTTAGCTTTGGCCAATGGTGATTTAGCCACCGAAGTGATTTCAATGAAGTTATGAATATATAAAAAATTTTGGATTTATAATATTTGGGGGCCTTTTTTATTGGGGCCTAGGGCTTGAGCCACCCCTGTTTAGATTATAAATGATTACTGATTGGCAATCCAAACACCAACACAAAGCCCCCAACACAAGATATAAGAAGAGGAACCAGAAAGCTTCATTTCTTCCTCTCGGGTGAACGTTCCATAACAAAGGGATAATGGTCACTAAATACAAGGCTAGAAAAAAAAAAAAACATATTGAGGGTTCCACAGCAAACACACTGTGACCAAATTACAATGCTTAGATCGGATACATTTGCAAAAATATGAGGAGAAACTAACCACCTAAGGGCACTTCACATCAACTCGATAATATTTTGCCCTAGCAACATCATCAAGTTTGCTCCAAGCCCTGCTCAACATACACACGCTATCAGTTGACAATTGATTTAATAAAGTTATAACAGAAAGATATATCAGATTTACTACCCCAAAACTAGAATTACCTGAAAAACGTGAGGGATCAAGCCACTACAAATTATGGAGTTGTTTATAGTCAAACAAAAACCTTGACTGGAATTTCTACTCATAACCAGCATCTACTCGATCATTGCCAGTTTGCCGACCATAAAAGTTGCCCCCACCACGCCTTGGATGATTCTGACCTCTCTCCCTGAACCTTGGACCTGTATTATGGGTTCCGTCTTTGGGTCCTTCAGCATTGTTTGACTTGTTATTGTTGTACGGACCCACTGGCTGGTACTCGTAATGTGAATTGTGCCTCTGCCTTTCCCAGTTTACTGACAGGTTATTATGTTTGCTATCTTGTCCAGATGAGTTCCAATCTCCCCGAGATTCATGTCCTCTGCCAAAACGGTTATTATTTTGGTCTCCACTCTTGCGGAACCCTGATGATGAACGTTGCTCATGTCTAACATCCATATTTGCAGAAGCATGTTCAACTGGGTTAACATGAACTTGATTCGGGGAGTGGGGTCGTCCCTTTAGCAAACCTACTTTTCTACCTCTTTTAGCCTCTTGATGCCCTGCATTTAATGCTTCTTCCGCATTGCTTTTTTTTGAGGGAGACTCATCATGGTGAGGCTGGGGCACACCTTCACCCATCCTCTTGTCTTGTTGTGGTGCTTGAGGGACTGCACCCTGGGGAGTACACTCCTTTTTGTTTGTCCAAACTTCACCACCTACACTTTGACCACTATTGGTTCTGCTTCCCCGTTGATTATTGGCTGAAGACATCTGATTTTTGGGTTGCCAATGAGCCGTTGAACGTTCCCCAATACCTCGATTTTCTTTTGAAGTATGCAAGTCTGTCTGACTCACTTCAGGGGCTGAAGAATGAGTACTTATTTTCTTGTGATCAGAATCATTATTAATCCCCATGCCTTTCTGTCCCTTGAATGGATGCCTTTTCGCTCTGACTGTTACTCCCTGATCTTTTACGATAGAAACAGCAACCGGTGCAACTGAATCAGAATTGTTGGGAATGTTCCATCCATCAGGAACATTAATTTCATCAGAATATTTTGGTTGCTCTTTCACTGAACTTACATCAGGTTTCTGAGGTTGGAAATCCTCAATTGATTTTTGAACATTCCGATCAGGGTATGAAGAAGGTCCATCTTGCATACTTTGCATGCCGACTGACTCCGTTGAACCCCGTTGCCGCCATGACCCATGTCCTTTTCCCTGCTTATTCTGTCTACCATCCCCATTCCTGGACTCCAAGGCAAGCCCAACTTTTCCAATAGCTGAACTAGCAGGTTGAGTACATTCTGTACATTGAGAACTAGAATCTGCTTTCCCAACAGTCTCATCTGATGTATTCTGATTGATTGAAGATGCCACTGGTTGTTGAATGCTTACTTGCTGAGCCAATTCCTTTGCTACAGGCTTTGGTACATATCTCTCCATCTCTGCCCTCTTATTTTTGGGATTGCTTTGAACTTGATGATCACTCTTGATTGATGGAATACTGGCCTCTACTACATTTTTATAACCGGCTTCATCAGTGTCAGCTTTGTTCTGTGACCGTACTGGTGCCCATATAACATCGCTCGGGAATTTCTCTGCTGATCTAGTAACATGTGGATTTCTTGAGGTCCTGCGAGAATGCGAAGATTTCCACTGGCTATTCACTCTAACATGATCTTCACTAGGTAATAATAAGCGTTGTTCTGGTAACTGATTTGCATCTTTGGAAATAGTTACTGACTGAATCGAATTAGGATCCAATTCAGACTCAGAAGCCTTTGGCTTACTACTTTCAACAGAAGCATTAACAAGATTTGTTTCTTTTGATTCCGTTGATTGTAAAGCCGGCATAGATGATGATGCCTCCACTTTGTGCTTGTTCTTGCCACTTCTGTTATTCTTCTTTCTTTGATGAATGGAGGACTCAGCCACAGCACTTGCACTCACAGGCAAGCTTGACTCACAGCTCAAAGCAATTTCATTGGCAAGCCCCCCAGCAGACACTGTGACCTTCTCTGCTGCATCCGTATGACTTTTTGGTGCCTCATCAGTACGGGTGGAAATCGACTTCTCATCAAAATTCTTTTCTGACAGAAGATTCTGCTTTTGTTTGTAGCTCATACGCTTCTGCTTTGAGGCATTACCATCATGAATGTGGGGAGCACGATTAACATGAGCAACATCGGCACTATCAGCATCCCGCTGCAAGGACACAGACTGGTTGTGCACAATAGGTTCCTTGTTGGCACTCTTAGATTTCTCTGGAGGTGGCTCATTGGACAAAACAGGGGATTGTTCAACTCTCAAGGTGCTGCCCTCACTAATCTGAGGAACTAAATTCATTTCTTGCTTATTCTGGATAGCACCACTTGAAGCATCTTCTGGCTTCTGAGTTGAACCATCCATTGATTGTTTACGCCTATTCATCAACTCTTCCAATTTTGCATCAGCCCTGGCCTTTTGCGTTCTTTGCCGTTCTTCCTCCTCCTCCCTTAATTGTTTGGCACGTTGCTCAAGCTCTTTAAACTTAGGACGCTGATGAAGTACACCAAAATCATAAATCTCAGATGCATAAAAGCTAGAAGGATCATAAAAAAAAAAAAAAAAATTCTTACCTGAGCCTGATAATCAGTTGGATCAGAAACAGGAGCAGCAGATTCTCTCTCATCCCTTGCTACAGGATACGGCCCAGACTTTTCAGAGGCCTCAACAGATGAATGATGGTCATGCATATGCACACCAGAATGTGAAGCTGATACGACACTTGGAGAGTCTAACACTGGAGATTTTTTCTGCCACCCATCAACCTCTTGGCTATTGAGTGCTCCTTTACCACGATTACCACCTCTGCCTTGCACACCATGGTTAGATCTCCTGCAAATCTGCAAATCAGTATTTTACAAACAGGGAAATAACTACTACATTGTTAGTGAAAGCCTGCAAGGTACAGAAAAGAAAAGAAAAAAGAAACCTGGAGATGGTTGTTCCACCGGCTGTAGATTCAAGGTCCTTATCTCCAGCAGAAAATCCCATTTCACGGGAGGCAGGATTTGTCATTCCAGTGGTGTGGGTTCTTTCAGTTTTCACAAAACCTCTGCCACCTTCATTTGTAGAATGGTTAGCCTTGGCATTCCGAACCTGAAATTTATCCTTTCGCTCCTCCCAACTGGAAACAGATGTAATATCATGCCTTCCATCAGAAGCCCGGGCTTTTGCATTTAATCCCTCAATTTTCTGAATCAGAGAGGAATCTTTTGGAACAGCTGAAACAGGACCTTGAACTTCTGGTAAACCAGGGGAGGCATGTTCCAAATTCGTCACCGAAATGTCATCCAATACCGTCATATTCCCCACACTTTCAGGAGACTTTACTTTTATAGGGACAGAAGAGTAAGATTGTTGGTTGTCATAAGTCTGACTTGAAACTTCTTGACCGGGTGCTGGTCTTCTTAAACCCACCTCCTCATCATTTCTGTAATCTGACCTACAGTCATTCTCCCATGAAGAAATTCCTGGTTGGTCCCCCTTCTCAACATATGCAGCATTGGTTGTAACTGTACCCTCCCATTTTTTCTCTTCCTTCTTTCCATCCCAACCGTTCTGCTGCTTCAGTAGAACTTTGTATGGTCCTCGAGTATCATGAGGATGACCAGATTCCACACGTTCTGCAGCCAAAGTTTTGCCAGTAAAACCATATCCACCAGATCTTCCCTGAGAATTGCCAGGCTCAGGAGCATTTTGGCTCGAGTACCTGTTATAACCATGGGGTCCAGCTGGCATTCCCATAAATGGAACATCTCGCTCATTTGAACTGCAGTAACCCATCGGAGGACCGTAATAGCCCTCATATGCCACTGGACCAGGGTAAAAACCAGGCCTCATTGGCATACCAGGGTGGATGTAAGCATCAGGCATATGAGGTCGATACAAATCTCCATTTTTAGGATGGTGTCCCCTTGGTGCACCTCCTGGTGGGGGACCTGGCTGTGGATTGCCAAGAGCAGTACCCGCAATTTGAGGACGATAATAAAATGGCTCCATGGGAAAGCCACCAGGAGCAACAGGAGCTCCAAATGGAGGACCTCCTGGAGGTCCTCTGAAATAACCTGGAGGATTAGTTACTGGAGGACCATGCCAAGCTTCATAATGTTGAGGAGGAATACTAGGATTAGGGTATGGTTGGGGATCGCCCTGCTGCCACTGCTCCACACTGGCCGTGACTCCCTCTTCACTGTATGGGTGGTTATCTCTTCTCCAAGAATTTGCTGTACCACTTTTCAAATTTGCATTTACAGAAACATCACCTGAAATATGAGAATGCGTTTTTCGAATGAGACAATGCTAAACCTTAAAACAGAAATTGGCACAACAGACAGGAACCCAGCATCTTCTTTAAAAGCATGAGAATTGACTGCATGTACACAAACCAACTATAGAAGCCCTGCTCCTCTCTTTGGGCAGTGCTATTCCACCAGAAGACGAGCCTGGACGACCGTGAGAACCATGGTCTGAAATTAACAATTGATCAAGCAATCAGAGCATTGCATTGAATATTCCAATAAAAGCAGTTGAACCACCATGATAAGTCTTTTCTTTCATAAATCTAACAAACAGTGCAAGAGTAAAGCAAACCACATATAACCAATGCGACTGATAGTTTGAAAAAATAACAATGCAGTTATATTCTTCAAAGCTTTATAAAAGAGATATAGGGACATCAGCTTCAGTCCTTCAGGTAAGTGACTCTTATTGAAGTTAACATATAACAGTCGAGAAAAGGAAGTACATAACAATGACATAAGTAATATAAATCATCAAATTAAACCATTCACCCTTAACTGTGATGAGAGTAACTAATTTATATAAACATGACACTGAAGAAATATTATAAAGGCAATAGAAGCTAAACCTAACCTTGTGACTCAGTATTCTTTCCAGAATTATCCTTCTCCGAACCAAGTGTTGGAAAATCTCCAGAAGACAGAGAAAAATCATTCTTGTGTGCTGTTACTCCCTGCAGGTACAACAGTGGATAACTAATATAGATCAGGACATCCAGGAGAGAACAAATCTAAACTGCACAAACAAAATAAGAATAGCCACAGGGTGGGATTTCGTAGAGTTGAGTATACGGTATAAACTCAACCCCAATCCCAATCCCAATCCCTACCATTCTGTGTCAGACTATATAATACCAAATAATTGTATCCCCTCAAACTACCGCAACTCAAGTGGAGTCAGCCACCAAACAAAGTAAGAGAGAGGGGAGAGAGTCTAGACCAACAAAGGAAAAATACATTACCAACAAAAAACAGAGATACCATAAAATTTGTAGTTAACTCAAGAAATCCTCAACACTCTTCCAGTAAGAGTATATCATGATATGGTTATTGATATCACTTAAAAAAAATGAAGTCCAAGAATACATTTGCACTGAAGATTTAGGCATAATCAAGCAAGAAAAAGAAATTCTTCCAAAATATTCCTCAAATTCTTCTTTAAAGCCAACAAATAGTCGTCACTGCATTTATGATGTTCTAGATTTTCTTTTATCTTTTTCTGGCAAATACAACTCACACAGCCATATGGTATTGAATCCATGACTTATCCCCCACCCCTAGTTGGGGGAGGAGATGCCATTTGGTCCAAAGACCACTGGCTTTTTTTTTAGGGCAAAAGTGGTGCAACCCTAGTACACAGGAAGTAAACAAAGGAAACGCCTCTTTTAATTCCTATATCATTTTGTCGGAATTTATTAGACAAAATTAATACATTCTGTACATGATGCTCCAAATTATGATCAGTTGACACATAGTTTAGCACACTAACTACATAATACACTTTGATATATTTTAGTTTTTTTCACGTCTTAATTTTTTTTGGTAGTATGCATAAAATTGAAGGCAATGAATTATTTAATATAACATTACCGAAAACTATGAAGTACAGCAGAAAGCACTAGCCACCTATCACATAATTTTCAGCAAAGTCGTGTTCCACAAACCGACCCTAACACACAAACAAATTGTCGCATTGCATTCCTGCATATAGCTTGCTTTGAAAAGTTCTTTTATAGAACTACAATATCAGTAAATGGTGTTCAAAAGGATTTATGTACACGTTGGGCCAACACAACATGATGAATATAATGTCCATAACAAGTTTTTGCATAACTTCAATGAAGAAACAATAAATTGTTACAGAAGCATATCCTTTAGAAAGAAACCTGAGAGCAGGAAACTTCTTTATTTGTAAGTATTGGTAAAATGCAAAGAGTCAAACAATGAGGTTGCAATCAGAAATATACCAATTTCTCCGCAGTCCCAGCAGCACTCCATGGCCCTGGATTTTCAGACAACGGTTCAGCAAATCGGGATAACTGTGAGCTACCAGGTCTTGTTTCTGCACTGCGAGGACGCAATGATGTTAGTGACGTCTGATTAGATGTCAATGCACCAGAAGCTGATGATGGCCTAGAGTTTGGGCCCCATGCATTAGCAGTAGGTTCATGAGCTCTATCGCTACCAGCAGTTGATGGTCGAGTGCCGCTGCCACCAGATGAAGGACGACCACTAAGATGACTTGGTGAGCCAGTACCACCATCAGTTCTTGGAGACAGCGTTGAAGAACCCCACGCATTTGATGTGGAAGAAGATGATCTACTGCCCCAGCTAAGGGTGCCCCTGTCAAGTGTAAACACATATATTCAAGTACTGCATAGGCATTCAAAATCAGGAAATAAAGTAGCAGCATCATAATACTATAAGGATCCACAAAGAAATCATAACACACAAACACAGAGATCAGATACCCTAGACTGATGGATGTTGTACTTACTTAGGAACAATTTCCACGCTTGGGTCCAAGCCATGATTTTCTAACCTTAAAACAACAGAGACAAGATACAAAATCTTAGGGGGGGTGAAAACAATGCACATCTGTAAAGTGAACTATAAATAATCAGCAGGAACCAAATACCTTTGACTTGGTAAGTTTATGGGTTTTGGGACTTTCCCTAATACAGTCATGGCACCTCTTCTGGCAGAAGAAGAACCCCACCTGCAAGAGTAATGGCATCATTATATGACAATGTGAGGGTAACAGTCAATTACAGCATAAAAGAACCTGAGAACTAGATTAATCCACAGTATTCTCCAGCACATAGCACATATACAATCTGCAAAATTTAATTTTAAATGCATAAAGCAGAACATATATAGTTCAACTACTCAATTATACTCAAAAAGGATAATAAGAACATGTTTCACCAAAATCGTGAAGGAAGATTACAAAATGAGATACAAGTAAACACCCAGTATTAAAGACTGACAACATCACAGATCAAATTTTAACAAAATAATCCATTGCCTTATCCTAAATGGATATCTGCATGGATAAGAAAGGGGAGGGGGTGCAGGGGAACAAAACCAAAAGCTAAAACCATTGATAAGCAGTTACTGGAGATTAAAATAATAATAATAATAATAATAAATAAAATTAATGCACAATTGAGGAAAATTCTACTAACAATAATTTCTCTAATCAGGAAAAAAAACATAAAAATGCGCAAAAAGATCTACTAACAACTCTACAAGAGTGAGATAATGAATATAAACTAAAATTAGTGATAAGCAGATAAAGACTTAGAAACTAAAATAAGCTCATCTCTTTTATGTGTAAAACTCACCACACACACATATTTGCCAAAATGTACATACACCCCAGTGGTTTAATGCAGTTCTATTAACACCCCTCCAATTATTCTATCCACTTACAGTCAAAGAAAATTAGTCACATGAGATGCACGTGCTACCACACTCTCACTTATCCACACCACATCTCTTTCTAATCACACCCCTCGTGGTACTCAATTATTCTCATGTTACGAATTTTGGTTAACAAATTCGATGCGAAAATTTAGGTGTAGTATATTAGAAATTTTGGATACCATAAGGGTTGTGACCAGAAAAATTGGAAAACTCAGGAGATGTCAATGAAACTGCATCAAACCATAGAGGGTGTAGTTGTAATTGTGTAAATTTTTTTAACTATGTCAAAAACCATAGAGGGTGCAATTATATTTGTGTAATTTTTTTAACTATGTCAAAAACCATAGAAGGTTGGCAAGTTTTTATTTCCTATTAATTACTGTCTCTCCTATCAGCACAACGCTGGTCAATGAATATTCACTGTATATCCCCATTGATTTCGGCTAACAATCCCCCGTATCCCCATGCTATATAAGTAAAATTACAGCATAAATTCCCTTTTTCTTTCTTTTTTTGCTTTTGACGAAAGGCATAAAAGACATAATTCATTATCTATAAATTGTTTCTTCTTAGAAGCTAATAACTTAAATCTCACCCCCTAAATATTTGACATTACACTTTCAATCCATCAATAAATACTAATAGAAATACTTAAAAGTTTTTTTTTTTTTTTTGATAGGTAGAAATACTTAAAGTTTTGGGTTCTAAAAAATATTAAAATGCTTTACTACTCACTATTAGTCTACTGGTGTACTTTTTTCTTTTGATAAATAAAGCAGTATATTATTGAAAGAGACTACTTCATGAACAAGGTAAAATGGACACAAAATAACCAAAAGAATTACAAAGAAATACTTATCATTGTGCTGCAAAATAAATACTACCCTATGTATTAGTCTACCAGTATACATAGTCTCTGAGCTGTAAATTTTTTCACGAAATAAGTAAATAGCTATAAACTAGTTCTTTATTATTGTGCAGCCAAATAAAGCATGCAACCCCAAATTTGGCACCACTTGCCGTAAGCATGTGCAAGTCAAGAAAAGAAGAGTGAGTGACAGTTCACATAACTATAAAAGAAATAAGTATTCAGAATTTTTAAGCAACAAGGAACATGGCTACCAGGAAGATATTAGAAGAAGTTAAAAGGAAAAGATCACAGTATACCTTTTCTCTCCACTCAACATACTCGACGTCATAGTCTGACTGTCCTTGCACAATCATTCAAACAATTTGAGACAGCCTGGGCAAAGAAGGAAAAGATCACAGTAAAAAGCATTGTAGCGAGAATAATTTCTGTCCATACTCTTAACTACTTGTTAAACCTAACTTCCTACTATGATGCCAACAGTTACACAGTTCAATAAATTCTTCTTTAGAATTTGGTTCTTCCAGCCACTGGTCCGCTTTCTTAAAGATTTCCATACTCTGCAGATGCATCGTTCTGTTGTGCTAAAAAAATATACGTAGTTCTAATTATCATATTATATGTAACCAAATCAACATATTGTATCCTAATATTCAAAAGTGTCAGCTACAATAGGATTCAAAAACAATCATTATCATATAATCAACTCAACTAAGCCTTAATTCCAATTAAATTGGGATTTCTTTAAAAACGATTAATATCACAAACAGAACAAAATCCAATGATAAGATATAACAAAGGTCATCTCAATTTCCAACTGATTTCAAAATCATTCCCAAAAATTCTATTCAACAGAACAACTAAAAGACCAACCAACTTTCTTTTCTCTATGAATTACTGTTTCATTAAACCTGTTCTCCTAAGCACCCACAAGTACATTCTCAGCTTCTCTATTCACACATCAACAACAACACTCCATACTCCTATTTGCTCTCTCCTTCCAACAACCTATTTGCTCAACAAAGCCATTCGCTCAAGTATGCTGGGTTGGTCACAGAACCATGTCTATCACAATTCCACTTCATACAGTAACAAACTTTCTTTTAAACTCTGCCCCAACAAAAGCTCCTTCTCGTCTTCCCCAAATTTTCTCACAATACTTGAACCAAAATCAAAGCAACTCTTCATACTAGTCCCTGTTTATAATTCCTTTTTTCGCCAAGAAAGTAGTAGAAACTTCTAACTTACTAGACTATATTTCACATTGCCTAACAATTCTGCCCGACTTTCTCTCACCCAACCCTAATCCATGCGACAATTCATCTTCTAAATGTCTTAACATCCACATTCAACCTTGCTCATCATTAACACGTCTTTAATTTCTAACACTAAACTTTGCAAAAAGCCTTATGCACTATATTCGTACGAAGCGCCATTTGAGCTCAAACATATTAGCTTCCTACACTTCTCCACTATATCATTCATACATACATACATATATTCCATAACTCAATAAGATTATTAAGAGACATATTTATCCAAAACCTTGTTACAGTATTGATCAATTTAAAGATAATCAATCCACAAACCACCAACCACATAAACAAGAAATACTTCAACCAATTACGAATTTACGATTATTATTCAGCGACAAAACAAATTGTTCAAAAAATAAATAAATAAATAAAACACCAAGCATATATGCAAATACATGATATACAAAGTCTAAACCACAAAATTTTCAAACTAATACGTTGCCAAAAGCTCCGTTTGGTTGCCGAGAAACCAGAAGGAAAATTAAATAAATAAACAAATAACTACCACGATAAGAGCATTTGGCACAAAGTTTAGCGTGTCCTCTAATTTCATTTATCGATTTTATTTTTTTCTCTTGCGCTATTTTCTATTTTCTTCTCCTTCGATTTCTCGTGTGAAGGCACAAGATAAAATAGCATCGGAAACTTTGAAAAAACTAAATATAATGAAATAAATTGGACTTGCCTGAACAAGATATAGGTTCAAGAGGATTCGCGGAAACCCTAGAGTGAAAGATGAATGAAAAAGAGCGAGAGAGTATGAAAGAGAGAGAGAGCGCGAGAGAGATGAATGATAAGCAATCGGAACGTCGCGTATCTATGAAGATCGCGATGAAGTTTCAGACGAAGAGAGAGATCTGAGAGTGTTGATAGTGACGGATTTTAGTACGGTGAGGTTTCAGATCGGAGGAGATGAAAAGAGAGAGAAAGATAGAGCTGGAGGAGTTTGGAGGATTTTTGAGTTGCCCCTGTGAGATTAATATACAACCTCTACTCATAAATTGAATTTGGATTATATATGGATTAATTATTACTTTATTAGTTATTATTAGTTTTAATTTTAGGGGAATATATTTGATGACACAACAAAATTCAGAAATCTTTCACAATGATTTTTTTCATATATATATATATATAAATAGGATAATAGGATTTTGAAAATTATGGCTGTGTAAAACTGTAGTTGCATCTTTTTTTTTTTTTTTTTTTTTTTTTTTTTTTTTTTTTTTTTTTTTTTTTTTTCTAAGTGTCCAAGTGAACCATCTTTGTATTATACTTTATTCTTATATGTGAGTGGGTCTTACACATAAAACTCGCTCTTATGTGAGACCACATATATAATATACACCACTTGGGTATTCGGCCCAATGGTAATCTCCTCCCAAAAAAAACCCATTTGAGTTTAGATTAGAATTTCTATCATATCACAAAAAAAAAAAAAAAAAAAAAAAAACGTATATAATATACAGACATAATCTGGTTTGTAACCATCTTAATACAAGTCACTACGTGCTAACTCATATGACTAACCTTTTCAAATAATAAATGTGCATAGGCTTATGATTTCTTTGTATTCACCCTCTTACTCTTGGAGCACCTGATTAAGAATGTGAGTAAATTCATTGGCATTGAAGAAAATTGATTGTAAATTTGTTTATAACAAAACTTAAGAACAGTTTTGTAAGTAATATATACTTTAAGTTTTTAATTAAATTTAATTATTTGGTTATATTGGTCAATAAAATTACATGTTTTAATTCAATAAGAAATCTAATATAAAACTTTTAAACAACTCTATCTAAAATTTGTCCAATTTTTTATATCTCATTGTTCGAAAATACGAGGCACTGCCGTAAGTAAGTTGCAAGTTTGCGGGCCTAGTTTAATGATTAAAAAAAACTAGAGAGAGATATGACATAGCACTTTAGGATAAAATATCTCTTTCTACAGCAAATCCAAATCGACTATGTGTACAAGTTTTCATTAAACAATTAATATAGTTTAGGGTATAATATTTAAACAACAAAGGCTTATCTTCATTAGGAAAAGGTTTGGTTCAAATCGGTTTGTAGCCAGTTTGCTACAACTCACTAAATGACAACTTATAAGACTATTCACATGTATTATTTAAAGAAGTCACATGATTTATTAAATAGGTCATGTGACTAAAGCATACGTAAATGACTTTATTAGTTAATACGTAGTGGGTTGTAATAAGTTGACTAGCCAAACTTTGTCCTTTTCATTATGTCTATTTATCATGACGGAGTGTTCAAATATGTCTTTTTATTTTAGGACAAAGTTTAGTTACAAACTGGTTTGTAGTCAGTTTTCTACAATCGACTACGTGGCAATTAATAAGATCATCCATGAATACTTTTAGTCATATGACCTATTTAATGAGTCATGTGACTTGTTTAAATAATATATATGGATGATATTATGAGTTGCCATATAGTGGATTGTAGTAAACTGTTTACAAATTAATTTGTAGCATCTGTCCTTTATTTTTTATCAAGGAGAGGTAATAGTACAATTCAGTTTCACTATTATTTTCATCTTCTTGTGGTAGCTGGACCGACCCTATAGTAAAAAAATGTAGGATAACGTGTCATTTAAGAAAAATATAAAAATAGAAATAAATAATTCTGGAAGGGTAGAACTGTAAATTGGTATTTGTCAATTTATACGTCTGATCACTTATCAGATGTTAAATCCTATTCATGGTGCAATTAAGTCTAATATACCTTATCATTTATCCAAAAAAGTCAAATATACCTTCTCAATAGGCCTAAAAAAGTTAAACAGCAGGTGAAAGGTGTTGAAGTCAGTCAAAAAGCAAGTAACAAAGTCCTACACTGTATGCCAATGATTTGGTTGAATTGGCACCTCCTAGTATTGTGATCTCGGATTTGTTCCTTCACCCCAACTTAATGTATTAAAACGAAACAAAACCTAAAAAAAATCCTACTCTATATACACCGATGCGGTATTACACTAATTCCAATTAGAGTTTTTCCTTCCTATTTGAAGCATTGAAAACATAGGGAAATAGAGAGAAAGACGAAAAAATAATATTAGGGAAAAAGTGAATGGATATACCAAAATTATGACACTGCTGCCACTTTCTATTATAATCAACTCTTTACCTTGTCATCTAAACATTAAAACATATGGTAAGAGTAACTCACGAAATCTTGTCTTCCTCTTAAAGATTGCAATTTGTTTATGTGATCAGATTTTGTAAGGTCTCATTGTCACCCTATTTGAATTGGAAGCCTTTTTTTCTTTTTCTTTTTTCATGAAAACACCATCTTGATAACTTTCAAAATGCAATTCAAGTTTGAGTTATTGTTGGAACAAAGAAGGTAAACAAAATGTTTGATTATTTAGATGTTTAATCATTTATACTGTAGTCTGAACTCTGAAATCAAGGTATCAATATGTGAAGTAAGACCGTGTTGGCAAAAAAACAATGTAAATGTATTATGATATGGTTGGTAATTTCAACGTGCATTCAAAATCATATAGGCTTTTGTAAGGATAAAATCAGAGACTTTTAATGTTGTTTGTTTGTGACTTTTTTTTTTTTTAAATTTTAAATATCAAGTGACAATATAGCTTGTTACAAAGAATAAAGTCGTACAAGTAAGCATAACCTAACACATTATCACGATTAGGATGACTTGATGGGGATTTGACCTCAACATACCCTAAACTCCTCAGAAACGATTCATTTGGGGGGGGGGGGGGGGGCAGCCAAATGGTGAAAGTCATTAGGTTGGTGTCACACCGAAACTCCTCCAAGCTTTCTTCGTTCTTACATATGTCCTGTTGATTGGTCTACCACCTAGACATTGATTCATCATAATAGTCCTTCCCCTCTATGATCCCCACATAATTGAATTCAATATTTTTCTTAAAAGAATGAAAATATCATTTTTATTATTTAGTTATATGAGCCAATGGTGAAAACAAACAAATTCAACTCTAATAAAAAGTATGGTCGAATCTTACCTTTGATGATGAAAGAGGCCAATACTAACACGCAAAGGCCACATAAAATAGGCTAACTTTTTTTAATAACAAAAACAGTCTAATTTTTTTTAGTAACAAAAACACTAATATAACTACATTTGGTGTTAATATGTGGTTGTGGTTATAAAAGTTAGACCATTTTATAACTACACTTGGGGTCAATAAAAAAAACAAACACTAGTATAACAGAATGAAGTGTACAAACAAAAAACAATAAGGTACATATATATCCTAACCCAGGTGATTGAGTTCCCATGTAATACCTAAAAACAAAAAACAATAAGGTACATATATATTCTAACCCAGGTGATTGAGATCCCATGCAATACCTTTTTGGTATTACATGTGTGCAATTCCACTTTTTAGCCTTTAGCTTTTTTTCACTTTTCTATTATTTTACCTTTTTGCCCTTCTGACATTTTGTCTTTTTTTATTCAAAGGCTGAGATTAGAAGTTAACTTCTTAGCTTCTAATCTCAACCCTTTAAATGGAATTGCATCCATGATATTGCATGAGATCTCAATCCCCTGAAAAAGGGATAAGAGGAGTACAAGTTTTATTTATTTTGTCCCATTCTTATCTCATTGTCACATCAACACGCCTCATTAAAAAGATGACGAAATGATTTCACCCATGTCCCCTCTTGTCTCATCGTCACATTAACACACCTCATTAACAAATGACAAAATGAATTTACATTGTTTCTATTAATCTGACTTGCTTCTCTTTTGTGTAACTTTTCTCATCCCTAAGAGGGCACGAAACTAAGATTACCTTGATAAGACATCCATGATTCGGTCTAATGTCGTCCAATTTCCATTTTTGATTTTTTTTTTTTCTTTCTGTTTTGATAACGATAGTTGGAAGAGTGAAGATTTGAACCTTAAATGTTTTATTGGTTTATTGGAAAACACCAAAAAATGCGTTGAACTTCCATTCCTAATTATTGGTTGCTCCTAATTAAGTTGTTTTGTTTGCTCTAAACTAACACGTAATTAACTTAGCACGTGCCAGACAGCACAACTCTTTTGAGTTTTTTTTTTGTTTTGTCTTTATTTTTGGTTCTCGTCCTACGATTCTACGAATACGATTGATTCAGTTGCCAAACTGACCCGACTCTCGGTTACAATCTCTGTGATCTCTCATCCCCATCAGTGATTCGCAGGGCTGGTACAGTTTCCATGGTTTCAAAGACCAGCTAGGTACTTTCTTCTTTCATTTCAATTCCTAGATCACTCCTGAGCACATATAATCACAGCCTTGTTTATTACTCAAAGTTGCTATATTGTTGGTTCTAGAACAGACCGTTGTCAATGGTGCAATTTGCAAACTGATTGTTTTCATTTAATTACGCAAATTCGTGTATTTATGTGTTTTTGTTGGCTCAATTGGTTTACTGTTTCTTAAAGTAGAAATTTTTTACCCAAAGATGAAGTAGGAGCTAAAAAGCTGTACAATTTTGCTTTGTGTGATATCTGAACTGACTGGATGTGGGTGTATTTCATTACCAAATTTATAGACCCATTTGGCTATTCTTACAAATAGTACAATTTTTAAGTAATGTTTTGAAGGGCAAAAAAGTGGGGTTCAAAGAGTGATTAGGTTTTGGCATGCATTCATGTTGATAGAAGTGATATGGAACCCAAATCTCCATCTAAACTTAAGCTATCGGGATTTACTCGGTATAAACGGGTGTTGAAAACAAGCATCATTGTTTTGGTTGTGGTGCTGTTATTAGTTGGTGTTTATTTTGCATTTAGCTCCGGAAAAGGCCGTGGTGTATTTAAGGAGTCGTATTTTAGTGTGGTTGTGGACTGTGGAAGTACGGGGACACGAGTGAATGTGTATGAGTGGATGCCAGGAGGTGCAAGTAACATGAAGTTTCCTCTTTTGTTGCATTCTTATCCTGACAAGACAACCAGGAGTTCACTTTGGAAGAATTCTTGTCGGTATCACTGTATGCAAACTGAGCCTGGGTTAGATAAATTTGTCGGTAACTCATCAGGAGTGAGAGTGTCTTTGGAACCATTGCTTATATGGGCAGAACAGGTGGTACCTCATGAAAGACATGGAGACACTCCAATTTTTGTTTTGGGTACTGCTGGGTTAAGAAGGTTGGCTGTTGAGAATGCTAGGCAGGTTTTGGAGGATGTAGAGGCTGTCTTGAAGGAGCACACATTTTTGTATAGGAAGAATTGGATAAGGGTATTGAGTGGGAAAGAAGAAGCTTATTATGGTTGGGTATCTCTGAACTATAAAATGGGGAGCTTTGGAAATTATTCAAGGGAGCCTACTTTGGGACTTATTGATCTGGGAGGTTCCTCATTGCAGGTTGTGATGGAAATAGATGATGCAAGAGAGGACACACACTTGGTGAGATCAAAGATTGGTTTAATGGAACATAAGATTTTAGCATACTCGTTGCCAGCATTTGGTTTGAATGAGGCATTTGATAGGAGTGTTGTAATGCTCAGCCAAGCACAACGGTTCAGACAAAATAGTCGTAATACGTTAGAAGTCAGACACCCTTGTCTTGGTTCTGATGTTGTACAAAATTATAGCTGCTCTGGTTGCTTTGGGGTTAATGCCAGTGATCTGAAAAATTTGAGTAGTCAAACATGGAATGCTGAATTTCCTTCTTTGTATCTGGTTGGAGACCCCAATTGGGAGCTATGCAAAGGACTTGCAAAGGCTGCTGCCATCAATTCAAGCAGTTTAGA
This sequence comes from Fagus sylvatica, assembly GCA_907173295.1. NCBI lineage: Eukaryota > Viridiplantae > Streptophyta > Magnoliopsida > Fagales > Fagaceae > Fagus > Fagus sylvatica. The sequence goes on along the minus strand of OU015770.1, from coordinate 17,222,224 downwards.
TTGGTCACAACCAACAGTTGGTTCTAACTGTAAAGCAGGCTCATCTTCTTATGGTGGTGAGTACTACCATTCATTCATCACTCTGGTTGAAAATGTATATATTCTTGATATACCCTAATATCCACATGTTTAGTGTTTACTAAGTTGTTCTTGCTATGATTCTGAATTTTCTTCTGATAGCCTTGAGAATTAAATAGATTTTTATAGTGTCTACAAATTAAATACTTAAACATCATATTTCTTGAGCTGTCTTAAGTATTGGAATTATTAGTTTTGAGCTATTCACCAAATGCAGGATTATGCACTTTGATTTATAATAATTAATCTCTAAGCAAAGGACGGGATACGTCATCTGTAATTCTTTTGCTCAATGATTGCTATTTTCATGGTCACAGCAACTTAATTTTTACTCATGATGGGACAACTGCCAAGGCAACACATGTTTGGTGAAGTTGAAACATAAAGCTACCTTCATTTATAAGTATATTATTATTTACAATGTTGAATTGGGATTGCCCAAATTTGGTTTCTTAAGATAATGAATAATGATTGACAGTATCCAATGTCAATGACTAGAAAGGAGCATCAATTGTCCATTTTATAACCATAATTTTTAATACATTATGCACTATGTCTCTTATACGGTTTCTTCAGCCCTTTTCATCAAGGTATTTGTAGGATTAATGTGCAGGAGTACACCTTTTAATTACAACTTGTGATATGCAGGCAGTGATTTAATTAATTTGACAGCTGTCACTTACCCCTCGGCACACTTTCATGCTTTATCTGGATTTTTTGCTGTTTACGACATGTTAAATCTGAATCCAAGAGCTAACTTGACAAAGATTTGGGAGGAGGGCCAACAGTTATGCTCAAGATCGTGGGCTAACATTAGCAATATTTCCAGGAACCAACATTATGCTGGACAATATTGTTTCCGTGTACCTTATATGGCATCACTAATTGAGGATACTCTGTGTCTTGGTGATAAAGAGATAATATTTGGTCCAGGGGATGTTTCTTGGACATTAGGAGCTGCATTGGTTGAAGGCCAACAATTATTATTGAGAACTACCAAAGCTCAGACTAGTATTTCTACCTTAAAGAATATGGGGATCATGTCCTCTCCTGTTGCTCTATTTGTTTTACTTATATGCCTTCTATTTATCATTTATCGTTGCCAAATCAAGCTGCCTATGCCAAGCAGGAAGGGTGCTGCTGCTGGGGTGTCTTTGCCATCTTATGCTGCACATCCAAAACGCCGACCTTTCTAATTTGTGGCTGTATGCACAAATATAATGGAGTCTAGTCTATGTGCTCATTGTTTTATTGTACTTATACAACCACAATTCATTTATTCTTTTAGGTTGTACTTGTTAGAAAATATTTTGATTATAGAAACCAAATTTGTTTTGTTGGCTGGATAAACTAGTTAGCACATTCAGCATTTGAAATTGTCTGCAGCAACTCCATCATGTCACTTGACCTTATGTGAGTGGAAATATTGGCCCATTTTCTGAACCTGGGTTGGAGCTGACTTCTAGATCAAATTTTAGAAGTTGCTATCTGGTCCCAACTCCCAAGCTTGATCAAGATCCTATGTCATTTTCACAGTTCTTAGGACACTCTTGTTTACAATATAAATTGTTTATTTAATATATGTGAAGAAGTGTGAGCCCTGAGAATTTTACTTAAAACCCCTCCCTGGCTGACTACATGACAGTGCTAATGCACTATTGCACATAGCAAAAAAGTTATTTTGTTGCGTGCTACACTGCAATGTTTGCAACATATGGGCGCTGACACTTGCACAGTAGTGCTCTGTTAAGCCAAAGGGCAAAGGCATTATATTGACTTGGCTTAGATGCAAGAACTAGATACCAGGGAAAATCATGAAGGAACAAACCACACTGCGATCTAATTGATTTCGGTAGCAACCCCAAGGGGTTGGCCTAGTGGTTCCTAAGGCCTCATGAGATTCATGAGGTCTTGTGTTTGAAATTATTAACCAACATCTTAGGATCATCTTAAGGGATTTTTCTCTGTAATTACTCAGTCTATGTGGGATGGATAGACTACACACACTCGAGGGAATATTCAGACATTTGAAGAACTCTAAACACCTTTGTTATAAATAAATAAAAAAATGATTTCCGTAGCAATAAAGAAATAGGCAGTCACTCATATATATCATTTTCTTTCATCATTCACTCACTCTGTATTTCTGACATAACTTCTTGCCCTTCATTTGGATATTGAATGCTTAAGTAACTTGGTCCAATTTAACCCCTATTTTTTTTTTTTTTTTTGAAGGACACATGGGAGAGAAGAGGAAATATCAAAGCCACAAAAACAAAACGGGTAATACCTAATAGGCAGCATAACCTTACAAATCAATTGATTAGAACAACTGCATTAGGATTTAGGAACTTCTAACCCCCGAGGACTACCTATTTTGGCAAGCCTATTGACAATGCAGCTTGGCATTGGTCATCAGATTTTACCCTTTTCTTATTTATATTGTCCTCATCAGCATGTAACTAATAATTCAATTGGCAACTCGGCATGACACTAATCTGGGGTCACAAATTACAGAGAACTATTGTATACTTAAATTTTTATTTATGCACATGCAAATAATGAAGTCAGAAGTACCATACATTTTACATATTAATTAAGATTATATATATACATAAAGAGGGTTTTTTTTTTTTGGCCAACCAAATTACAGATATAGGGAATTCAAAACACAGTAATTTATGTTACATTAGCTCCAAGCATATAGTGCAGAAACTTGCACAGTCATGCCCACCAATGCCAGTCTAGTATGTTGCTACTCCACTGAATTTACAGCCATCAAATTCTGATGCGTTGACATCCACCCAAACCTCATTTACACGCCCAATAAACCTGAATGGAGAATTGTACTGTGCAATTGAGTAGGCATAACTACTTTCTGAAGAAGTTGAATTTGCCCATGGAGACCTGCTCAAGCTAATGGCAAGTTTCTCTGCCTCTTCAACAATGTTACTATCCCTAGCAAATCCAGAGAACTTCCTAACAGCAATACAGTGACTGTCCCATGCATAGGGTTTCAGGCTCAGTTCTGGGAGTGGGAGCGGAGGGCTAGCTTCAAACTTCACGGGCAAGTACAATCGGACAAAATAGGCTGATGAGTGCAAAGGGCCAGCTTCTGGGACTATGCTTGTCAGTACAGGAGCTGTCATTGCGATTCGAGAGAAATTCAAATTGGCACCTTGGATGTACTGGAACAACCTGTGAGATTAAACAACACTAGCAAAATGAAAAGCTCTGGAATTAAATTAAAAAAAAAAAAAAAAAAAAAACAGATTAGACAAATGATTTTCTGAACATTAAAATGAATTGTTTACACTACACCTATAAAGAACAACCAAGCCTTAGTCCCAAAATTTTGGGGTCAGCACACTACACCTATAAACAGATACAAAAAATGCTTATAGACCTCTTGCACTGTCATAGTGCTTGCAGGAAATGGTGGTTGCTAGGTTAAAAAATAACCACATGTTCTTTCTCTCTCTCTTTCAACAAAACTGGTCCCCTAGTTTCTTTTCAGATTTCAACTCACGACCTCACTCTCCACCCATTATTGTGGGAGGAGAAAGTGCCATTACCCGAGTTTATTGGCAAACCACACGTTCTTTATTGACGCGTGTTCTGTTCATTTTGATGTGAAACAAAATCTGCATAATGGTATAACTAAGGAAGATGCTACTCTGTCCAGCCTTAGTGATGATATTGGAAAGAGGCACCATGAGAATAAATGCCAATAGTTATCATTAAACAGGATTTCGTCTCCTTTTGACATATTAAACCATCTCAAATTGGCTTCTTTGGTTTCAGATAACTAAAGGTTTAGATACAGATCGTTTCTTTATTTTTTCACCAAGTTTCCACTCCATAAACTAAACTGTTCTTAAGGTTCTCTAGCAATTTGACTTTGACCACATTGTATGTGAACATAAACTAAAAACCCAATCAAAAAAGCTCTAACTCTATGGGTAAGCTATTGCATAATGACTCATAGAAGCATAAAAAATTTCTTGATACACAACAAATTTCACAATTGCCGTCTGCAGAGGTGGCAAGTTGTGATTTTTATACAATAAAAGCGATGTCAGTGATGGTTTCATTTAAAAATGATGTTGCATTGATCACAAGCTAGCTTCCAAAACATCCACCTAAAACCCAAATACAACAAAGTTTATAAAAACATCATCAGTATTACTAAAAAATAAAGATGGTTGATTTAAGCAAGTACCTGTGGAAACCAAGTCTGGTGGCCTTCTCAAAGGAGATGTCTTTAACTGGAGCAGACATCCATGTGGACTGTCTGTAGAGTCTGATCTCGAAGTCCGATTCCGAGTGAACTACGCTGTACTGTGGGGATTCGATCGCGTTGCAAAGACCCACAAATCCAAAACAGAGCACCAGTAACACAATCCTTGGATTCTCCATCTATCTATCTCTCTCGGACTCGGACACACACACAATTACACAATTGAAGGAATTCAGAATATCTCTCTGACTTTTGAGGAGCTCAATCAAGAGAGGATTTTTATTTTATTTTTCTGAGAGAGAATGACAACACAGGACGAAATCATTAATTTACACTTTTGTACATGTATGATTAAGTTGTGATAAAGAGACGGTGGCTTAAACTGTCAATCTGTGTTCTAACTTCTAATAACGGTTTTTTATTTATTTATATTTTTCTTTATAACTAAATTGCAATTTTGACCTTTAGAACTTGAGGGTGTTTGTTTTTTGTTCTCTTAGAGCATTCCTAATGGACATGCTAAAATTTAAGTTTAAATTTAGTTTAAGATCCTACTTTTTCTATTTTTGCTTACCACTTTAAAAAACACTCCCATCCGATTCTCTATTCTCAATTCTATTTCATTTAAATATTCATTATTTATTCATTTTTTATTATTTCCTCTAAAAGTCATATATATATATATATATAATCATTAAAAAAACTAGTTTATTAAATTTTATAATCTATATTTTCTATAGTGCAATATATATTAAATATTTTTTTAATAAGTCTCATTTGATAAATTTTTAATTTTTTCATGAATGACTAACTACCCATAGCATTCATTGTGAAAGAAAAAATGAAGTTGCAACATTCATTGTAGCAATACATGTATTATTAATGAGGTCCAAGACAAAAATATATATATATATATATATATATCTTGACAAAAAGAAGAAAGGAAAAAAGAGCTTGACAGCCACGGGGAGAGGAGCAGAACAAAAGAAAGAAAAAAGGAAGAGAGAGAAAGGAGCAGAAGAGAAGATAAAATAATAAAAAATAGAAATGGCAAATAAACAATGCAAGGCATAAATGCCTTGCAACTGTAGCAAAAACTTATTTTAGCTTACGTGAAGCATGTCTGTTGGGAGGCCTTTTTCGTGGTTGTGGGCTATATTTGAGTTTGGTTTACCTTTTAGCATGTTTATTGGGAATGCTCTTAATTTTGACATTTTTCATTTTTGTCCAAACTTGGTAAACAAAAATGAAAACAGTCTCAAACTTGGTCAAGTGAAATTAAGGGTTTTTTTTTTTTTTGCGTGGGGGGGGGGGGGGGGGGGGGGGGTGGATTGAATTGAATTGGTTATTTTTCAACTCAACTTGATATTTTTTGGAATTGGGAAATCTCATTCCAACCCTACCCGTGGTAACTGTAAAAACAACTCAACATTCAACCCAACTAGTGGGAATCAAGTTGGGCCATCACTTTGAGGTCATTTTGTTGAATAAAAATATTAGATTTTGATTCAGCTGTTTGATCCTATTTTTGCAATAATTAATTATAATTTTATACAGTTGGGCATAATATTTTAATTTTATTAAAAGTAAGTCTTAAGAATACCAAAACAAATTAAACTACAGAAATAAAATTAAGTCTCAAAATCCAAAAAAAAATATATATTTTTTCAAATTATTAATAGAAAGGGTTGGGTCGAGTTATTTTGCTTGAAAAATTTGCCAACTTGAGCCTCACCCAACCCAATCTTAAAAAAAATCTTAAGATCCAATCCAATCTATCAACCCACAAAAGACCAAGCCAAGACAGCAAGATGGAATGGATTGGGTCATGTTCATTTGAAGAAGCATTTTGTGTTTTGCAGGATGGATGCTTGGAGTGAGCAACCTTTATTTCAGCAATAATGATTCTCATTTGACAACAGAATTAATTGTAGATAGTGTGTTCTATGTTGTGCATATTTTCCTGAATTAAAGCAATCACTGTAAAATGTTAGTCTGTTAATTGGTGCTTCGATTTCCAATTTGGCTACTCTCGGTTCTCTTTTGTATACATCACGAGCTTCATTTCCACACGTTGGTAAAACATTTATCAAACTAATTTAAATACACGACTGTTGGTCAATTCTGTTAAATAATCTTAATGAATCATATGTATTTTATGACCAAGCAAGCATCTGAAACTGGATGAGGATAAAGCCAAGGAATTCTCTCTTTATGATTTGATCACGTGTGATCAAGTCTGGTTAACTTGGAAGCATCATGAGAAGGCAGTGGAGTCAGACAAAATAGTAGTGGAGGTGAAAAGAATTTATCTTGTCTAGAGCAAAGCATTGGTGAAGATCCACTCAAAGCAATCCTCTCCTGGTGAATGGGTTCCTCCTTCAAGATGGATGAAATTGAATATCGATGCTGCCATCAAGAACTCATGAAAGAACCATATAGGGGTTTTCGAGCATCCTTGGACCAGTCCAATGCAGCAAGGGGAAGCTTTGTAGGGCAAGGCTAAACTGGCATTGTTTGCTATTTCATGTGTTGCTGAACAGAACTTCACTAACATCATTCTTGAGGGAGATGCTTTGAATGTTTTTGGAGCCCTTAATCTTAACCAGATTTGTTGTTGGAAATTATCTATTGTAAATAGAAATGCTAACTTGGCTGTCCACAATTGGGCTTAATAAGCCTCTTATAGTAATAGAGTTGGGCCTATTTTCATATCAGACCTCTAAGCCTTTCTCCTATTTAAGAAAATGTTAATTCAAAAAGGAAAGAAAAGAAAGTAAAAGAGGTGTAAATCAGTTCTTTTGTCCTACTTAGCACAAATCTTCAGGTAAGGTATATTTCTGTCATATTGGCCTAACCATATTCCTCTGAGGTGCAGCACCAGAAAGCATTGAATAAGTTCAACCTGTCAAATCCCAATAGTCCTGAACAAGTTGTGGATCTCCACTGCAATTCCTCTTAACATTTCTGCATATAAAGTGTAAAACAAACAAAAAGTTTTGAATAGGGTTATCAAAATGAGACATTGTAACAAATATGTGCATCAAAGCAAGGGGACTGTGCATTGGTGCAATGATATGTCTCTAACTACCAGTCCAACTACATGGGTTGGGACTTAGGAATGACCAATTATGCAAAAATTGGTAGAGCATATTCAAATCAGCCCTTGCCAAAACTGTGGCTTGGCAAGTTTGACACTATTCGTTCCTTCTTATTATTTGTTTCATCCTTGGAGAAATATTGCACAGCAAAATCTTAAATGCATTATTCTTGTACCCACCAAACCATGAAGCGCACACGTAAGATTTCTATTTTCATAAGCCAAATCAGTTTCTTAAGCTAGCTGGCACTGTTGCTTCTGTAAAATATTCCTTCCTGACAGTCTCCACAGAGCAAAATTGTACCTTCAAAAACAAATACATATATGAAATAATATGAGAATAAATAAACAAGGGCAAAACGAAGTACAAAACAGCACCATGATTATTTATTTCCAAGTTAGGCTTCATATCAAGTTCAAATTCATTGATTTGATGACCATGTCTCACTATAGAAACTTGAAAAAGAAAAAAATATGTTTTTTTTTTTAATTTTTAAAAGAGGTGCTAAACCCACTGCAAAAATGGCCATCTGATAGCAACCTCAGAATTCAAGAACCAAAGATAAATTGGTGAAAATAGTATCCAACTCTGTAATCCAGCATAAGAGTTCCTTTTGGGGCTAGTATATATATTTCAAACTTAAACTTATAAAATATATCTACTTCCCATGGAAACAACAAATTCACAAGTAATCCGTACCAGAGAAGCATATGATTTCAACAAGGGCTTGGCAAGCTGCCAAATTGGCTTAAACACAAATGGAGCATCCACGAAGAGGACTTGGCCCAATCGCTTTGGATAATAATAGTAAAATACATCAAACTGCCAAAAAAAAAGAACAATGAATAAACACAAAAGGAGTATGTGATTTCAAGTTAAAAAACAAAACAAAAAGTAAAAAGTGATGATTTCCTACATTCAAATTTAAAACTGATCATGTATATGTTTGCCAGCAGCAGCAACAGCATTGAGTTACTAGTCAATGTCAAATAAACACAAAAATGAACCCAGGATTTTCTTTTTACCATTAAAAAAAATGCCATGGCTTGAAGTAATTTTTAAGTCATCACCTCGACTCTCAACTATAGATAGAGATACATCTCTACTCTTGTTCATAAAAAATATTAAGAATAAATGATAAGTACTCATCAGCTGAAATTGATGCATTATATTTTTATGCGTTTTACTGCGATATTTAATTCATTTAATGATGTAATGCCAGCAACAGCAGCAAGAGAAGCAACACATGTATCCAAGTTAAATTACCCATTTAGAACATAATCAGCAGCTATTGCATAAACATTACCACAAAAGTCAGAAACTTAAGATCTGCATTGTTGGTACCAAAGCCCCGAAGATCAAATATTCCGAGTATTTCTTCTTTCCCAGCTGGAAGCTTACCCAATGCCTTCTCAATCAGAAATACACAGAGCTTCTCATCCTCTGCAGGATCCTGCATCTATAAGAAAATTGTTTTATAACTAGAAACTAAAATCCATGCCAGAAAATTAATTGGATTATCGAAGATTTTTATTTTGAGTTTGTAGTTCTAATAATATTGATTGACTTCAAAATACCATACATTAATAGAATAATGGCACATATGGTCATCCTAAAGTTTGTTTAAAAAATCACTATAATTTGCAACAAACTAAAGATAATTTAGAGGAAGGGGGTTTAAACGGCATTAACTGATCTAAAAAGAAAAAAAGATTCTATGAAAGAATCCAGCACAGATATTCTCAGGTACTCTTCATTGTCCCATTTTGACGACCCATCCCAGAATTCACTTGTTTCAACAATGGCTTCTGTTCTTGTAGCAAATCAAACATAGAAAGCATGTCAAGAATGATTTATAACTGTGACATTGTGGATATAGAAACACTCCTATAGAGTTGCAAAATATGTGCTTCTTTTTGTATCCCCAGAAAGTCTACCTCATCAGACCACTATAAAGTTTATGCTCCATGGCAAAAACTAGGATTGTAGGGTCAGGAGACTATATTCAAATTTCAAGATGAACATAAAAAGTAAACAGATTTTTCTTACAAAGCCAAAAGATTTGCAGACAAAGAGAGTGGTACTGCAGGTTTTAGACTTACTGCAGGAAAATGCTTGGATGCCACCACTATGAGCACTGGTCTATCATTGACATCAAGAAAATCATGCACATAGGCCTTTCCAGTTTGAGCCACATTTTTCACAGACTCTTCCGACAATTCAGACACCTTGAATTCTTGACGCCATTTCTTGTAGGGGTAGAACGGAAAATTGAAAAGAGAATATACAAGTTCATAAAAAATCCATGGTTTTTTTTTCTTTAACTCAAACAAATCTTCCATTGTGAACTTCAAGGGTCACATTTTTACAAAGAACCATTCATTTTTTAAGCAACAACTAAGGATGTTTTGGAGTAGCTTTTAATAGGTGAAAAACGATCACAGAATAATCTTGAAAGCCAATGAAATTAAAGTGCATTTTTCTGAAGAAAAAAAATGTTTCCTTGTATTTCTTGCAATTCTTTTCAGATTCCATTTGCCAACAAGTTTAAACTTTTCCAAAAACCAAAATCGTTGAATACAATTCAAATTGAAACACTTATGCATGCCTGCGCTCCCAGCCGCCCACACATGCACACATATGTTAAAGTTCAGAAATTTGCAAGAATGTCAAGGATACAATGGCTTTATTCAATCTTGCAACAGCATCTTTGACAGAAAACTTCCGGTCCTTCAGAAACCATAGGATCACATCTTCATCATCTCTTCCATTTTTTCCGACAGGGAGACTAGGGTACTCTTTTTCAAGCTTCTCTTTAACTTCCAAAACTAGCTGCATACTAGAAAAAATACCCCATAAAAATGCACCTTCATTTTATTCTATTTGATATGCAGAAACAATCAAACATGGTGCAATATCAGCAAAAAAGTAAACACACTAATCCTAGTCAACAAATTCTGGGCTCCATTTAGTTTCACCCTCCATTGGCCCTCTCAGTCAACAAAATAGCAGAAAATACCCATTAAAGAAAGGGCAACGATTGTTTCATACCACCTAAGTGTGGATATATATCTATAAATTGTGGACATTTGTGAACGTTGATATCCATAATTTGTGGATGTATGTCCACACCTAGGTGGTGTGTGGTGTGAGACAAAACTAACTCTAAATAAAAAAAAAAGATTCCTATATTTTGCCTGTCATTATTAATATTCCTAAGCTCTATATAGTTGTGATGGGCTTAGTTGATTGAAAAATGTTCTTTCTTGGGACCTAGATAAACAAAAATTCAACTTGGATGAATAATCCCTTTACTTTTAGGAGATTTCTTAAGAACCCAATAGCCCTTTTATCCATTTGGTTCCTGCAACACTTTAAAAAAAGAATCTTTAGCATGTTTGTTACATTTTTTGGTTTCTGGGCAAAATAATTCACATTTTAGGATTCAGAATTTCAATCCCTACGTCTTGTATGTCACCAAATGGAGCATTGGCATGGAATTACAAGACCAACAAATTCAGACATATAAAAGTTCCAATCTTGGGTATTGGCTAAGAGACTTCTCAGTAAAATTTACAGTACTGAAAGCTAAAGTTGGCAATAGAAACTTAGAAAGCATGAAAAGATAGTAGAAAAAAAGAGGGTATAGGAGGAGAACCTTGCGTGAGTCGTTGGAGTCTAGTAAAGAGTTGTGGACAGAGAGTCTGCGAGTTCGAGTAGATTTAATGGGAAAATTACTTGGAGGGACAAGTGGGAGACGAAGATTTTGACAAAAACGGAGTGTCATTTTGGTTCTCAAAGGTAAATTTACTACTTTTGTGTGTGTGTCTCTCAGCCAAGTTGTTGATAATGATGAGGATGTTTTTATTTCCTTGGAACTCACACTGTGCCGCTAGCTATGCCAAGTTGCCAACTCCTCAGCAGTAAGACCACGTCGTTTTGATTTTTCTCTGGCATTTTCTTTTCTTTAAATTCTCCGGAAAAATAGAAAAGAAAAAGAAAAACGCACAGCTTACTACAATTTTAATACTGTCTGATAGTTTTTTTTATTAACTTTTATTTGAATCATTATTGATATTTTTATTATCAATAATTCACAACTTAACATATCACTAATTGTAAATTTTTGTGTGAAAATGATTGCGCTAATAAGACTTATTGAGGAAGAAATAATCCAGTTTTAGATATTATAAATTTAATAATGTATTCAATGTAGCATTTTTTAAATTAATAAATTATGTATTTACTTTACGCTTTTGTCAAAAGATTTGCATTTTTTAATTTTAAATAAAGTAAGGATAAGTCCTAAGCAAGAAAGATTATTTCGGTATCAACAAGTGGAGCTCTTGCGTTTGGTAAAATTAAAAAGCACGGAATGAATTAAGATTTAGTCTTAAAAACGTGTGTTATCGGCTTATCGTACTAGAGCTCTTACCTCCAGTTTCAAAAAACCCTAAATGTAAAAAGCGTGGAATGCCAACAAGTTAACAAACGAAGCTTTAAGTTTGATCATGATCTTAGGTTGATTTTGCATATCTTCCTTAAAATAATAGTTGTAACAATATTAACTCAAGTTCAAATCGTTTTAAGTCAAAAATTGAACGAAGCTTTTGCTTTGGGCACCATAGATAGGGATATTGAGGTCATGAGGTGATGATTTGGATAGAGATCACGTCTGAGGTCTTTGGAAGCACATTGCCATGATCGTTACAGTTAAATTATTAAGACGAGGCTTACTCTGTCCTTGTGATGCGTTGTCGATGCAATAGACCGCAATCACATTCACATGGTACATAGTACACACTACACACGTCTAAAGACAGTAGCAAAGAAGTGGACGAGCAACTTCAACGTAAGGATTTCTAAGGCGACATTATGTTGTCGATTTTGATTTTGATTTTGATTTTGATTTTTTGATGAATAAATTGTATTGCATTAAGAAAGGGGTATCACGGGGCCAAACCCATCTACCATTCTTGCATGAAGAACATGGGTAGGAAGAGAGAAGATGGGGATAGCACCATGACTATTACAAAAAAAGGCCTAAGAAGCAAAAGAATGGGCAAGACCATTAACAGATCTAAGTACATGAGAAAATGAGCAACAAGAAAAAGATAAAGCAGTTACATTAATGTCATTAATAATATTGGAGATGGACCAATGGGGGAGGAGGCTAAATTCTGAATAAGATCTATAACCTGTAGAGTATCTCCTTCAAATATAATGGAATCCAAACTAGCATCATGAGCACTGGAAACAGCAAAAAGACTAGCTTTTGCCTCAACCCAAAGAGAGTCACCATTAACATCAATATCAATCCATGCATGAGTAATCTTCCCTGTATGATTACGGGATATAGCCGCAAGAAAAACATTGTTTGGTCTCACAGCAACATCAAAATAGTTGTCGATTTTTATTCAAAACAATAAAATCATGTACCTCAATTATTAAAAGAAAATGAATTGACCTTGGTGAAGAAAATTGGTGACACGTAGCATTTCTCTTTGATCTCTCGAAAATGGCCAAAAGAAGAATAAATTTGGATTCTTACATCTACTTGGGTTCCAGTTTGCTCATTCTATTCTCATATTACACCAAATTGGCAATTAGAGGCATAATTAGAATAAAGTGAACTGGTAGAGGAGAATTTGTGCAGCTCACCATAAAATTCATCAAAGTGATTATGACAATTTACAGGCTCATCATTCTACAATACCCATACTCTTTTTGTAGGTATGGTATCCACTCAATTGGTACCATCAAATATGATATAAGTATCATTATATGTGATGTTGGTACTATTTAATGTGATGTTTGTACTATCTAATGTGATGTTGATACTATCTGATTTTATATATATATATATATTAAATTTAAATAATAAATAAAAATTTAGGGTACCAACTAATGTGATGGTAGGTACCATCATATGTGAGGTAGGTACCATTATGTGTAACATTGGTACCATTAATGTGAGATTTTATCTATTAGAGGTATTGTGAATTACCCCAATTTACATTAATTTTAGGAAAATTTGATATCACTATAATTCAACTAGACCTTGGTTTCATAGCATTTTTCTTTGGTTTCTGGGCTACATTTCTCTTTAAGAAAGGAAGGAGAGATAACTATGACATATATATACATATTCCCACTTTGGTTCCGTTTCTTTTATTCTCTTTATAGGCAGTGAAGAAATCTTCAAAATAAACCACAACACTATTGCTATCACTTTCTAATGATTCTATTTTTTCTACTTTTCATATTGGTTTAAGTGGAATTTCAATCTTTGTTCTCCATTTGCACCATGGGAATCATTACTTTGAAGAAAGATACATAATGCAACTGTTGCTGTAAGAAACAAAGCTATAGAACTCATATTCATATGCTTCTCTTCATAAAAAAGAAGACATTTTTCTGGAAGAGTTTTAGTCTATGAAATCAAGGTCACTGCATTATCATAGCCTAATCAGCCTGCATGCCCTTTGTTGCATAAAGAATCTCTGAATCTAATTTTTTAAGTGAGTGACTGAGTGGATGGACGGTATAGTTAGGTAGGAATTAGAAGAAAATGTATAATAATACAAACCTAACAAACATGTTGAATGAGGTGTATGTTTTGATATATTGAAATGGTTGATATGTTATGCATATAAATAAGACTTATACCCATCTGGGATGTGACTAGTTTCCATTTTGATAGTAATAATTAATAAATACAATATGAAGCAAGAATTTTCCTCCACTTGGGGATTGAAGAAGTTATTCTGAAGAAAAGAATCCACTTTCTTGAGATAGAATATAATTTTTCTGTAGGGGGAAAAATTGATTAAGACAAATATAAGGCTATAAATAAAATAGGAAGTAAAGTTGGGTTTGGTCTTCACTTTATAGCGCATTATATATACATTTTACAGCTTGGATTAGTCCATAAAATATCTTATAAATATCTACAAAATATCACATAAATGTTCTGTGAGGTTCTACTGTGTTCTAGAAAAAGAGAATTCTATAAAAGGGAAGGAAAAAGCAACGTGAAGGAGGATGCAAAAAAGACGGAAAAGAGGGCAGAGAGGCAGAAATATGGGAAAGAGACTGGGGGAATATCTCTTTAGATGTTCGGTCATTATATGTTATTATATTTACAGCAATATTTCATATATGAAAAATCTAGATGTGGACGTAGGCAAATTGCCGAACCACCTAAAATCATGTGGGTTATATCTTTTTAGTTCGAATCAATTCTTGGTTTATTTTATCATCCTACAGTCTCCAATGGACTGAGAATCTACGTGTTGTGAGGTTTGATGTGGTTCCATTATAACGTGAAAAAATCCCACTTTCATTTTCTAATCTAGTAAGTAAAGAAATCCACACTTTTCAATAGATACTATAATGGATGACATTCTGTCTCATAAAGCGCTTTCGGTTTAACCCAATAGAAAATCTCTGTTAGTTGTGATTTTTCAGTTCCATTCCTAGATTAGAAGGCTTGTTAATTGCAGATACTGATAAGCAGGTGAAATGTTATTGTAACTTGCAACCTAACCATAAGAAGTACTTTTCTCAGAAAACTACAATATATGGTGGCATTGGTGGGACTATCAAGTATCATACCCTTGTACGAATGCATTATATGATGTCACCTGCGATGTCATTGTGGCCTAGTGGGGGGACCTGTTTTTATAAGTGAACTCTTTGATCATGGCTGTGATCAGCAATTCAGCATTTATTTGACTCTCCGTAATCTTTGTTTCACCATGACTATGATGTCCAATGCTCCATAATACAGCAAATACATCAATGAGGTGACAAAAGTGAAGAAAAGCATAATGTAGAAAGAAAAAGAAAAAAGATACATTGGATATGTTCCTGGTATTTTTAAGCATTTGGATAAGTGGACATGTCTGCACATGTGTCCACTATGACAATGACTAATGTAATGTCACATAGGCTCCAAGAACAGGCTTGCTCTAGGATGGAGGCCACTGTCTTTGAGAGTCATTCCCATTTGATCAACACCATAAACTTTTCTAGGGAAGCTTGATATCAATTTGTAGTTTCCAATACCAGGGAGGCCTAATGAATCTATGTATCTGTATATTGACTGGACCTTGTCTGTGCTTGCAAAGCTATGCTCTCTTCTTTCACCATTTGGAAACCTTATCAAAATCTGAAATATGAAAGCCATGATTTAACACAATTAATACTCAATTTACTCCAAAGAAGTATATTTTGGTAGCACAAATACATACCTGGGTAGCTTGAGGATCCTTTCCCCTATTTGCTACTTCTTTGTATTGAGTTTCTTTAGTAATGGCACCCTCTTGGACTTGACCATACTGTTTTTGAGTGTTCCTAAGCTTATCATAATTTGGTTTATTAGAAGGAGCTTCTACTGGTTTCTGAACTCTTTGTCCTGAAGGCAAGGTCTTGAGTTTTTCCTTTTCCTAAGATGAGCAAGAATGTTATTGGTTCATTGTCAATTTGCAGCCTTATAATTGTGAAATGGACCTAAAACATGGAATATCATATAGCCACACACACTCACACACACACAGACCTTGTCTATCTGAAGAGATGCAAGATATGCTGCATCTTGTTCTTCTCTGAGGCGACGATCTGCTCTTACCTTTTCTTCCTGCTGGGCCCTTGCAGTACTGCCAAAAGCCAACCCTTGCTCCTCCATTGTCCTCTGAAGAATCTCCACCAGCTCAGCTGGGGAAATTGGCCCTTCCATCTATACATGGACAAAACAGGAACAAAAAGAAGAAGCTCAAGCATCATCATCATAGTCATCCACATAACAATGATAACTATTAGAAGCAGCCACATAGGCCAAGAGCTTTGTAGTTTTATTGTCACTTCCTGGTGTTTCCAATTGAGACATCCAAGTTCGAATCCTCCCTCCCCCAACTATCAAATTATCAAAATAAAATAAAATATAGGAGAAGCCACAGAGTCACACTACACATAGTCCATGTTACTATGTTAGCACTAAACTAAAAAAGAGATTGCATCCCACTAGAGCATATATACAAGCAAAAATCTATAATAATTTGAAGATTGTAGCCATTTAATTCTTATCTTTGTTACTACTACTAATACTACTATAGTATATAGAGGAAAGGGAAATTGAGTATACACAAACAAAATAAAGCTCTAAATTTTATTGTAGAAATGAATAATTAATCCCAAATTCCAAACCAACCTGTTGCAGAACTGCTATGCTATCACCAGGAGCAGGAGCTATTACAGCACAGAATGGGAAGCTAGCAGGCCTCAAAATTGTAGCCATTTGCAGCCCTTCTCCTCTATTAGCCAGTGCTCCCCAGGAAACAAAATTAGCATCAAGAAACTGTACCACCAGTTCTGAACACAAAGTGTCCCTACAGAAAGAGGGT
The DNA here is from genome assembly GCA_907173295.1 of Fagus sylvatica. NCBI lineage: Eukaryota > Viridiplantae > Streptophyta > Magnoliopsida > Fagales > Fagaceae > Fagus > Fagus sylvatica. The sequence goes on along the minus strand of OU015770.1, from coordinate 17,205,401 downwards.
GTGAAAGGGTGTTCCGGTGCATGAAGGTACATGAACATAAACTTGTGATCACCCTCTGCTAACTTCAGGGCTTCCGTGAACTGACAAGCATAGAAAAATGGATGGTTGTTGGAACCATATTGCTCCTCAAAACTTCCCAGAAATGCCCACTCTTCTGGAACATTAGTACTACTCATGATATGCTCCTCTGGATTTTGCATTTGATAGTAATTTGATGGTACATGTTGATTTCTTCTTCCTCCAATTCCCATTGCCCTTGAAAATCCACCTATAATGTTCCTTGGAAGGCTTACCATTCTGCGTACAATTCCATTGCTTGCTCTCATATTCTCTCTCAAAATATATGACATTATTGCTCTCTATTCAGTGTTCAAAACAAGAACACTAATTGAGAAAGAAAAAAGAAAAAAAAGGGTTATAGACTTCAAGTATGTACAGCCTTTGATTTTTAGAGTGGTGGTGTACTGAGTGAACCCATATTGTTGGGACTTTGTAAGGCAGAAAAGTGATGCATAGTGACAAAAAAATATTCGGCATGGCAAATAATTTTCATTTTTCTTTTGTAACTTTTGAATAAAGAGAAACAAGATCAGCATTAAAAAAAAGAAATACCAAGATGCCTCTTCTTTTTGGCTTCTACAGAGTTCAAAGAGGATGCTTTGCCTGTGAGCGAATCCACCGTCAATTATGGAAGAGATTCATGTAGTTGTTAACATAGCTAGGACTAGGAGTTCGGTTTTGAACATTGTGGGGACCTTGGACAAACAAAAAAGATAAATTATATTTTAAACCCTATAATTAAAATGATATAACAAATTAAATCCTATAATTTCAAAAATAACAAGTTAAACCTTTGAGGTTTCATTGAAATTATATGATTTAATTTATTACTTTTGAAACCTTATAGTTTAAGTTGTTATTTTTGAAATTATAAAATTTAATTTGTTACACCCTTTAAAGTTTATATTATAGAGTTTAAAATATAATTATTCAAAAAAGGAAAAAAAATCTTACTTACTTCTCACTTCACTTATGGTACTCTAACTAGTGACATCGTACTAGTAGTAATATAATACTACAACTTATTGTTGGAAAAAATATAAAATATAGGGCATCACTTTTATGAATGAGTCATTCTCCCTTGAGGTCTTAGTATCTTTGAAATCTGGTTTTGAATTATGTTAATTTACCCTTTTAACCTTCATTTTCTCTTCATACAAAAAATCATGACAACTAAAATATAGGGTTATTTTAGACCGTCCATTAAAGTTAACATCAAAACTCTCCATCTCAATTATATATAGAGATATTAGACATCATTTAACTAAAAATTTAAATCAAATATTTGATTATGTTATATTAATTTCTCAATTTTTTGTTAGGCAAGACTTCAAGTTCCACTTACATGTATACTAACAATTATTATTATTATTATTATTATATATACTGAAAAATTACCCCTTTATTGTGTCAATGAAGTCCTTAGAGAGAAGAGAGAGAGGGTATCTTATCTGACCGATGGATTTTTTTTTTTTTTTTTTCTGCGTGACCATGACTAATGGATCTTAATTATGGCCATATAGCTCTTTAATTTCTGACCGTAGATAGATGCTCATTACTCGTTCTCACATGGAAGGGAATCAAATTGTACAAATTTATCAAATTTTAGCCACACTTTTTTTTTTTTTTTTTTGTATGGCTAATGTTAACATATGGGAATCCAATGCTCTCATTTTATATTTTCTACTAGCACTGGCTTTCTAATAAATTTTCTATTTACCAAAAACATAAAACGAAAATATTACAGAAATGGCTTGTTTGCATGACTCAACGCATTAGGGGCACTATTTGTGTGACCCAACCATAGTTAATACAAATACAAAATTTATAAGAATTGTGTGAACCTAGTATTTAATTATATATAAGTGCTAGCTATAGGAAAACTCTCTATTCTCAGTGTAGTTCTTGTTTGTTTTCTTTTCTTAGGAAACCTTGCTTTCTTCTCTCATGCTTTTCCTTATATGCTTCCTCGTTTCATTCCAACAAACTTGCAATCAGTCGGCCCAACTCACAACCATTGTGTTAGTGTTCCCTTTTAAGTTAGGAATTGTCTTGTATTTCCCTTTGGCAGGCATGTCCCTGTGTTATTAGGGAACACTAAAGTGGTGTGGTGCAAAGATAGTTGTGGGCTGAGGCAGTCGGATTGCAAGTTGGGGATGAATCGAGTGAACATCTAAAGAAAAAACATGAGAGAAAAAAAAACATAGTTTACCAAAGAAAAATGCCAAATAAAATTTCATTTCAACAACACCTCGTCTCCTCTCTCACATATAAAGTAGGTCTTCAAAATTTATTTATATCAAGATTAGGGTTCATGTTTACTAAGTCAAAAGTTTGTCAAAGGTATTCTACAAACTTTTTTTTGGATTATGTGGCCAAAAAACCCTTAATGCGTATTATATGTTGTTTAATTAGTTAATTGTTAATTAATTATAATGGGGATTGCATGTTTGGCTATGATTAGCTTTGTGGGGTTTGATATCTTTACCCAAATTTATAGCCCCTTTAAGGAGAGAGGATTGCCCAACACTATATAAAGAGCATTACCCAAACTTTGGCAATGTGGGATACTAACACTCCCCCCTCCAACGCCACATCGCTCGGCACAGAAGAGAGCGGAGGGCTATCCCAACATCACATTGGGCCTAGCTCTAATATCATGTAGAAACACAAATGGGCCTAATTCTTCCCAAAAGAGCCCCTTAAGGAGAGATGATTGCCTAACACTATATAAAGGGCATTACCCAATAGCACTTTGGCAATGTGAGATACTAACAGTAACCATGCTGAGAAATCCTACTTAGAAAAACCCACTACTCACTTTATATCTCTCCTACTTTATATATAATATTCTAAGAGATAAAGTTTATTTATTTTTATTAAAATTACTTCACTTTTGCCTTAGTAAACATGAATCTTAAACTCATACTATTATTAATTAGCTTATTTAATGATGTTGATGATCGTGACAAATATTATCATAATCTTAATGTTTAGCTAGCCTAATGAAAGATGTTTTAGTTGTCAAACTCATGTCATGGGGCTCCTTTATCATTAATTATTAAATACGGCATTCAATAGATATTACATATCATATGAATTTTCATTTTATGTATGTGTTTCTGATTCTAAATTCCTGAACAAAGTTCCCATTTTTGGCTTAGATCCATTTGTGTTTTTCTATGATCCTATTTGGGTTTCTTGGACACATGATTTAAGTTTATGTATCTTGCAATGCCTGCCTCAGGAATTAGTCGGACAAAATTTATTTAAGGTAATCTTGAGAAGAAGCTAGAAAATATAGTTACAAGGATCACATTTGCTGGTTACTTCCACCGCGTGGATGAGAATAATATGTGAGGTATAAGCTTATGGACTCTCATAGAGATACACGTTGATTTTGCAGATTTGAAACATATACATGATTAAATAGTTTAACAAAAATAGATTTCTTGATTAAATGCAAAAAAACTAGAGAAATTGTACTTACTGGTATTTAGAAGTACAAATATATGAAGTAGGCTCTAGCCTATTGTTGAGTTTGTTAATATGCTACTGCTACGTCCTCTATAGTGGTAATTCCATGGCAATAAAACGTGGTCATGGCTTTATCGTGTTGCTTTGAAATTCCCATTGCCATGAAATAAAGCTGATCATGGTTTTACCCTCGATTTAACTTTGTTATGTTTTAAGAAGGCTGGCGATAGAGTGAGAGACAGAGAGGGGTGCAGGTGGTTTTGTGCATTGTGATGGTTATATTGTATCACTAATTCACTAGCAAAGACAGCATAGTAGTTATAATGAAATTATTCTTATTACTGTTCTCAAACCACTAGATCTGGCTTCGGTTCTAGACATAGTATTTTCTCTATATTATTGTACAATGTAACTGGTGGTTTGTGTTTATCAAATGATTCAATTTTGTTTGATATCACAATTTGCACAGAGAGCAAGAAAGATGCAGCTTCTAATGCCATCAACAATTAGTAGCTGGGTTTGAAGTCGTTGACTATAATATCAAAACTACATTCTGAATTATTGTTTTTATGTTAATTACTTAATTCTGTTATCCTATGAAACATTTTTTTTTTGCTAAGGTAGAAATTCTATTCTAAATACACACAGGTATTTTTGAGAATCTCAAGGATCGAACCCACACCCTCTTAAAGGGGTAGAATTTTTGGAGAGGGGGTTGCACTTGCACCACTAAGCCGAATGCCTAATGGGCTTCTATGAAACATTTTAGTTCTTACATTAATTTGAGGCCAAATTACATATTCATCCCCTGAGATCTGAACTAGGATTCCTCCAAACTGAGTTGGAGGTAAACTATGTCCTTTTTTTTTTTGTAAATACAACATTCAATAGATCTTAAAAAGGTATATAGTTAACGAAAAACACCACCATGGCACCATATACATGCATGTTTTAGTTTTGTCCGAAGAATCCTCTGCAAGAGAGACATGCAGTCATCCACGAGGGGAAGTAAGCCCATATGAGTTTTATATGATTAATCAACAAATAAGACTACCAAAAGAGCATCCAATTCCACGATAACACATGAAAATTCCATAGAAACAGCAAGAGATAGACCATCTCTTACGACCCAAATGAGACTATATATCATATATCTCTTCTTTTTCTAAGATAGTTTCATTAATCTCTTCTCTCTCTTTGGTTAAATATCTAGAAAGGCCATTTTATTTTGACAAAAGGCATATAATTGGCTTCATTTCAATGGGAAGTGATAGGAATTAAATTGGCTAATATCTGTAATAGTGTATTAAGATTAAGGATTGTATTTTTTGTTCAAAAAATTCTTGTAACCATTATTTGGGTTGTTGAATCTTGGCGGCCCGTTCTGGAATAGACTTATGCTCATCATCACTACAACGTAGTTTCTGCCTCGGCAATTTACAAACGAAGCCTAATCCAAACCCACAGGCCTCAAAAAGTGGTTTGGTTAGGTAGGCCTGAAAGAACCAGGCTTGGTGCTTTAAGAAAGTTCCCAACTCTCTAAGACTCACCAACAGGCCAAGGTTTCAGTTTCAAAGCCCAGCCCAAACTTCTCTCCCGGGAAAAATGGGCCGGTGTTAGGACTCTCTATATCAATGTAATGAGATTGACAATAATAGAGCCATAGAGGCATTCATTTTTATTTATTTTTTCGGTTACGTTTTTCTAACCTTTTGTTCATCTGTTTGATTGGAAAACTGTAATATAATCCAATATTCCAAAAAAAAAAAAAAAAAGATTTTGTGATATGAAGGGTGTGAGGAAGAAGACAAATAGTTTTATTTTTCCCTATATAAGTGTTATATGGTTGTATAATAGCTGTTTAGACTTTAGACCCTTTTGAGGAGGAATGACTTACAAAATGGAGAATGACTATTGCAGGGAGCAGCGATTTCACTCATAATGAAAGTAAAAGGACACAACTGAACAATTATTTAAAAGGAATAGATATTACATCATAAGAGACTATGGGTGTGTTATTTGGCCAATGGTTTTTTTTTTTTTTTTTCCCTACATGACCATGACTATGACTATTGGATCTCAATGATGGCATATAATAGCTCCTTAATTTCTGGCCATGACCATGACCACGACCATTATAGTCTCATACTCAGATGGAAGGGAATTAAAGTGTACATATTTATCAAATTTCAGCTGAAGAAAGCAAAACCCAAGTGGTCTCTACCGTTGTGTATGGTTGTTTTTATGGGAATCCAAATACCCTCATTTTATATTTTCAACTAAGTTTGGCAATCCTAGTGGTAGAATGAACTGTAATATTCATCTTCTAAAATGTAAGTTACGAGTTCGACTCCTCATGATAGTGAATCCCTTTAGGGCCACCTTTAGTGTCATTCAACCTGATAATTACTCGGTGCGTGTGGAATGGGAAAACTGCATGTGCCTATTGGATTAGTCGAGGTGAAGTTTCAAATACCTATACTAAAAAAAAATAAAAATAAAAATAAACTAGTAAGTTTGGCTTTCTAATAAAATTTTCTCTTATAAAACAAGTTTATTACATAAGTTGCTTTGGAAGTTGTTAGCAAGTGAGATATGCTACAAGACATTTGGGGGGGGGGGGGGGGAACTATGTAAGGAATGTTCCGTTAATGTTTGGGTGAATACACATTATTGTTCATGTTTTGACAATTTCAAGTTTAATATAAATAAATGGAATAATTTTTTTTAAGCTTTCACTATGTTATAATTATAAATTCTTTGTTTGGTAAAACGTGAGAATTTGTGATTCGAATTTCGGGTTTGAAATTTTGAACAAATAATTCATTGCAACAGTGAGTTCAAGCAAAGTGGTTTGCTAAAGAAAATATTATGGTAAATTACATTAACCTCCCTCGAGGTTTAGGGAAATATCAGAAATCTCCTCATATTTTTAGAAATGACATCCTATGGTTATTATTTTTATTTTTATTTTTAAAAAAATTCTACTATTTCATATAAGTTATAACCAATTTGATTAGTAAACATTATTTTGAGTTTATTCTAGATGAGAATTTAATTTGAAAAATATGTATTTTGATTTAATTTGTAATTGACATAAATGGCCATAAGGGGATATTTGTTATATAAATTAAAATCTCAGGGGTGGAGTGTTATTTATAAAAATAAGAGAGGGTTTTTGACAATTTCCCAAATCTCGAGGAAGGTTATTCTAATTAATCTAAAATACAAATTATTTGTCCCAGTTTTTTGTGTTCACTTTATTCTTTATCAATTACAATATACAATTTTTTTTTTCCCATTTTAGACTTTAGATTATAATGAAAGAAATAATCAAACGTATCATATTGTAATTGGTAAAAAATAAAGTGGAACAACAAAAGTGGCATAAATTATTTATACCTTAAGCGAATACAAATCTTCTATCCCAACTTTTGTTCCACTTTAATCTCTACCAACTACAATATGACATATGTATGATATTTTTTTTTCTTCCCATTTTAAACTTTAGCTATTTATAGGGAATGAAAAATAACACGTGTAATATTATAATTAGTAGAGAATAAAGTGGAACATTAAAAGTAAAATAGATGATTTGTATTTGCCTTAAGCGTGAAAAGTGTTTTTTATTAGGTAAAACTTAGGTATAGTATCCTAAACATGAAAATTGGCCAGCCAACCAAATAAGCTGGAGAGAGAATATTAGAGAAAAAATAACACATGGCATGTTCTAATTAGTGGAGAATAAAGTGGAACACCAAAGGTAGAATAGATGATTTGTATTCACCTTAAGCATGAAAAATGTTTTTTTTTTTTTGGTTAAGTAAAACTTAGTTACAATACTCTAAACATGAAAATCAGCCAGACAACCAAATAAGTTGCAGAGAGAACATTAGAACAAAATCACTTTTTGTGTTCTACTTTATTCTCTACCAATTACAATATGACACACGTATGATTTTTATTTTTATTTTTTTTTCGATTTTAAACTTTAGTTATTTATAAGAAAAAAATAACATGTGTCATATTGTAATTGGTGGAGAATAAGATAGAACACCAAAAATAGAATAGATGATTTGTACTCACCTTAAGCATAAAAAGTGTTTATTTTTTGTTAGGTAAAAGTTAGGTACAATACCCTAAGCATGAAATGGCCAACCAACCAAATAATTCGGAGAGAGAATTTTAGAACAAAATCACTATAAACAAGTACCAAACTGATTAAATTTTTCCATACCAAACCTCATTCCCTAACAAACCCAAATTGTGTGAAACCTCATCCCTAAGTTCTAACTCCAAATTTATTCTTAGTGTGTAGTTTATTTGTCTGTTTTTTTTTCTTCAATAAACCATGACCCTATTTTCTTCTCTCATGTTTTTTCTTACATGCTTCTTTATTTCATCCCCCATTAACACACTTGCAAGCCACTCAATTAGTATTCCTTTATATCAAAGGAACACTACAAGGTTCAAGTATATGGTCACTTCAGATGAAATCAAATTTCATCACACTAGCCTCTACAACATGTTAAAAGGCAATTACGTGGTATACTCCATGTTTGGCTTCCCGCCTCAACGAAATGCACTTCTTGTAGACACTGGCAGTGACTTGCTTTGGTTGCAATGCAAACCATGTATAACTTGTTTCAACCAAAGCGAGCTTTTATATGATCCCTCTGAGTCTTTGTCATACAAAGAAATCGACTGCAACTCGTCCAAGTGCTACCATGAACAAAATTTTATTGACAATTGTGAAGCCACAATTTATGGAACTTCAAAGAGATCATGTAGATTTGAATATTTCTACAATGATAAATCCTACTCCCGCGGTAAAATGATTATAGAGACAATGGCATTTCTCATAGACGGAAATCCCATGGAGAATCCCGAGGATAATATAACCATGGGATGCGCTAACGACAACAAGGGAATCCACTCTGGTGATTACAGTGGCATTCTTGGTCTCGGTCGTGGTCGCTATTCTTTAATTAGCCAATTGAAGGTCAACAGCTTCTCATTTTGCTTGCCGGGTCCAAACTTCATGACGGCTTCCACACTAGACTTGTTCTACACTGGCCTTAACAAGAATACAACCATAATAGCACCGTTGCTTCTTAATCAACGTAATCCATCGTTGTATTACGTTGGTTTCAAAGGAATTAGCCTGAACGACGAAATGGTTCCCATCCCATCATCTTACTGGGATATCATCCCTAATTCCTCTAAAGGTGTCATTATGGATTCAGGATCGTTTTTAACTTCGATCCCGATAAAGGCCTATAAAATTTTTCGAAAAAGGTTCTTGGAATTCACCACCAATAACATGATCTTGGCGGACCCCCCAATAGACATTTTCGACACCTGTTTCTCAACCTCACCTCTCGAATACAGAGTCCCCGAAGTCAAATTTCATTTCACCAATACGTCCTCTCTCACATTGACGACTTTGCAGGTCTTCGAATTTTTTCCATATCAAGATCCTATTACAAAAGAGGAAGAATTAGTAGCTTGCCTTTCGTTTGTCCCTGATCATAACGAGAACACTATCATTGGCAGCAAGCTGCTCCAAGGAACCAGACAAACTTTTGATTTGGTCCATATGAATATCAAATTCACACCCAGAGACTGCTATTAATTTAGCTGTAATCGTGTCATGGGCCTACTTTATCATAATTATAATAGAAATATATATTGAAAATGAATGAATATAGCTTTATCATTTTCCAAGTTTCATTTCCTTAATTTCTACCCTCTTTCTCTGGTATCTTACTCCGCCTAAGCTAGCAAATTAAGAATTGTTGTTGTGATTGCAATAACTTAAATATCTAGAAATGTCATTCCATTTTGACAAAATGTATATAATCGGCTTCAATGTAAATCTAGCACATATGAAAATTGTTAGAAAGCCTAGAAGTACTTCTTCGCAAACTATAAGGAAAATACAAAAATTTAAGCATGAATCTTGTTCTCATTTCCTATAATCAAATTATACCACTTCAACAAGAGGGAGGTTTTGGACTTTTATTTATTTATTTAATGATCGAGTGAGTTTGGCTCTAAGAAAAAATAAAATAAAATAAATAAAGGAAAGGGAAAGATCACATAAGTTGTAACCGAAATTTCGATTTTACCCTGGAGTCAAATTAAACCTAAATAAAACACATTTGAAACACTAACTGCTCCTCTCTAAAACCTCTCAACTCAGTCGGTGCAGCACCAGATAGGGGCTTCTGATTTATCAGAATTTCTCAAGCATCCCGAGGATTTGATTTTGAAAAGGTAAGCCCTCTAACCTCTAATTTCTGTTCTCTCGGTCATTAATTCTGTAATCTGGGGCTGATAATCTGATAGTTAGCAGGAACAATGTTTCTGGACATGGAAGGTTTCAGAAGTCTCTCCAAAGATGATTTTAGGGTTCTCACCATTGTCGAAATGGGAATGCGCAATGTCCGACCCTCTGTTATTTTATTTTATTTTATTATATGTTTGGTTTGGCTTTCTTTTCATCTTATCTTTTAACTCCTTTGCTTTCAGCATGAAATTGTACCTTCAAAACTTGTCCACCGCATTGCCTCTCTCAGGTATCTCACTCACTCGCTTCAATTATTAATATTTTGCCAATTGCCGATGTGTCAACTTATGAATGGTAGATATTAAAATGTTGTCACTTGTCAGTGGTTGGTCTAGATAAGAACTCCATATGCCATAACATTACTCCAATTTCAAAGAAAAGAAATATTAATGGAGTAATATTTAATGCTTATTATATTTGTATTGTCTCTTCCCTACATGTAGGCATGGAGGCACTTCTAAAGTTTTGGACAATTTGCACTTACATAAGCTCTTGCACCATGACTCTTCTAAATGTGAGTTTCTTTGCTGCTCTCAATAAATATACTATAAATTGTGGAACATAGGCACACCCAATTTTTGTTTTGATATCTTGTGTTATTATCTGCTGCTAGATGATGGGTTTCGGCTCACCGACCTTGGTTATGATTATCTTGCTATTAAGGCATTGGTTAATCGTGGAGTGTTTGTGTCTGTTGGCAATAAAATTGGGGAAGGAAAAGAATCTGGTATCTTTTCTTATCTTGCTATGCAAAACCTCTTTGAGTACATTACTTGATTAATCATTGCATTTCTTTTCTTCAAGAAATCTTCGAGGTTGCCAGGGAAGATGGTACAGTCCTAGCCATGAAACTGCACCGACTTGGTAGAACTTCTTTTAGGGCTGTCGCAAATCAACGAGATTACTTGGGGCATCGTACTAGTTACAATTGGCTGTATTTGTCCCGGCTCGCTGCAACCAAAGAATTTGCCTTTATGAAGGTTTTTCACTGCTGTTATGTAGCCATTTGTGTGCTTTACCTTCTCAATTGGATGATTGTCATGTCTGTGGATGTTGGTTTCACACTTGTTTTCTGCTCAATCAGGCCTTGGAAGAACACGGTTTTCCTGTTCCAAATGCCGTGGACTATAATAGGCATTGCGTGATTATGTCACTTGTCCAAGGTTACCCTCTGTAAGTGTTTCTAATTCATTTTACTTTGCAACTCATGTCTCAATTTGTAGTACATCTTTATTTTCCCACTAATTTGACCTTCAAATGGGAAAATTCTTTACCACTTTAATGAGAATGACAAACCCAGGAAAATAATTTTTTATTTTATTTTTATTTTTTTATAAGTAATAAAGTTTTAGTGATAGAAAAAACACTAGTACATAAGGAATATACTAGGTACAGCAAACAAGTTACACGCAGCCATCAATAAAAGCAAAAACAGAAGGGAACGAATGGCTAGATACATCAGTTATCCATTCCATAAGAGTGCGAATAAGATTAGTTTCAACTCCGCAGAATGACGTTCAGAATCTTCGAAGGCCCGTTGATTCCTCTCCCGCCACAAGAGCCACATTAAACACGAAGGAATTGCTTTCCAAACTAAATGAGCAGGCCCCTTCCTTCTCCAGCAATGCAAAAGGGCATAAACCTTTCGAGGCATAACCCAAGAAATCCCAAACATACAGAAAATCATGGACCATAACTCCTGGGCATACTCACAATGAATCATGAGATGGTTCACTGATTCTCCAGCCCTTTTGCACATAAAGCACCAATCTAAGACCCAAATCTGACGGTGGCGCAAGTTATCAATAGTGAGAATCTTACCCTAAGCCGCCAACCAAGTAAAAAAAGCAACCTTGTGGGGAACTCTACTTTGCCAAATACTCTTCCAGGGGAAATTTGTAATGCTGTTAGAATTAAGCATCCGGTAATAGGATTGAACTTCAAACAGCCCACTAGTAGTACAATCCCACCTCAGCTGATCCTCTTCCGTCCTCTTTACCTTCTGCTTGTAAAGAAAAGCCATGAGGTCAGTATAATCTCCCAACTCCCAATCCTGGAGAGGCCGCTGCAAATTCACCGACCATACCATATCTTCATTATGCCAAGATAAGTATTCGGACACCGTCGCTTGCTTGTGAAGAACAATTTGATAAATGGTAGGGAAAACATCCCTTAACAGCCCCTCATCACTCCACCTATCCACCCAAAACCTTGCCGAATCACCAAATCCAATGGTATAGTGAAAATACAAAGAAAACCGAGACCAACCAGATTGAATGTGCTTCCACAAACAGACTCCATGCCCTCCCCGACCCTCCTTAGAATGCCACCCATCCCTATCACAACCATACATACATACAATGACCTACCGCCAATAAGCATTCCGCTCATTAGCAAAACGCCAAAGCCATTTACCCAGAAGGGCCTGGTTGAAAGAAATAATCTGCCTCAAACCCAAACCACCTTGCTAGATAGGAGCACATATAGTACGCCAGTTCACAAGGTGATATTTGAATTCATCCCCAATTCCAACCCAAAGAAAGTCTCGTTGGAGTTTCTCTATACGATGAGCCACACTCGTAAGAACAAGACACAAAGAGAGAAAATAGGTGGGCAGGCTAGACAAAGTGCTTTTAATCAAAGTGAGCCTACCTCCCTTAGAAAGATAGTTTCTTTTCCAGCCAGCCAATCTCCATTCTATTTTTTCCAAGATAGGATTTCAAATTTCCTTTGATTTGTATCTAGCCCCCAAAGGAAGCCCCAGATACTTCATGGGAAGAGAAGCAATCCGGCCTCCAAGCACTTGAGCCAAAACCTCAACATCCGGAACCGGGCCCACTGGAACAATTTCAGATTTCCCCAAGTTAATTCGCAACCCTGAAACTGCCTCAAAGTACAAAAGCACTCCCTCCAAATGATACAATTGGTCCCGAGCAGCACCACAAAAAAACCAAAGTATCATCGGCGAAAAACATATGGGAAACCTTGAAATTTGAAACATTGGAATTGTCCATAGAAAAAACTCCCAAATATCCTCTAGCCACTGCCCTATCCATCAATCTTCTAAGGGCCTTCATGACGAAAACAAATAGCAAAGGAGAGAGGGAGTCACCTTGTCTAAGACCTCTGGAACTAGGGAAAAAACCACACGGTGTGCCATTGATTAAAACTAAGAAGCAAACTGAAGAGATGTAGAACTGAACCCAATTGCGCCATTTAACTCCAATTCACATTTTTCCATTAGGTACATAAGGAATTCACATTTTTCCATTAGGTACATAAGGAAATTCCAATTAACATGGTCATAAGCGTTCTCCAGATCCAATTTGCAAATCAAACCTGAGACACTAGATTTTAATCTGCCATCCAAGCTTTCATTGGCAATCAACACCGAATCCTGAATTTGCCTACCTTGAATGAAGGCGTTTTGGGAAGGAGATAACAGTGACCCTAACACCTCCCTTAGCCTGTTGGCCAGCACTTTGGAAATAATCTTGTAAATGCTACCAGTAAGACTAATAGGGCGAAAGTCCTTCACATCCGAAGCTTCCACTTTCTTAGGGATAAGAACCACGAATGTCGTGTTGATGCTCCTTTCAAAGGCTTCATGTACATAAAACTCCTGAAGGGAATCAAGCACCTCCTTTTTAACCACATCCCAGCAATGGTGGAAGAAAGCAAGTGTGAAACCATCCGGGCCTCATGCTTTCTCACCACTGATCTGGTTTAAGGCTAATACCACTTCCTCCTTCGTAAATGGCCTCTCTAAATGAATTGCATCCTCTACCTCTAAAGAGTTAACCCCACCCCCCCAAGAAGGGTCTCCAATGTTTTCTCTCAGAATAAAGATCCTGATAGAAATCCATAATCCCTTCATGAATCTCATCCTGGGTTTCCCACTTCAACTCCCCATGAGTCATACTTTCAATACAATTATTACGGCGATTAGCATTCGCAGTTCGATGAAAGAATTTCGTGTTTTTATCCCCCTCCTTTAACCATTGGATCTGAGATTTCTGTCTCCAAGAAACCTTGTCTAATAGCATGGTTCTCTCCAACTCCGTTTGAACATTCAATCTACGGGATCTGTCTTCCCCAATGAAAAGCCCCTGATTTTCTTTAGACTCCAGCAGCTGCAACTCATTCATTAATTCAAGCTTCTTAATACACACATATATGTAACCACATATAGGTTTCTTCATATTTTAGACAGGAAAATAATCTTAAGAAAATTTATTACTTGAACACACATATATGCTGATTGGTGCACACGATCGTCCTTGAACCCCCCGTTTGCTTCCTAAAATATATCTTGCGAATTTATTTCATTTTAGCCATTTGGCGTAAGTCATATTAATATTAGGTTTGTTCTTTCCATTTCATGTACTCTTTTATGTTTTTCCAACAAAGATGTTTACCTCCTTTTTCCATGTGATAGGAATCCTTGGCAAGTGTTGGTTGAAAATTTGGTGACATGGCATTTGTTAACAATGATTAACTGAAAACCCGATTACTATGAATGTTATCGTTCATGCTCTATTAATGAGTTTTTACTTAATAAAAAAAATCTGAAAATGCCGTAACCTCAGTATTTGATTCTTATTGAGTAAAGCATAAGAATTTAAAGTAATGTTACAATGAATTCCTGTTTTGGTGGTTCCAGAAGGACCAGAACCTCCCTTTCTCTCCTCTTTCCTTTGGCTTCTCTTTTTTGTCTAGCTCTTTTGGAATTATTTTCCTAAAATAGAAAAAAACAGTGTCTCTCCATTGAGCAATGGAAGATTGCATCTTATCAGTTAATTCTTATCTAATGCAGTGCACAGATTAAGCAAATGCAAAATCCAGAGATAGTTTTTGAAAGGATCATTGGTCTTCTTGTTCGTTTGGCAGAACATGGTCTCATTCATTGTGACTATAATGAATTCAACATTCTGGTATGTGATTAAGGCACTCTGCAGTACCATTTCTTTGCATTTAGAGCTGTATAATTAGGAACCTAACAAGTGGGTCAACATTTGCTTGTATTATTTCACAACATATATGTCATGGTTATTAATGCATTCATTGGATTGGCATGATGCTTTATATCCAAATTGTTTTATCAGCTTCCTCATTCAGCTTATTGGTGAACTAGTAATTATATCTCAAATGTTTATGCTTTGTAGATTGATGATGATGAGAAGGTCACCATTATTGATTTTCCACAAATGGTATCTGTAGACCATTGTAATGCGCAAATGTAAGAAACACTGCCTCTTCCAATGCAGTTTCATTTATCATTGTATTCATTTATTTCTTATTTCTGATTTTTCTAGTAGAAATTTGCTATACTTGATATCCACGATTTTTTTGTTGTTGGAATTATTACTCTCATCTCTTAATAATTTCACAATTTTCAGGTACTTTGATCGTGATGTTGAATGCATCTTTAAGTTTTTCCACAAGAGGTCAGTAACTGTCCTGGTGCCATTCTTGGATGCATTGGCTCCATTTTAGATGATTGGGGATTGCTTTTAATTGCTTCTTCTCTGAAAGGCAAAAGAAATTCAACTGCTGATGAAAGAGAGAGTTTCTTTGTAGGCAATGAGCTTTGACTCAAATGGCACCCCCCCCCCCCTTGTAAAAGCAAGGTGGAGGGTGAGGCCATGGGTTCAAGACCTCATATCTCTGTAGAATATCCAAGCAATACCTATTCTGTAACTGGTTGGAATTCTAGGGCCCAAGCTAACCTAATATACAGGCTCGTGTTTCTTGCTTGTGAATCAGCTCCTTGAGTCCCCCTTTGTTATCTCAAATAACATAAAACTCATATTGTATTGTTTGCCAGATTTGTATAAATTGTGACTGATGATTCAATTTGAAGAGACACTGAAATGTTGACATAAAACTCTTGAGAGAGCTGAATGAGAGTAAAGAGTTCTAAATGGCTAAAAGTTCCATGTTTTAGTTGAACGCTTTAGTATACATTTTATATGCAAATTGGCTTCTAGCTTAGGGGTTTATGCTAATGGCTTTTGTAAAAATTAATATCTTAATTTTTCCTTTGCATGATCATTCTCTTTCTTTGCGTTGCAGGTTCAGCCTATCTTTTCAAGAAAGCCCAGATGATATTGATGGTTCAGAGGTAGACATGGATGAAAATGGAAGGCCTTACTTTTCTTCAATAGCAAAAGGTGCTGGTTTTCTAGACAAGGAACTAGCAGCCAGTGGGTTTGCTAGAAAGGTATGGTCAAGCATGTCTTTTTGAATTTCCACTTGCATGAAGAGAGAGAGAGAGAGAGAGAGAGAGAGAGAGGTGCTATATGACTAAGTGGATAGGTAGAAGAGAACCATGCATATTATACTCATCACACAGAGAGGGGGGTAGGTATATGCCTAAGTAGCATGGGTACTTCTACAAGAGAACCATATGAGAGAGAGAGAGATGGTTGTATGGCTAATTAGGTTTGGGTAATGTTACAAGGTAACCATATGTTTTTTGTGCTCATATGCAATAGAAGATTCTCTGTATTATATGTGGCACTTTTATTTATCCAATTTTACAGCAATCCCTTTTTACATTTGCTAGGAATCATTATTACAAGGAATAGAAGTTATAATGGAATAACTATTACAATTCATATGTTTATATACGTGTTATTTGTTCAAAATTAATAATTCCATAAATGTTAAAAAAATGATAACACCTTTTATGATAACTATACGTGTCATTTGATAATGATTTTGAATAATATATATATATATATATATATATAGAGAGAGAGAGAGAGAGAGAGAGAGAGAGAGAGAGAGAGAGAGAGAGGCAAAAAATGTTTGACAAGTGGTAGCCAACTATGGTTTTTGGAATTTTTTTTTTTTTTTTTTTGAGTTATTACGGACTCAAGTAATCTCTTTGTGGTAGGGGCTTTCTACAAGTTTGTATGACTGTTTATTGGCTTGGCATGTCCTTCACTTATTATGAATTATGTTCTGAAAATTATATTCATCATTTATGATTCTGTATCAATGCTATCAAATATATTGATATTGCATGCAGCAAATTGAAGGAGGGGTCGAGAAGGATGCAGATTCGGGTGAAGAAAGTGAAGATGGGGCACACAGTTCTGAGTTAAATGAATCAGACATAAGTGGTGTGGATTCTCTGCATTTGGGAGAGCAGGTATTTATTCTTTTGGACAAGTAGGGCAGGTGCATTATTTGTAGGCTTTCACTCTAATGGAGCAGTTTGTGCAATCTATCTCACAAAATTGCCCAGGGCTGAGGCCTCAAGTAAATATGTCATAGATGGGAAGAGGTGTTTATTATACGTCTGTTGTCTTGCTTGGTTATAACACACTATTAATGCAAATTGCATCAACCATTGAATTTGCACAGAATAAAACTAAACTCTCTTCTGTTATGGGATTTATGGGACAATATGTAATGATTGGGTTGTGAACAATTGAATTTTAACTCATAGAATCTGGGTTGGCCTGAAAGGTGGGTTATTAAATGTATACTGTTTAATGTGTGCAATTTGGCGTGAAAGAAATTGCAGAACATTTGACAGAATTGAGCATCCTAATCATGTTATCAGAAAGTCTTTGTTGAGGTCATTGTATGATTGGATGTCTGCCTTGGGAAGCACTCCCCACATTGTCTTTCCTTGACTTAAGACTTCAAATATGAGATTGTAATTCTTTAGGAGTGGTTCGATATACATCCTGTGTATGTGAACATTATCCTTTTTTGACTAAATTAATTTTTTACTTATAAAAGAAGTATATTGCTCATTCACAAAAGAAAAGAGGTTTATTTTTTAGGGGGGGTTGTTGATGTATGCACTTGGTCCAGAATAATACGGTACTGATTTCATCTAATTTGAACTTGTTTACTCTCATATGACTTGGCAACTTGCTGGTTTGGGTTTAGACTAAGAGAATGAGCATCTGGTTGGCTCTGTGTTCTGTTTATTAAATTTGGGCATGGATACATGGTTTAAAATTATGGTGAGATTTCGGAAGATCTTGCAAAACAATGAAAGATGGATAGCCTAGCAAAATCCAGTTCTTGACTAGAAACATGTGAATATGTTTTTGCCAATAATTTTTTAAATTAATCTGCTTGCAAAATAATCAATGAATAAGGTATTTAAATCTTTCAATTCGGAAGTATCAGTTTGAATGACCAAATAAATCTTGATTGGATAACTTGTTTGGTTTGGGATGTTTTAGGTTGGTAGTTTATTTTTCAATGTTTCAACATCAAATTCTGCACCACATGCCTTTTTATTTTATGCAACCTAAATTTCTCTCTTCTGTATCATCTTCTTCTAGATTATCCTTTTTTATAATTTTTTTTAACAAAAATTGGTCATTGAACGTTGTAATTGCTTATATGAAATGTAATGCAGCAGACATTAAATTGTGATGATGAGAAAGGCATAGTAGAGGAGAATCAACAAAACTCTGAAGCGGGTCAAACCAATGGACTTGAAACTCAAGATGTGAGTGACAAGGTATACTATCATTTCATGTTTTTTTTTTTTTTGGCTTAAAAAAAATCCAAATAGCTTGCCTTGTTGATTCTTTTATAAGGGGAGGAGATACCATTTGAGCTAGGCTGGCTACATTGTTTGACATGTTTCAAACTTCTCTGTGATGTATTAGAAGTTATTGGTAGAATGCAAAGCCATTTTAAAGTGAGTCTGTTTTTTCAGGAAGAAGATAATCAGACCATGAATAGTAAAGACATTGAGTTGACAAAGCGTTTGAAAAATCAGAATCGCCGTGTCATAGCATCAATGCGTGGAGGACGGAAGAGTCTTGCATCCAGAAATACTTACAAAGACAAGGGTCGTAGGTCCTCTCATAATTCCAAAATCCAAAAACAATTGAGCGACTGGTGAAATTAGTGGAGAATCACCGTGGGATCCCAGGCATGGAAGCCATCAATTAAATCAGCTGTGACAATGACAAAATGTTATTCCAGCAATCAAACAAGCATGGTGATGGGAAGAAAATTGATTTTAATCACTTTTGTAGGGGATATAGCTTGCCTTGTTGCAAAGTCTATCACATAATTATTATCCACATAGGTCTCCTTTGTTTTACTGATATGTAAGGGGTTTGACTGGTTTGCAGCATATAAGTAGCATATAAGTAACTCTAATATATACTCTCGTTTTGATTGAGAAAATCTTCTTATTTATTTATATATATATAAGTTTAGAATAATTCAAATGGGCTCCTAACTAATGTAATGATCTTATATGGTGCTCTTTCTCATTGTTAATTGCTATTCGGCAGATCAAACCTGTGATGCACAATTTGCACAACCCTCTGATTCCACCAAATCTGTGAATTCAATGTTCGCAAGCTGGGATTGGGTAGTCCTCTTTTTATTTTTCGTTTTTTTAATTCAAAAAATTCATGCTAGGCTCAACTCAAACCTTGGTTTGAATCATTTGGCTCCATAATTATTGAATAAACTAGTCGTTAATGCGCGGAAAGTTTAATATGACATGTTAAATGGTGACTCTGAACCAATAAAATATTTGCATTAGTCACTCTACCACTCTGTTATCCTCAAATTGCAAACAAAGTTATACGACTGGTTCAACTTCACCAATTCCTAAGAATTTTCAAACATCATTTTCCATACAATAAGCAACATGCAAAGTTTTTACAACTTTTGACTTCTATTAAACGAATGCATGATGATAAACTATTACAAAAATCCATGAATTCAATTTTCACGAGCTGGGATTGGGTTGTCAACATTTTTTTTTTCATTAAAAAAAAAAAATCATGTTTCAGCCATAATTATGAATTTTATAGGCTTAAACCTTGGTTGAATCAATTGGCTCCAAAATTATAAAAATTAGAGTATTTGCAAAGGAAAAAGAAAAAAAAAAAAAAATCATAAAATGCAAATGGTAAATTAACAAGCTTGCTCTAGTATGTCCAATGCATTGTAAAGCACTCAAAAAAGACAAAAGGTTTTCATATTAATCATTCTGAAATGATGTATACACTCTCTAAAAGATATATATTTTTATTATACTAAAATAAAGGTGTAACAAATTAAATCTTATAGTTTTAAAAGTAACATTTAAAATTCAAATGGATAATGAAAAATGAAAAATGATTGTTGTAATTAATATTATTATCAAGTTTTTAAAGTTATTTTTGCAGCTATACTAATATAATGAATGAAATTCAATCTAATTATAAGTGAAATTTTTATTTTTATGTGTCTTTTTGTTTTTTTTTTTTTTTTTTTTTTATTAGATAGAAATCCTACACTATATACACATGCACATAGTATTTGGGTTTTGCTAGAAATTTAAGGTCCAAGACCAAATATCTGGGGATGGCCCATTAATGTGAAAGATCTACCCTGACCCATACCAATTACAAAACTTGAACGCACCCATCCGTGCCATAGTGTCGTCGGGGTTTACTTGGTCCTTACGCTAACCGCTAGTGTTATTCGACCAAAACCTAGAAGGTTAGGGAGGGTTTCGAAACCTCTCTCTGGATCCAAGATTTTATTTTCCGCGATATCTTGCAAGGATTAAGAGCTTTCTTACGGCTTAATTTCGCTGGTAATTCTATTTTTGTTTCCCTTTTGAAAGATTAGCATGCAGTTCTTCAGTTTTTAGTCACTGTTTGCGTGTATTAATTTTCTCTTTAATTCAGGTCTCTTATAAACTCAACCGCTCGTTCCACTTCTTGCTTGCGCATTTCATCAAACCTTGTTTGCGCAGAGCAATGGACAGCCTTCCAACCGAGATAATGACAGACATTTTCTCCCGATTACCCGTGAAGTCCCTTCTTCGTTTCAGGAGTGTTTCGAATACTTTTCTTGCTATGATTGACAGTCCAAAATTCATGAAACTTCACCTCAAACAATCCCTCAAAACCAACACCAATCGCACCATCATTTTCACAGATTTCGGCCGCATCTATTCCTCGGACCTCGATTCCCTTGACAATGCAATCCAACTCCAAGTCCCATTGACAAATTCGGTTGAAGTAGTGGGTTCTTGCGATGGTTTGCTTTGCTTGTTGAACTCGGTGGGAGACTTGGCTATATGGAATCCATCAACGAGAGCATACAGGGAAGTACCCGATCCATGGCCAACCATGGCCATAATGTTCTCTGAGAATGCTGTGATGTGGTCCGATTTCGATCCTTATGGTTTCGGTTACGATGAAACCAGTAATGACTACAAGGTAGTGCAGTTGATCGAGTTTAAGGAAGACCTTATCGTTCGCAATGCCGTGTTTGTTTATAATCTTAAAACGAATACATGGAGAAAGCTTTCTAGTGATTGCACTCATGAGTTTCCACATTCACATGGGAAGCTGGCTTGTGGCGCTCTACATTGGACAGGCACATCGCACAATGAAGATATTATAGCGTTTGATCTTGGCCTTGAGGAATTCCGGGTGATCCCACAGCCTGATTATTCCGAGCCGATTTGTTATAAAAGAGTTGATATGTTGGGAGGTTCCCTTGCGATTGTTTGTATGTATGGAGAACAACAACATCAAGATGTATGGCTGATGAAAGAATATAATGTGAAGGAATCTTGGATGAAATTGTTTAGCGTTTTGCAACCATCCACGTCTCCCTTATCTTTATTGAACGCATTGGCCTATTCCGAAAGTGGTGAAGAAGTTCTTTTGAAAAATGAAGAATCTGGCTTTGTTTGGTTTGACCTCAAGAACAAGAGAGTCAAGATCAGTAATGTGGAGATTCCAGGTGTAGACCTGTCTTGGCTTCATGTTGATTTTTGTTGGGCTACCCTTGTTCCACTTGATGCCAATGGAGTTCAGGAAGAGGATGCCAATGGAGTTCAGGAAGAGGATGCAGAGAATGCAGACGAAGGGGAACCCCAAGAGGAGATGAACAGAAACACGAGGTAAAACATTCTGTCTAAAAACTTTAGCACACGGTTTAGGTTTCTGGTCCTCAAGCACTTCTCTAATATATTTGAGTCTATGAAATTACTACTATATTGCATTTGATCAATGGATACCTCAATTTGATCTTATCAGGGATGATCTTCTTTCAGAGGGCTTCAAACTGGTGTTATAAGCCACTAGAGTGTTGGGTATATAGGAGCTAGAAAAGAGAATAGGTGAATCTAATTAAAATTATGATATTGTGTAGATTTTTATGTGCAGTGGAGATCTCTTTGATTTTGTGTTAGTTGCATTTATTGGTTTCAGACTGAAGGTTTTCTTTCTCTATAAACAAAAGCATAGTTCTATTTTTATATTTTCGAAGGGGACTAACTACTTTTCTGCTCAATATCACTGTAAAGATAACCAATCTTTTATCTTGGCATTGTTTTTTCTTTCAGGGATGATGTTGATGTTGGGCAGATTGAGCAGTTGCCAAGCACGGGAAAGTCTGGTCCATATTTTGGAGTTTAAAAACACTGTGTCTAGGATGCAATATTGGTATCTTTTTAAGGTTTGCAACTCTTTTATATGACTAATATGCTTTTGCTGACATCCAACACTAGATTGTCAGTTTATTTTGCATTAGATTCAATATTCACTAATATCGATACCTTTTGTATGGATCTAGTTGCCATGCTAGAATTGGTCTTTTAGTTCAAACTGTGGATGTTGCTAATGGCTTTACATCTCTGCCATCAAATATTCGGTGGGATTTGCATCAATGTCTCTGTATTTGCAGGGAATATATAGTTTGGCTATAGTATTTTTCCATAGATTTATTTTGGTTAGCCAAAGTAATATTTGACTGGAGTTAATCATGAACTTGGCATTACTTGTTGGGTTTGGCTTGCGAATTGTGCCGATGCATGCAGGATGTGAACTGGAGGTGCCATTTGTTTCCAAATGCTAATATGCATGGTGCCTCCAGCTTTTTTCTTGTGTTCCCAGCTTGAGTTTTGTACATACAAGAGTAACAAGACGCAAGGTGCAAGACACTAGCTGTATAAACCCTCTTGTACCTATAATCTAGAATTACTTGCATTTAGTTTTTTTTTTTTTTTTTTTTTTTTTAAAAAAGTCATCCGTCTCTACAATTAAATTTCTGTCATAGTTGCATCTCCATTCATGATTAAATTGAAAGGTGGTATTGCTATGTTGGTTCTTGATATAGACGATTTTAACGCTCAATGGTAGTCTTTTTGTTTGATGATCAAGCTAAGAGCTAACGTAACTAGAATTTTTGAAGCAGTTTTTGGTATGGACCATGATCTATAGATTATTATTGTGAGTGAAAATCATAATTTTTTTTTTTTTTTTTCCCTACATGACCATGACTATGACTATTGGATCTCAATGATGGCATATAATAGCTCCTTAATTTCTGGCCATGACCATGACCACGACCATTATAGTCTCATACTCACATGGAAGGGAATTAAAGTGTACATATTTATCAAATTTCAGCTGAAGAAAGCAAAACCCAAGTGGTCTCTACCGTTGTGTATGGTTGTTTTTATGGGAATCCAAATACCCTCATTTTATATTTTCAACTAAGTTTGGCAATCCTAGTGGTAGAATGAACTGTAATATTCATCTTCTAAAATGTAAGTTACGAGTTCGACTCCTCATGATAATAAATCCCTTTAGGGCCACCTCTAGTGTCATTCAACCTGATAATTACTCGGTGCGTGTGGAACGGGAAAACTGCATGTGCCCATTGGATTAGTTGAGGTGAAGTTTCAAATACCTATACTAAATAAAAATAAAAATAAAAATAAACTAGTAAGTTTGGCTTTCTAATAAAATTTTCTCTTATAAAACAAATTTATTACATAAGTTGCTTTGGAAGTTGTTAGCAAGTGAGATATGCTAGGGGGGGGGGGGGGGGGGGTGGAACTATGTAAGGAATGTTCCGTTAATGTTTGGGTGAATACACATTATTGTTCATGTTTTGACAATTTCAAGTTTAATATAAATAAATGGAATAATTTTTTTTAAGCTTTCACTATGTTATAATTATAAATTCTTTGTTTGGTAAAACGTGAGAATTTGTGAATCGAATTTCGGGTTTGAAATTTTGAACAAATAATTCATTGCAACAGTGAGTTCAAGCAAAGTGGTTTGCTAAAGAAAATATTATGGTAAATTACATTAACCTCCCTCGAGGTTTAGGGAAATATAAAAAATCTCCTCATATTTTTAGAAATGACACCCTATGGTTATTATTTTTATTTTTATTTAAAAAAAAAAATCTACTTTTTCATATAAGTTATAACCAATTTGATTAGTAAACATTATTTTGAGTTTATTCTAGATGAGAATTTAATTTGAAAAATATGTATTTTGATTTAATTTGTAATTGACATAAATGGCCATAAGGGGATATTTGTTACATAAATTAAAACCTCAGGGGTGGAGTGTTATTTATAAAAATATGAGAGGGTTTTTGACAATTTCCCAAATCTCGAGGAAGGTTATTCTAATTAATCTAAAATACAAATTATTTGTCCCAGTTTTTTGTGTTCACTTTATTCTTTATCAATTACAATATACAATTTTTTTTTTCCCATTTTAGACTTTAGATTATAATGAAAGAAATAATCAAACATATCATATTGTAATTGGTAAAAAATAAAGTGGAACAACAAAAGTGGCATAAATTATTTATACCTTAAGCGAATACAAATCTTCTATCCCAACTTTTGTTCCACTTTAATCTCTACCAACTACAATATGACATATGTATGATATTTTTTTTTCTTCCCATTTTAAACTTCAGCTATTTATAAGGAATGAAAAAATAACACGTGTAATATTGTAATTAGTAGAGAATAAAGTGGAATATTAAAAGTAAAATAGATGATTTGTATTTGCCTTAAGCATGAAAAGTGTTTTTTATTAGGTAAAACTTAGGTATAGTACCCTAAACATGAAAATTGGCTAGCCAACCAAATAAGCTGGAGAGAGAATATTAGAGAAAAAAGAATAGATGATTTGTATTCATCTTAAGCATGAAAAATGTTTTTTTTTTTGTTAATTAGGTAAAACTTAGTTACAATACTCTAAACATGAAAATCAGCCAGCCAACCAAATAAGTTGCAGAGAGAATATTATAACAAAATCACTTTTTGTGTTCTACTTTATTCTCTACCAATTACAATATGACACATGCCGGGGTGTAAGCTTCACCGACACAACCGACCAAACCGCAAGAACCGCACCGAACCGCATCTCACCAAACCGCAACCGATCTTAATAGGTGCAGGTGCAAGTGCGTGTAATAGGAAAACTGCACTATAAGGTGTAGGTGCAGGTGCGTGTAATAGGAAAACCGCACCGCACCTCTCTGATTACACCCCTAGTATGTTATACTTGTATGCTAATGCTATATGCAGGTGATGTTACAATATATTTGTATGTTAATGGTATGTGAAGGTTGAGATTGAGTTATATTTGTATAAGGATGATATATATGTGTAAGTTGAGATTTAAAATTATCATTCATTCTATGAGATATGTATATTATAATTTTTTTTTCTTAAATATTCAGGTTGAGATTGGAAACTATGATTTATATTTGTATGCTATAGTTAGCCAAATTTTTGAGTTGTTGTAAAGGTGGATTTTTTAAATTCAAATTGACATTTGGACTAGCCCAATCTGACCCAAATGAGTCCAACCCAAACCGCAAGACCGCACCTACACCGCACCACACCAAACCGCACCGCACCGCGCCAAAACCGATCTTAATAGGTGCAGGTGTAGGTGCATGTAATAGAAAAACCGCACTATAAGGTGTAGGTGTATAAATCTAGAGAAAACCGCACCGCACCTCACCGATTACACCCCTAGACACATGTATGATTTTTTTTTTATTTTTTTTATTTTAAACTTTAGTTATTTATAAGAAAAAAATAACATGTGTCATATTGTAATTGGTGGAGAATAAGATAGAACACCAAAAATAGAATAGATGATTTGTACTCACCTTAAGCATAAAAAGTGTTTATTTTTTGTTAGGTAAAAGTTAGGTACAATACCCTAAGCATGAAATGGCCAACCAACCAAATAAGTCGGAGAGAGAATTTTAGAACAAAATCACTATAAACAAGTACCAAACTGATTAAATTTTTCCATACCAAACCTCATTCCCTAACAAACCCAAATTGTGTGAAACCTCATCCCTAAGTTCTAACTCCAAATTTATTCTCAATGTGTAGTTTATTTGTCTGTTTTCTTTTCTTCAATAAACCATGACCCTGTTTTCTTCTCTCATGTTTTTTCTTACATGCTTTTTTATTTCATCCCCCATTAACACACTTGCAAGCCGCTCAATTAGTATTCCTTTATATCAAAGGAACACTACAAGGTTCAAGTATATGGTCACTTCAAATGAAAACAAATTTCATCGCACTAGCCTCTACAACATGTTAAAAGGCAATTACGTGGTATACTCCATGTTTGGCTTTCCGCCTCAACGAAATGCACTTCTTGTAGACACTGGCAGTGACTTGCTTTGGTTGCAATGCAAACCATGCATAACTTGTTTCAACCAAAGCGAGCTTTTATATGATCCCTCTGAGTCTTTGTCATACAAAGAAATCGACTGCAACTCGTCCAAGTGCTATCATGAACAAAATTTTATTGACAATTGCGGAGCCACAATTTATGGAACTTCAAAGAGATCATGTAGATTTGAATATTTCTACAATGATAAATCCTACTCCCGCGGTAAAATGATTACAGAGACAATGGCATTTCTCATAGACGAAAATCCCATGGAGAATCCCGAGGATAATATAACCATGGGATGCGCTAACGACAACAAGGGAATCCACTCTGGTGATTACAGTGGCATTCTTGGTCTCGGTCGTGGTCGCTATTCTTTAATTAGCCAATTGAAGGTCAACAGCTTCTCATTTTGCTTGCCAGGTCCAAACTTCATGACGGCTTCCACACTAGACTTGTTCTACATTGGCCCTAACAAGAATACAACCATAATAGCACCGTTGCTTCTTAATCAGCGTAATCCGTTGTTGTATTACGTTGGTTTCAAAGGAATTAGCCTGAACGACGAAATGGTTCCCATCCCATCATCTTACTGGGATATCATCCCTAATTCCTCTCAAGGTGTCATTATGGATTCAGGATCGTTTTTAACTTCGATCCCGATAAAGGCCTATAAAATTTTTCGAAAAAGGTTCTTGGAATTCACCACCAATAACATGATCTTGGCGGACCCCCCAATAGACATTTTCGACACCTGTTTCTCAATCTCACCTCTCGAATATAGAGTCCCCGAAGTCAAATTTCATTTCACCGATACGTCCTCTCTCACATTGACGACTTTGCAGGTCTTCGAATTTTTTCCATATCAAGATCCTATTACAAAAGAGGAAGAATTAGTAGCTTGCCTTGCGTTTGTCCCTGATCATAACGAGAACACTATCATTGGCAGCAAGCTGCTCCAAGGAACCAGACAAACTTTTGATTTGGTCCACATGAATATCAAATTCACACCCAGTGACTGCTATTAATTTAGCTGTACTCATGTCATGGGCCTACTTTATCATAATTATAATAGAAATATATATTGAAAATGAATGAATATAGCTTTATCTTTGTCCTGTATATAATCCACTTCTATATATGATGATATCTATTCTTTTTCCAGGTTTCATTTCCTTAATTTCTACCCTCTTTCTCTGGTATCTTACTCCGCCTAAGCTAGCAAATTAAGGATTGTTGTTGTGATTGCAATAACTTAAATATCTAGAAATGTCATTCCATTTTGACAAAATGTATATAATCGGCTTTAATGTAAATCTAGCATATATGAAAATTTTTAGAAAGCCTAGAAGTACTTCTTCACAAACTATAAGGAAAATACAAAAATTTAAGCATGAATCTTGTTCTCATTTCCTATAATCAAATTATACCACTTCAACAAGAGGAAGGTTTTGGACTTTTATTTATTTATTTAATGATCGAGTGAGTTTGGCCCTTAGAAAAAATAAAATAAAATAAATAAAGGAAAGGGAAAGATCACATTAACCTCCATTTCATAAGATATAGTCTTTGCGAATTGCAAATGTGCTATCCGGTCTTGGATAATTTGGATTCAAAATATCAATAATTTTTATTTTATTTTTTAGATTATCATCATTTTATTAAATAAAAATTAAAAAGCTACAATATCCTAAGTCATAGCATCAAATTGAAATTCTTTTTTCACAAAAAGTTTTCTTCATAAGAATTTGATTGAAACCAAATCTCCCCTAACCTCCCCTCTCTCTATCTATCTCGGGTCATATTATTTATATGGATTTGACCCAGCCTATGTACGTTTCTAATACATATAAATAGAGAGTAAGAGAAGAGAAAAAAGAGAGAAAGGATGGCAAGTGTGAAGGCAATCTTTATTATCGCCATTCTCTTTTTGGCATTGTCTCCATCTCTCTGCCGTTGGCTTCCTTAGCCTCGGATTTTATCAAGTAACAATCTTGACATTTTTTCATCCCTCTATACTTGTTGGCATATCCTACCAGTGTGGTCGCTAATTTGTTTGAATAAACTTTAAAAATTTCAAATTTTTTGACAAACTTTGAATTTAATTGTTTAATCTAATTTCGAACTTCAAACGGGTGTCCTTAATTCGGTAATGCTTCAATTAAGAGTTTTATTTATTTATTTATTATTATTATTTTTTTTTTATGTATGACACCAAATAAAGTATGAAAGATAAAGTAACATTGTAGATCAAACAAGATAAAATATATAGACATTTGCGTTAAAGCTTACAAAGTACAAATAAGAACAACTTACAAACAAGCCTACACTAAATTACACACTTAAAAACACTTGAACACACTTTTAAACACACTTGAACATACTATTGATCACGACCTTTTTTTTTTTTTTTTTTTTTTTTTTGAAGAATGAAACTTTTTATTAATAGTAAAAAATGGTGGTTATTTCTATCAAATAACTACATATCAATAACTACTCGGGTGATTTATTTTTCGAAAAATAACTATATTAAATGGCTTGGAGACCCTGACACATGTTGTCCACATTATAAGAGTTATTGGTTGATTCTTTTGGGTTTTGATTTTGGATTCTATTTCGTTGATGTTTCGGGGCTGACTGGTTGATGTTTGTGGATTTTCAGATGAATCAATGGATACTAAACGTAAAGGAGACCATAAGATATTTAGAAAAAAAAGTTTCTTTTTTTATAATTTTTTTTTTTTTTTTTTTTTTTTTTTTTTTTTTTTTTTTTTTTCCTTCAGAAATTTAATTTCTTTATTTTTTTATTAAAAAAATGCTGAAATAGAATTAAATAATAATAAAATATGCTGACTTGGATGACACATGGCATTTAACGGAGAGGAGACTAACAAATTTGGACGGAATGGCTCGTTTGAAAGTTAAACAAGTTTAAAAGGGCCAAAATGAAAACTTTTTTAATTAAGAGGTCAAAATGAAAACACCACCAAAGTTAGGGGGCTAAAAGTGGACTTTAGTCTTGATTTTACATAAGAGTTTCACTTTAATGCTACCACCAATTATTGCAAGAATCTTCTTTTTATTTTTGTGATATTAAAATTTTTTTAGTATTCGTTTTATATAGATATAATAAATTTGAACTATGACGTCCGTTTTATGATTATTACTCTTTGTATATGACATTTTATTTCCTTGTTTTATAGAGCTTTTAGATGTATCATAGGTTTTTATTTTTTATTTATTTTTATATATAATTAGATAGTTGGTGTCTGTTGAATGGTAGGATATTATTTAGGATTTCTTTAGAAATTATTTTGCTTGAAAATTTAAGGAGTTAAAATATGCCCACAACTTTAAAAAAATGAAAAAAAAAAAAAAAAAGGTTCAGAATTTCATTCAAGGTGTTAGTCTAGTCAAATACTAATTTTTGTTAGTGACAACACAATTAAATATATTAAAAATTACAAGAAATTCAAAATTAGAACGAAATCAAATAGAATTACGGCCCCTTCTAATTTCTAAAGACAATGGCCCTAGAGAAAGAGGGTGTTCTAGTGTGTGAAGGTACATGAATATGAACTTGTGGTCATCCACTCATCCTCTGCCAACTTCAGGGCTACTATGAACCTAAGGCTCCGTTTGTTTCGGCTGAAAACGTTTTCCGTAAAACGTTTTCAGCATTTGCAGGCGTTTGTTGCAACGTAAAACAAAGTCAAACTGAAAATATTTTTCTTTGACCGTAAAATGGCTGAGTAAAAAACGGAAAACGGTTTACGGAAAACCATTTTCCTAAACCAAAACACGCGAGCTCGACCAAAACACTCTCGCCTCTCTGCTCTCACTCTCTGCTCTCACTCTCTTCTCTCTGCTCTCACTCTCTGCTCTCTGCTCTCTGCACTTTCTCACTGTCACCAGCCACCCCGCCAGCCACCCCGAGCCACCCCCGTGCTACCCCGGTGCCTTCAACTGCTCGGTTTCTCTCTCTCCCAACCCGTGCCGAGCCAGCCGAGCCAGCCGATCTCCACGGTGCCCATCGATCTGCCGCCGATCTGCTCGTACCCGAGTCACCCCAACCCGAGCCACCCTCAGCCCCTCTTGTTCTCTCTCTCGCACTCGCCGATCGCCGATCTCCACGCACTACACCAAAATACATCTATTACATCAGGTGTTATTGCAACAAAAAGTTTTTTAGTGGTATTAGACATCCTATTGCTTCTACAAGTTAAAAGTCGTTGCAATAGTAACTTGAAAATTGGTAAGTTATTGCAACAACAAAAACTCGTTGCGATAACTTATAATAGTTCATTGCATTAGCCTATCGCATCAAGAAAAGTTGTTGTAATAACATATCTAATGATATTGCAACAAGAAAGGTTGAAGCAATAAGGTACCCATCTTATTGCTTCAAAGAAAGTTGTTGCGATAACAAAATGCCATTTTTCCAATTATGATATTGCATCTAGAAAGTTGTTGCAATAACCTAAACACCTTATTGCATCTGGAAAGCTTGTTGCGATAACAAAATCTATGAATCCCGCATCAATTTTCGACCTTACCGCCATTTTTCTAATTCCATTTTCCCAATTCCCTCCATCTCTTTCTTTTACTTCTGATTTACCTCCTCAATCTCTCTATCTCTCCACACAGTGCCAAAAGCTTCTTAGATGACCAGACAATTTTCAGAAATGGCTTGGGCTTTTCCAGAACTTTGTTGGCTTGTTTTCTCACAAAATTGCAAACCCCAAACTGAAACTCCAGGACCACTCATTTTTCTTCTTTTCTCTCCTCCCTTGACCCTCCTTCACTCTTTCATTTTCTTTCTTTTTCCACCAGCACACACACACCCTCTCCCCCTCTCTTTCTCTACCCGTCTCTCTCCTCTCCCTCATCATTGGGTCAGCCACCCCAGCACCATCCCCACTAAAGAGCACCACCTCCGGTCATCACCTACCTCCTTCCAACCACCGTTTTCCGGCCAACTCATCGGAAACATCTTTAAAGCTTTAGATGCTTACGCAATCGTTTTGAAGGTAAAAACTGAACTTTCCTCTCAAATTTCTCTATGAAATCCTTTGGGTTTTGTTATAATATGATTATTATGGTAGATCCTTGAAAGATTGGGAAGGTTAGGAGGATTTGGTAGCAAAGGTTTTGTGAAATCCGAATTTTCCTTATCATTTGGGTATTTTGAAATTTGGTTGTGAAGGGTTATGGTTGAATCTATATGTGGGTTTACTTATGGATTTGATATTCTTCTTGGTTCATGAGTATATGTGTGACCATGGGTGATTTTTTAGTTTTTGATGAAGAATACCCACTGTTTCTGTTTTCTGCAGAGAGCAGAAAGTTGTATGAAATTCTGGGATTTTTGTAAAAAGTAATTTGGGAAACGGTTTGTTGAAGATTGATTTATTATATGTCTAGTATAGGTGTTTAAAATCTCACTTGAAAATATGGTTATTTGAATACCTTTTGAGAATTTATAAGAAAATCCTACAAATCTGTCAAATGGACAGTGTCTGTGTTTGTAGTAATTAAATATTTGTGGTTATTGGTATATTTTGAATATTGATACAAAAGATGAATATAATGAAATTTAACACACAGGGCTTGAGTTTAGAATCAAGAATTATAGTATTTGGATTGATATTGAAAGAGTTATTAATTTTCTTATGAGACCCTAAATCTGTCGGGACAGATTTGTGTTTATCACATGACGAGAATTTTAATAAATTCTAGAGATGTTATCTCGATCTGAATTTTCTGTGGTAGCCTTTACATATATATGAGGTCATCCCTGTTAAATTTCAAGTTACTTTGATAACTTTAAGTGGTCCAAATGAATTGTATAAGGGGACTGTCCTGTAGGTAATCTGATTTACAGCAACACGAAATAGTGAGACTTTAAAGAATTTATTTGTGCAATTGGATAAGTGAATTGAGCTGAAGTTTGGTATTCATGATAAATGATGTGTTTACTGAATGGGTGAATTTTTATATGTCCTAATTATACCATCTAGTATAGAAAATAAATGTTTTGAGTCCTACAATACGGTTTCTGCTTAAGCCTCCACTCTTGTCCAAAAGTTCGAAAAGTGCCTTTAAACAAATAAGCTGGACGAGAGTGGAGGCTTAAGCCTCGCAGACTTTCCATTGTTATTAGTAAATTCATATGCAACATGGTCATTTTCTTAGCATTTTAAAATAGAACTCTTTATGAGTGTTTTCCCCCGTTTTCAGAACATCAGGACATACACAACCAAACATTAAATTTTTTGTTGAGTTCAATCTGCTATTAAAATTATTCTTGACTTGTTGATTATGTATAATTTGACATGGTTGTGGGTTCTTACTTATCAAATTTGTTTTTTTTTGACATGGTTGTGGTCTTGAGTTTTAGATTATTTCAACATTTTGTTAGACATGGCAGGTGTTGTGGTGTAGGACCATAAAGGACCTGATAAATGCACAGAAGCCATTTGGACCATCTTGTATGATTGTATCCCAATTGTAGTAGCTGGCCACACACTAAATGTCAGATTGAAGACTTCCTCTATTGTCCTAGTACAATGTTTCAATTTACACTGTAAAATCAGATCGACCAAGATATTTAGTTCATTAGTTTCAGTTGTTACAACTAGGGTAAAGGGATGGAACCTTGGTTCTTCTCGTAAAGGAGACCAAGCAATGCCACTGAACTATAAGGCTTTTGGCCATTAGTTTCGTTATAGATATTTAATATGCCCATATATTGTAGTCTTGTAGTCTTGACTTTTATTTTCATCTGTAGTCTTGACTTTTATTTTCATCTGTAGTTTGTTCTGGTGGCTATGTCCATGTGTCTTAGTACCCAACTCTAAATGTTGCCATCTGCAGTTTTTTCTTAATGCATTATAAGTGTGGGCTATTGAATTTCTGTCATTGGAGTTAAGCTTATGTGCATGCACGTTTCATTTATTAGGCCTATCTTTGGTCTTTGGTTTTAATAAAAGTACTAATTTCTCAAAAAAAAAAAAAAAATTATCATCTTTGTTTTTCTAGTTTCATTCTAAAGAGTTTTCTTTTCAATTGTGCTGTAATTTTTCTTGATTTTTTTTTTTTTAAGAAAAGGTTGAGTTTTTCTTGTCTATTCCTCTATATTTTGTGGAGTGTTTACATGGGTTTTTGTCTATATGTTGTTTCAGCACAAGTGGCACTAGCTAATAAGATCTTTTCACTTTGAACAAAATCTTTCTCAACTTGTTGTTTAGCTTACATTTCACAAACTCGTGTCAGGATTTTGATGAGTTGCTCATCTGGGTTTTTTGGTTTTGTTTTAGCATCTTTTTGGCAAGTAAGTGGGAAATTACTGAATGATCTAATAGTTGCAGTGTTGCACGATGCATAATCAAAACTTGTCCTTGCACTATTAGTTCAAATAAGTTTTTATTTTTATTTGTATTTAATTTAACCATTTAATGACTAAATCTTCAGAGATCAGTAAATTTATTGGTGTTTCATAGATCATTATTGTGTGAACATTCTCAACTTGTAATAATATGGTACCCTCAATGTGTGTACTTTTCTGTGTTTCTTTCTTTCTTATTTTTTCAGTAAACTTCTCTGTTTCTTTCTTTTTTCTTTTTATTTGTTTACTTTTAGTAATACATATATATATATATTTTAAAAAGTTTGGATTAACTTATCAAAAAAAAAAGTTTGGATTAACAATATAGATAATTAGATAAAAGAAAGATAATTCTAATGTGTACTTCTTGGGGTTATGCAGAACTATTTGAATGTTGGTAAGCAGTGATCTTCAAGACTTGTCGGTGGCCTGAGAAATGATGCCAAACCAGCTATGGTTTGCTCTGCTAATGAATTTCAGGACTGGAAAGACTTTCCTAAGGGACTCAGGGTGCTTCTTGTGATGGAGACAGCGATTCTGCTGAAGAGATAAGATCAAAGCTTGAAGAAATGGATTATACTGGTTAGAAATTTTGAATTCCCCTATCTGTTTTTACCAATTTCATACGATTCTCTTTCCCAAACTAGAAATTCTAGTTTGTATCTTGTCCCACTTCACCTAATCTTTTATGACTGTCATTGTTCCCCCATCTTTCCCTCCAAGGCATCTTATAGTGCCCCAATTCATTACATATTTGGGATTTTTTGTTCAATATATAAATGTGATTATGGTACAGAGAAACCAATATTGGGTCTGTGAAGTGTTAGGTTTTGCTATAGACAACACATAAATAGTTGGCTTTAAATGATGAACAAAAGCGATTAAAACAATTTGAACTTTTGTACAAGTTGTTAGGTTGCATGTGGTCCAAATCGTGAAATTAATTTGTTGCTATCTTTGGCAATTTTCTGTGTTGTTGAGTATTTATGATCTTGGAGTTGTTCTTGACAGTTTGCTCCCACCCTCTGGCTGCAGAAGTCTTGCTTAAAAATGTTATTGTTTTGACATTATTCGCGATATGATATTCATGTGTCCTTTGTTTGGGAAGCCATTGAATCCTCTCAAACTTGAGGTTGAAAACTGGACACTTTTTCTGGAATAAGGTCCATGGTTCATTGAGATTTTGTATTTTGTATGTGGTTGCTTCATTGTTACTTCCCTCTTTAATCATATTTACCAATATACACTGGCTACAACTTTATTTAAATCAAGTTTGTTATAGTCCATCTACAATAGTTATTCTTGTTTTTCAACAAGAATAATGAAATATTACTTATCAGAAAATAATTATTCTTGTTTTTCTTGTGAACCATCCAGTAAACACCAGCATGATGCGATCAACAACAGGGTCATCTGGCGCTTCCACAAGCTATGGTATTACTTCTGAAGGATTGCCTGTCTTGGAAGCTTTGACAATTGTTACACGTTCACTGCATAATTGTAGAGTTTTTGGGTACTACAGTGGGATTCAAAAGCTTACAGCATTGATG
Source organism: Fagus sylvatica (assembly GCA_907173295.1). Lineage (NCBI taxonomy): Eukaryota > Viridiplantae > Streptophyta > Magnoliopsida > Fagales > Fagaceae > Fagus > Fagus sylvatica. Next base: position 17,170,109 of record OU015770.1, on the reverse strand, counting down.
AAAGGTATTGTATATGTTATTATTTTTAGTGCATTTTTCTTTAAGGTGTACTTATCAAATAAATTTTTAATTGCAGAGTTTTTGGGTACTACAGTGGGATTCAAAAGCTTACAGCATTGATGAAAGGTATTGTATATGTTATTATTTTTAGTGCATTTTTCTTTAAGGTGTACTTATCAAATAAATTTTTCTTTCAGGTGCTGGTACTTTTTGTTTGTAATATTGTCCAGTGGTGCTATAACTTAAGGCTTTTTTTGAGTAGATCTGGTAATATGTGGATTTGTAGTATCTTGTCTCCCATTGCATTAGTGCTATGAAACTGAAATTTACAGCTTGAAGCTTTTTTTTTCCCCATCCTTTATGTGATGTTGCGAGTTTTTTAACATCCTTTTCAATCCTTCTTTTTTCTTTAAACATGTTTCAATAGCAGTTCGCACAAATATTCCTTAAAGATTCTCTTTGAAGATGTGTTTGAGTCTCAACTCACAAATCCAATATTTACAAGTTTTATGTCTTAACTTCCATATGTTCTTATATTTGCAAGAGATTTTATCTTGGATTGACTTTGAAGTTAATATGATGACCCTATCTATCTTCTGCCCTATCCTCTTTCATATTTTACAGTTTATGTTGTTCCAGCTCATCTATCTTGGTTTTGCACATAACCTTTACATCGGTGCTATTGCTCATGGATGAATAATTAGGCCTTCTTAGCTCGCACCTTGAGAATATATGATTCTGAATACCCTAATATCTGATATTTTAAGATTGGAAGTGAATGAAAAAAAAAAATTTAACTGAATTTCCATTGTGGGGAGGTATGGGAGACCTTGTATCCTCTTTTCATTTCATTTACAAGAATTGATTTTGCTGCAGAGCTGTTGTGTGTCTTCAGAAGGTTAAGCATGAAAGAATAGTGGATAGATATATCACTTCAGTATTTGACCCTGAAAGTTCTTTGTTCAGCACTATCTGAGAATTCATGAGGTCAAAATCATTTTTAAAGCATTGGGGGACTTGAAGTTCTATTGGATGGTCTTGCAGTTCCATCAAGTAAAGCTCTAACACAGAAGAATTCCTTTTTTGCTATTGAAAAAAGGTAATTTTGTTACTGCTGGTGTGAGGCTTCTTGCATCATAAGAATTGCTTTTCTTTGAGATAATTGGAATTTAGTACTAAGCTTGCTTAAAACATAAATGAACAAATCAACACTTTGTTTGGATGGGATTGTTGTATGAAATATGGTAGTTCTCTGAAGTTGGCAGTTAATGTGATATGAAAACTTTTAGAAAATTGATGCAGCCATGGAATAAGGGGTTAAATTGCTGTCAGGTTGCTGCCTTTAAAGTAAGTTTCAGGTTTGGCAGCTTATAGCTATTTCTGTGTGGGACTTGTGCACCGATGAGCTCTAGCTTCAAATGGCACCTTCTCATCTCATAAGAATTAGTGAAGGGTGAGGTCATGGTTTCAAAATCCACTGGGTGTGTGGGTAACTGACCAATAAAAAATATGTGTGGCACTCACGTGCATCAGATTGAGATGGGTTTTATATGATATTGAAAGACAAGTCATTTAAATTCTTATTTCAAAATTTATTTTGTCTTCTTCTTAGGTGCACTGTTACTGTTCCACAGCCTTGAACAGCAACAAACTTCTCTCTTTTCTTCATTCTTTGCAACCTCAAACCATACCCTTTCTACACTGTGGGGTAAGCTAGAGAGTTTGGGGTTTTGTATTGTCCTTCTTAGGAATGATTTGAGTGATGCCTAGGATGGTGCCAGATTTACTGACCTGCTGGACATGTTTGTGGTAAAAAGGCACAAGCAGAAATTTGGGGGTCTATTCCTTCATGTGGAGTATTTGGAGAGAAAGGAATTTGCGTACTTTTGAAGGTAAAGAACATTCTATAATCCAGCTGAAATCTCAGTTCGTGGGAGCAAGCTGCTAGGCCATCTTCTGCTTCGGATCTTATAGCTTTTACGGACAAATCGCATCTTAGTTGATTTTCTTTGTATTTTGTTTCTCTTTTAGGGTGTCTCTTTGTATAGTATACTTGGGCTACACCTTTTTTTTCCTCATTAATGATCTTTACTTAAAAAAAAAAAAAGATCTTGTAGTACACTTTCAAACCTAAAACTCTACGACTTTCCATAGCCATAAAATACCCAAAATTTGCTTCTGCCCCAGCATTCCTGCAACTTGTTGTCCTCTGTTTCAGCCCCCCTCAAATTCTATCCTTCCAAGCACTATTCAAACTACAACCCTAGACACATTTGTCTACAATGCCAAACTCTTATACTACTATTTTTCAAACCTTAATCCTGCCACAAGCATACATAGATCCCTCCTACGTAAAAAAATGGTGTTATAATGTTATATATTGAGTATTAAAATGGTGTTATATTTTTCAAACCCTAGACACATTTTTCTTAAGTATTAATGTTATATATTGATGTTCTCATTGTGTAGTAATAATATATCTTAGTGTTGGTGTCATTGTGTAATAATGGTGTTATAAGTTTGATTGATTTGTTGTGTGTATTGGTGATGATTTTATTGTGTAAAAGACTTTTTATTAATTTTGTTTTTATGTTTCAAATTTTATAGGGAGGAAGCCAAGGAGGTATGTTGTTGTAAATCATGCATGGATTGCACTTTTTGGAAGAAAGCTTTGAAGCCAAAATTGAGAGATTTGTATATACTTTTGAATATATGCTTTAAATATAAGCTTGAATATATTTTTGTGTTTTGGGTTAGAATGAAAAATATAGTTCTTATAAGTTGTAATTATTTTTGCATTAGAAGGAGGAATTTGTGTATAATATTTTTGGATTAGTATCTAATGAAGTATTTTGACTTTTGGATTGAGATTGTATATATATTTAGCATATAAATCAGGTTAAGACACTAAAAATGTATTCATGGAATACGTTAAAAGAAATTATAATAAAAAAATTATAAAAAAAAAAAAACTTAATTTATTGCAACGACAATGTTGAAGTAATAATTTATTACAACGAGAATGTCGTTGTAATAAGTGTTTGAGAATAATGTTAATGGTCTATCGCAACGACAATGTTGAAGCAATAACATATTACAACGAGAATGTCGTTGTAATAAGTTAGTATCAATTTTTTTGGGGTCTATTGCAACGAAATTTTCGAAGCAATAAGTTATTACAACGACAATGTCGTTGCAATAAGTTAGTACCAATTTTTTTTGGGGTCTATTGCAACGAAATTGCCGAAGCAATAAGTTATTACAACGACAATGTCGTTGCAATAAGTTAGTACCAATTATTTTGGGGTCTATTGCAACGAAATTTCCGAAGCAATAAGTTATTACAACGACAATGTCGTTGCAATAAGTTAGTACCAATTTTTGGGGGGTCTATTGCAACGAAATTGCCGAAGTAATAAGTTATTACAACGACAATGTCGTTGCAATAAGTTAGTACCAATTATTTTGGGTTCTATTGCAACGAAATTTCCGAAGCAAGAAGTTATTACAACGACAATGTCGTTGCAATAAGTTAGTACCAATTTTTTGGGGGTCTATTGCAACGAAATTTCAGAAGCAATAAGTTATTACAACGACAATGTCGTTGTAATAAGTTAGTACTAATTTTTTTGGAGTCTATTGCAACGAAATTGCCGAAGCAATAAGTTATTACAACGACAATGTCGTTGCAATAAGTTAGTACCAATTTTTTTGGGGTCTATTGCAACGAAATTGCCGAAGCAATAAGTTATTACAACGACAATGTCGTTGCAATAAGTTAGTACCAATTTTTTTAGGGGTCTATTGCAACGAAATTGCCGAAGCAATAAGTTATTACAACGAAAATGTCGTTGTAATAACTATAGTTTATTGCAACGAAATTACTGTTGCATTAACCTATTGCCTCGGAGTTTATTGCAACGGCTTGCAACGACTTTTTGGTCGTTGCAATAGACTCTATTGCAACGAAAATGGACTTATTGCAACGACTTTTTTCGTTGTAATAAACGATTTTTCTTGTAGTGACGGTGCCCACTGATCTGCCGCCGATCTGCTCGTTCTCAATCTCCGATCCATTGGTCTTCTAGCCGCCGATCTGCCCCTGATCTGATCTGCATCTCCTTGTCTTTTTCTTTTGTTTTTGTTTGATTTCCTTTTTTTTTTTTTTTAATTCCTGGTTAAAATATTTTGTGGGTTATTTTGGGTGGTTTCCAAATACTAAGATCACAGTTATATTATAAAACAATGTTAATTATTTTGGATAATTCTTTGATGTGTAATATTATGGAACAATGTTATGTATTTAGGAGTAATGTTATACTGCTATGGTTAATGGTTATGTATTTAGGAATTGTATTTAGTATTTTGATTATGTATTAAAAATTGGATGAGTAGTGTTATGATTATATATGTTATGGGAATGGTTATGAATTATAATTTTAGATGTTGACTATTGTTTGTTATTTTCATTTATTATATTTATTTATAATATGAAAAAACTTGTATTAGTTTTATAATGTTGTGATGGATGGGTGTTTACACTTCTAAAATGAATACATTTTTATTTTAGGCTTTTAATAAAAAAAAAAGTTAAAGAATAAAAAAAATTAAAAAAAAAAAACATTTTTTCATTTTACGTCGCGCCAAACATCGTAAAATATTTTCCGGAGCATTTTCCAGAATGCAAACAAACACCGGAAAAACAAACATTTTCCTGTAAATCATTTGCATTTGTAAATATTTTACGGTGGAGAATATTTTACGTCGAAACAAACGGAGCCTAAAACAAAAACAAAAAATTGTAAGACGTTCTTTATACGCTGGAACCAACAATTGTTGTTGGAACCAAGTGATGTCACATAAGAATTTCACTTTGATGCTACTTCTGATTATTGGAAGAATTTTCTTATTATTTTTGTAATAATATAATATATGATGGTAACCTATTTTTATTTTATTTTATTTTTAAGCCTAGTTATATAGTAACAATATCACATTTGTTGGTAACATTAAATTTATATTTATTGCCACATTCAGCCTAGTGATGCAACCTTACCCAAAAATCCTAACACTATAAAAGGGTGTAGATTCGATCCTAGAGATACTTAAATATACTTTATTGATGCTACTAATGTTGATAACACTCAGATATAAAATACGAGCTAGATTCTAGGAGTACTCATCTTTTTGATATACAAGAACTTAACTAAGACTCAATGTCTTGCTGTAATTATCGTTGTAACATTTGTATAATCTACAAGTATAAATCATTAAAAATATAGAGGAACAACCATTCAGGCAAGGCAGAGCAATTTATATTCTTTGGTTATTAAACATTTACAAATGCTATTATTCCAAATTTGATTGAAAGTAGAACTCTTACATCTTTCTTTTTATTTATCGATATATTATCAAAAAATAGTAAAATACTATCATTCCAAATTTGATTGAATTAGAAATCTTACATTTTTTTTTTTTATCAAAATATTATCAAAAATAGTAAAATATTATCCTTCCAAATTTGATTGAAATTAGAACTCTTACATTTGTTTTTTAATTTATCGATATATCAAAAAAAAAAATAAAAAAATAGTAAACTACTATCATTCCAAATTTGGTTGAATTAGAACTCTTACATTTGTTTTATTTTTATTTTATTATCGAAATATTATCAAAAATAGTAAAATACTATCATTCTGATTGAAATCAGAACTCTTACTTTTATTTTTATATAAGAGTTTGATTGAAACTAAATCTCCCTAATCGCCTCTCTCTCGTCTTATTATTTATATGGGTAGTCATTGTGACTTGACCCAGCCATATTTTCTAATACATATACATAGAGAGCCTCTTTTGACTATCTCTTTGTGAAATTTAGCAAATAAAATAAAAATTATCTCTTTGTGAAAAAAAAGGATGGTAAGTGTGAAGGCAATCTTTTTTATCACCATTCTCTTCTTGGCATTGTCTCCATCTCTCAGCCTTCCGTTTCCTAATTGCGATTTTGACAATTTGCCCCTTCCTCGTTGCAAGAATTGTGATCGAAGAATGCTACCAGGTTCTGATCTGAAATTGATGGAAATTTGCAGTGGTGGACGGCTAAGAATTGTACGTATACTAACCAACGGTACATTTGTACTTACCAAACCAAAGATATTTTAGGAATTTCACACATCTCTGAAGACGAACCTCATTGGAAAATTGGCTCAGTATCAGGATTCTCTACATCAATGCCATGCCTTTCAATTTAAATTTTCATTTCTCATTAGTGTTGTAATTTTCCCAATTTTCTAGTATAGATTTTTTATTTCCTTGTTTTGGAGAGATTTTTGGAATAATAGTGTCTTATTTATGATATTTGTTTTCTTTCTTTTTGGTGGATTCTAAATCTCTACCTTGTGAATTCTTGTTTTATAACCTACCAATTTAGGGATAATTCAAAGAAGTACATTTATTCTACTATTAAATGCATTTCTAAGAAAAAAATAAAATTTAAACAATGGCCAAATAAGAGGAATGGTCAAATACACCATTAGATTCATAGTATTAAACATACAATTGCCTTCTGTTTTAATAGATTACTAGTCGCAAACTTGTGCGATGCACAGAAAAATTACTTAAAATGAAATCTAAAAAATTATTGATCTAAATATGATTTTTTTTTCTTTTATATTTTGTTATGAAAATTGATAATTATTAAAAGACATTTATTATGATTGTGTTTATATATTATTTCTATTAAAAAAATATAATGTGTCAAGATTCTAATGAGATGTTTAATTATATAATAAAATTTAAATCAATTAAAAAATATATATTAGGTGTAAAATTGTGAGAGCAGCTTATATAACGAAATATTATGAAATTAACTTAAATATTATAAAGTTAACCAAAATAAAAAAAAATTTCGATTTTATATTATAATATAGATTATATAGATTGGTTCTGTTTTGGATCGTATTTCTCGTTTTCTTTCCTTTTTTCCTTTTTTATTACACGCCGACTCTAATTTGAAAATCCAAGCGAGGTGGTTTCATCTTTCAAGGATACTTATCCCGATTATCTCCAAGCACCAGTTTTGAAGGTGCATTTTATGAATGCTCCAATTTGCAAATCTAAGCTAAAGCCTAAAGGGCATATTAGTCCCTTTAGTTTAAAAAATGTCACGTGACTTGCACGTCACTGTTAAAACTAGCCAACATCACTGTGTAATTTGTAAGTTTTTGTAAAATTGAGGTGCTAATTGAAAAATTTTATAGTTTGAGGAGTAAAGTGTAAGTACCCTATAGTTTAGGGTGAATTTGTATAATTAACCATAAAATATGAGAAATAACATCTAGGGAATGACTTTCATTCCCCAGTTGAGTTCTTAATAATTACTTTGAGAAGTTGGGATTGTTTTTTATTTCAAATTTTGAAATATGGTTAGATGCTTAATGATGAAAAATGTTACATCATGCCACAAAAAAATATTTCGATAATGCAAGTATTTCTGTTTGTTTTGAAATATGTTAAATTACCCTTTTAATCTCTATTTTCTCTTTATAAAAGAAATCTGAAATCATGAGTCATGACAATGTAGAATATGTTGTTTCTTTTCTTCTTCTTTTTTCTCAATTTTTAATATAAAAAATACTTTTTTTTTTTTTCTAAATATAACAAAAATAATTTTTTCTTATCTTCTCCCATTCCTCTTCTCTCTCTTAATTTACTCTTATTGTGAAAAAGCTGCAATCTTCTCTATGATTTTTAACGTGCACATGTCCAGTTTTTTATGATATTATTCAAATTTTATGAAAAATTGCAATAAATATGTGCACAAATCATGACTTACAGAGACGGAGCTACATGGAGACCAAGAGGGCTTGGCCCCACCAGCTCTCCAGACAAAACCCACTAGTGGTGTTCCTGTGTTACGTGCTTTGGGGTCTCAGACTTTGGGTCCAGTTTCTGTCTTTTTTGTACATTTTTTTTAACGAAACAGAGCATAACAGAAAACAGAGTCCCTATGGGTATTAAACAACAAAGATGCACTTTTTCAAATAAAATAGCAGGTAAACTTCTTGAGAGAGCCAACCATGTTTGACTCTAATATATATATATATATATATATATCCAACGTTTTCTTTCTTCGTGAAATTTCTCTGAATATTTTTTTGGGTCAATTTAGAAAATAAGATAACCCATATTATAATATCTCATTAGATTAGACCCACACATATTCTCCTCTGCTTGCTTCTTCTCTGCGTTGCTTCTTGCTTCTCTGCGTTAATTATTCTTTGTGGACAACTTCTCCTTTTATTTCCCTTCTCCTCCTTCTATTTCTTTTGCTTTTTTACTTTGGTTTCTCCATCCACCCTCATGTGGCTTCTTTTTTTACCAATTACTATCATACTTTTTTATTTTCCCATATGAATGTGTTAGATGGTTTATGGATTAAGTTATATGTTTTCTATCACACTTCTACTCCAGTTTTCTAAATGAATATAATTAACAGTGCACACTTATTTATCTGATGGTAAAAAGATATGTTGGGCTAGGGATAGGACGAATTGTTAGATATCAATTTCAAAATGGTATTCACAACATTGAAAATTAGCTCAAATAATAATAATAAAAATTAGCCCAAATACCAACAAAAAGTAATCAATAAAATTACTTACTTTGTTGTCTTTTAATTTTGAATCTTTATATAAAAAAGACAAAGACAATTATATAATCACAAAAAAAAATTAAGAACTAATAAATTATGTGGGTAGTTGTGTATAATGACTAGTGCAGTTAATTAGTCATAAATTCATAACTTAATTTAATTTGATAGCTTAATAAATTCAAAATGAGAACTAATAAATTTATAATTAGTGATTGTTGAAGGGTTAGATCATTATTTTTAAACTTGATAAATTAAAACTTGCTTGGTTGCGACCATCAACAATTTATTACATGACATGGGGTGAAAGAAAAAGGTAGAATACAACTTGATTCCTTTCACAAATTGAAGATCAACAATGCTTACTAGTACCGGAAGAAAGCATCCCATGATGCACCAATGGCAAAAACCATTGGCAAAACAAAGTTGACTCTGGAAGTCAAAGTAGAAGGGTTGCTTTTGATCAGGGGTGGCCTTGGGCAAGGGCGAGGTGGGCGACCGCCCTAGGCCTCACCTCAAAATTAGGCCTCATCCCAAATTTTTTTAAGGCCTTTATTGAAAGGCTTCAATATATTTATAGATACAAAAATTAAAAAGACCCATATATTTAAAACAAGCCTAATAATAATTTATTTCTCTAATCCAAGTATGTAAAGAACAATTTTTGGTATTTATTTGATGTGAAGAAGCTAACTTTACTAAATTATGATAATTTGAAAAAGTATTATGTTAATCTTGAAGGTTTTTTAAAACCTAATAATTTTTTTTGATATTGATGGTTGATTTATTTTCAGACTTAAAAGTCTTATAAGAGATTTTACCAAAAGAAAAAAAGACAGCGACAAATATTCTTAATTTTATCAAGGAATTAAATTGTTCCAAATGCATCTATTTCATATAAAATATTATTGACTAAATTTTTCACAGTTATATTTGTTGAAAGAAGTTTTTCAAAGTTAAAATTATAAAAATCTTACTTGCAATCGACTATGTCACAAGAAAGATTAAATGAATTAGCCATATTATCTATTGAACAAGATTTGTTAGAAAATATTGAATATAAAAGTTTAATTAGTAATTTTGTAGTAAAAACCGTATGTAGAGTAATTATTCAATTTTTTTTTTTTTTAAAGATAGAAGACCTCATTTTTTTACACCGCCCTAGGCCTCATTATTCCCAGGGCCGGCCCTGCTTTTGATGAGGGAGGTGGAAGGTTATCTACATGTATAGCTAGTAATGAACTAATGATATAGTAATTTCGAGTCACATCTAAATGACAAAGACAAAGACATTTAGATAACCTTAAGCATGAAAAAAATATTTTATTTTTTATTTTGTTTTACTCACTCATTTTACGTTTTTAGTTAAAAAAATCCAAATAATGAATAAAAAGCAAAAACCCAATAGAATCCTCCTGCCACTCTCTTTGGCATTTCGTCAAATACGAAAAATACTCGTTGGTATATATATAAGTTCAATAGACTTTCAATTCATTGTGGAAGACATCCAATTCATTTTTTGTTTTCTTTTATTCAGTAAACGATGACCATGTTTTCTTCTCTTTTTCTTGTATGCTTCATAATTTCATTGTGCATTAACGCGCTTGCAATTCGAATCCCGCCTAATAATACAAGGCTTGAACCCACAATTATAACAAGGACCTTGACTATTCCCCTGGTCAAAAGGTACCACAAGACTCATATAGCCTCATGGGACATGAAAAGCTATGAGATTTCCGTCTATGAGAAATGCCATTGTCTCTGTGATCATTTTACGGCGGTAGTAGGATTTATCATCGTAGAAATATTAAAATCTACATGATCTCTTTGAAGTTCCATAAATTGTAGCTTTGCAATCGTCAATAAAATCTTGTTCATGGTAGCACTTGGATGAGTTGCAGTCGATTTCTTTGTATGACAAAGACTCAAAGGGATCATATAAAAGCTCGCTTTGGTTGAAACAAGTTATGCATGGTTTGCATTGCAAGTTTGCAACCAAAGCAAGTCACTACCAGTGTCTACAAGAAGTGCATTTCGTTGAGGCAGGAAGCCAAACATGGAGTATACCACATAATTGCCATTTAACATGTTGTAGAGGCTAGTGTGATGAAATTTGTTTTCATCTAAAGTGACCATATACTTGAACCTTGTAGTGTTCCTTTGATATAAAGGAATACTAATTGAGCGGCTTGCAAGTGTGTTAACAGGGGATGAAATAAAGAAGCATGTAAGAAAAAACATGAGAGAAGAAAAACAGGGTCATGGTTTATTGAAGAAAAGAAAGCAGATGAATAAACTACACACTGAGAATAAATTTGGAGTTAGAACTTAGGGATGAGGTTTCACACAATTTGGTACTTTTTATAGTGATTTTGTTCTAAAATTCTCTCCCCGGCTTATTTGGTTGGTTGGCCATTTCATGCTAAGGGTATTGTACCTAACTTTTACCTAACCAAAAAAAAAAAAACACTTTTTATGCTTAAGGTGAGTACAAATCATCTATTCTATTTTTGGTGTTCTACCTTATTCTCCACCAATTACAATATGACATATGTTAATTTTTTTTTCTTATAAATAACTAAAGTTTAAAAAGAAAAAAAAAAAAAATCATATGTGTGTCATATTGTAATTGGTAGAGAATAAAGTAGCATAGGGATCATGTCATGGAGCATGTTATGGGGGACATGTTATGGGAGCATGTTAACACACACTTCAGCACATAGAGCTGAACAACGTAGAACGAGAATATCAGCATGGGATTGTGCATCGAAAACATGGTATCAAAATGGCAAAGTAAACATGAAACAATTAATTTATTCGGGTCCGGCTCCCCTCCCATTAAAAAACCTTCAGTTCCCTCCCATATTTATCTTGATGAAAGACACGTGTCACAAATAAAATCCAACAGTCCTAATTTATTTCTCGGTCAACACCCTATCAGCAACCTCAACTCCGACGCCGTCCACCGCCAAGACCTCCATCATCTTCTCAAAAACTATATTGACCTTCACCTCCACATTTCGCCTAGACCACCACCACCATACATTTCACCAACTTTGGTTTCCTCCACCTCCTTCATACACAAAACCCAAATTTTCTTACATTTTCACAGCAACCGAAAAAATGGCCAAGCAAATCAAATCCCTCACCCAAAATCAAATCCCAACCACCACAAAACCTAATTCACAAAAAAAACCCACTCACACCACAGTAACAAAACCCAAAGAACCCACACCGAAAAATCCAAATCAACCCACCCAACCCATCCATGGCAAAAAAAAATCATCCAAATCATCACCTAGATCAATCCATCCACTGTGAAAAGAAAGAGTGAGAAAGCAAAAGAGAAAACCCATGCAAGTCCCATGATAAGTGGGGGTTACTGGGGGAACAAGATTGGGAAACCCCATACGGTGCCGTGATGTGAGGAAAGGTTACCAGGGGAACAAAATTTGGAAGCCCTATACGGTGCCATGAAAGGTGTGGTGGTGGTGGTGGTGGTCTGGGTGAAACCTTGAAGCACATGTGGAGGTGATGGCCGACACGGTGTTGAAGAAGATGGTGGAGGTCTTGGCAGTGGACGGCGTCGGAGTTAAGGTTGCTAAAAGGGTGTTAGATTGAGAAATAAATTGGGATGGTTGGGGATAGACGTGTCATGTTTTTCACCATTAGATTTTATTTGGGACACATGTCTTTCATCAGGATAAAAATGGGAGGGAACTGTAGATTTTTTAACGGGAGGGGAGCCGGACCCAATTTATTCACCATCCTAAAACCCTTCTCATTAATTCCCCATTGGAGTTAGAGAATTGGTGTCTTCATGAGGATTGAGGTTTATCATTGAATTTGGGAAATGAAGATTGAACACATCACTGGCGTGGTCCTAGAGTCTATTCTATTGCCTTTACACAAAACCCGAGAGTTTAAGATAGGCATTTAAATGGAAGACTCATCATTGGACTTAAGCTAGGAGATGCATGAATGATTTTTATACAACCCTAGAGTCCCTTCTATTGTCTTTACACAAGATATGAGAATCTTGGATAAGCGTTTGACTGTGATGTAGGTTGTAAGAACTATTATTTGTCCACCGGTACCTTAAGCATGCAATATATATATATATATATATATATATATATACTACCGGTGAGTAAACACCAGAGGGGACAAAACCTTGTACAAGACAAGGATGAAATTCTACGTGCCGCTAGGGTTAGACACCATCAAACCCTAGAGCAAAGAAACGCGGAGACATTTAGGTGGTATGTGATGTAGGTAGTGAGAACTATTATTTGTCCACGGGTACCTTAAGCAAGCAATATATATATATGTGTGTGTGTGTGTCAAATTAATACTTTACTTTTACTCATTGATTTTACATTTTTAGTTTTAAAAAAAAAAAATCCAAATAGTCTGTAAAAAGCAAAAAACCCAATAGAATCCTCCTATTGGGTGACAAGTGAACTAATATTTATCATTAAAAAATTATGAACATCAATATCCATAATTTGTGTACATGTTCACAATTTGAGGATATTGATGTCTATAATTTATGAACATTAATATTCACATTTAGGTGGTGTGTGGTATCTTTAATTTATTACAAATACAAAAAAAGAAAAAAGAAAGAATTTTTTTTGAGTAGTAGGACTCCAAGTTTTCTTACTACAGGTTAGAGACTAGTAGGACTCGAGTTTGAGTAATTAATTTATTCCTAAAATATCTCCAAATTACAAGGAAATAAAAATCTACAATATCCTTACAGTCACAATATCAAAATAAAATTCTTGTGCCAGAAAAAGAAGACTCGTACGTAATCCTTCATAAGAATTTGATTGTAAACAAATTAATCTCTCTAACCGCTCTCCTCTATCTCTCGAGTCTTATTGTTTATATGGGTAGTCATTGTCAGCCTACGTTTCTAATACATTATACATATGCAAGAAAGGATGGTAAGTGTGAAGCCAATCTTTGTTATGACCATTCTCTTTTTGGCATTGTCTCCATCTCTCTGCCTCTGGCTTCCTGACTCAGAAATGTACAACTGCAGCCTAATCTATGACAAGCGGCATCTGAACAACTTCAAAGTCTTTAACCAGCCCCTGTACAATTTGGAGTTATTGCCTACATATTTTTGCCATAAAAGAAATAAGTGGATTGTTATCGAGCCTGGTAGACGCAGGTTGTGGTACGTACCAAATAAGTACAGGAAAGTCTCAGGTTTCTCTATATCGATGCCTATGCTTTTCAATCTATTGATATTGATAGTAGTAGATCCCTTTAAGGAAGACTTTTCTAGTTTAGCTTTTTTATTTCTTGTTTTGGAGAGATTTTTGGAATAATTTAATTTAATTTAATCTATTGTTTTCTTTCTTTTTGGTGGATTCTAGATATCTATTCACAAGTCTTATATTAAGTTATTAACCCTCCATAATATCATGATAGCATCAATTTGAAAGGTTTTTTTTTTTTTAAATAAAACAATTATATGACGGTGAATATTACATGAGTTTTTCATATTTGATATTTGTACGTAGGAACCAGCAATTGTTGTAACCAACTGATTTTTTACATAAGAATTCACTTTAATGCTACCAATTATTGGAAGATTCTTCTTTTTTTACTTTTGTGATTTTCGAAAATTTTTAGTATTCGTTTTTTATATAGATATCATAACTTTGAACTATGACGTCCGTTTTATGATTATTGCTTTTTATCTCAAAGATCTTGTATATGATATTTTATTTCCTTGTTTTATAGAGCTTTTAGATGTATTATAGGTTTTATTTTTTATTTATTTTTTTTTTTTTCATAATACATAGTGTCAGTTGAATGGTAGGATGTTATTTAGAATTTCCCTAGAAAAAAAAAAAAAAATTGTTTGAAAATTTAAGGAGTTTAAAAATGCCCTTATAGTTTAAGGATATTAATAAATTAAATCTTATAGTTTCTAAAATAACAAATTAAACCCCAAAGTTTCAAAAAATAATACATTAAACCTTGAGGTTTCAAAAGTAATAAATTTAACCTTGAGGTTTCAAAAAGTAACAACTTAAACTCCAACCCATACAAGTAAAATAAAGATTTAATTTATTATTTTTTAAAATTTTAATGACACCTGGGTGGTTTGGAGGTAATCTGATCTATAAGAAAACTTTGTTCTTATGTAATTATCCCTAAAAATAATAAGGCCCAAAAGATTTAGATGCAATGGGCTTAGAGAATCAGACGTGGGCTACAGTGAGTTACCAAAATCATTGATAGCCGCCATCAAAATGCTGATGGGCCAAGGCCGAAGATAGATGAGGCAGTTTTCCAACAAGTTGCAGCTGAAAAAAGCCTTGGCTTGTCAATTCTTAAAAAGGAGTGGATAGTCCAACTTTTATATGGATTGAGTTTTTATTTATTATTACGGGTAATAATTATTGCTCATAACGAATTAAAACCTATAACACGGTAAATATTAGGCGCAAGGATGAAATTAGGATTTTAAACAAGTTAGTAATTTCACAAGTATAATCAATCTATAAACAAATTAGTAATCTATTGCTTTTTAGTCTTATCAATCATTGGCACAATTCATAAAATATTTGACAATTTTCTAAAGTTCGAATGTTGAACTATATTATGTTTATAATGATAATTAAAGCTATATTTTTAAGGCTAAACTATTGTTTTTGTCCCTAAACTTTGTATAAAGTTCATTTTTCGTCTCTAAATTTTGAAATAGTTCGTTCTTACACATGAATTTTGTCATTTTAAAAGAAAGTTCAGAGATGAAATTCATGTGTAAAAACGAAATTTTTCAAAGTTTAAGGACGAAAACCGAATTTCATACAAAATTTAGGGATGAAAACAATAATCTAACCTATTTTTAATAGTATCTTTTCATGATCTATGAATTCTTGTCAATGAAACTTGTTCACCAATAAAAAAAAATTAATCAATACTAAAGAATTCATGTGTATACCAAGAATTAAAAACTAATAATATATCATTCTCAACTTTTGTGAGACATTCAGTGGTTATTTTGTAAAGTACTGAAAATTTTCAGACCTCACTAATGTTGTGACTTTGTAACTTAGTCTTTCAACAAATTAATGACGAACCAAATTTGAAAGAAATCAACTCAATAACATTTTTTATTTTATTTTTTATAATTCAAAATTAGAAGAGGTGAATTTGAAGCCTAAATGCCTCCATTGAAAATATTAAAAAAATATCAATTAAATTACAAAACTCTTGACAACTCAATACCTAAACTACTACTTTTGAGGCGTGTCAAAAACAAAACAAAATGGTCATGGCATTCTGGTCCAGTCCGCACCGTTTTGCAAACACTAGAGCAAGTTATTGCTTTTACCATTTGGTCCATTTTATCTAGAGCATGGTGGCACACACGTATGACCAAGTTGCAAGCCAATCCCATTATCAAAAACAACCTACAAAAAGACAAACAAGCAAATTAGACACAATTTTGGGACCGCAACATAATGAAGCCAACAATGTCGTGAATCATCACCACAATAGTTCGTAAAAGTCCTCCAAGGGTCAATTTTCTTCAAACATCATTATTGCCTTAGATGCCTTTTGAGTTTTGATACACCTCCGCAACCAGAATGTAAAATAAAGTTGCTATATATTAACTGATTAAACAATATCTTGCTAGTAACTTTTCTAGCAATGTTGGTGCCCATGTGATAGTAATACCAATTTAAGTTCATTCTAGCTAGCTTGAGCCTTCAAGTTTTTCAAGTGGTGCTTTAAAAAAGGCACATAAGTTTTCAGCTTTTCTTCCTAAATAGATTGAAAAGAGTAACATTTTATATAATATATATCAGAAAGATTACAACACATGGTATCCACATACAAAGTAGATGGTCAATCACCATCTTCTACCTACATAGGCATTAACGTGTAATGGGCTACCGTTGGACTATATTCTCTAGGCAAACTCTCAATGTACTCATGCTAGCTCATGCTTGTTGGACTATATTCTCTTGGCAAACTCTCAATGTACTCATGCTCATGCTTGGCAAACAAGCATAGTTGCTAGTGTCGCGTGCTTGTACCATAATGTCACTGCAATGTCGCCTATAAACGGGTTGTCTTATGATGAGAAAAATATTTCAGTTTAGAATTTAGGTGATCTTACTAACATTTCTTTCAAATCAAGATAACCAACTAACTATCTTTTCAATGGAACTGAATTCAAAGAGTTCATGTTATGTCCTGGTTTCTTTTTTTCCTTAGCAACAAAAATAGTACTTCTAAGTTCTGACACTTATGTGTACAACTTTCTAAAACTTTTAATTTTTAAGTGCAATTGTGTTTTTGTCCGGTTTAATTTTAAGTCCAATAAGCTAATAAAAAAAAACTCTCCCAAAGAACACTTCCAATTTATTTGAAATTGTAATCACTAGATGATTTTTTTTTTTTTTTTATAATAATCACTAGATGATTATGGTTTCATTATTGTTAATTTTCTCATTATTTTAGGATGATGACCTTCACGATCACCCCAATTACACAGCAATGGAATCTCCTGAGTGGCATGCTAGCTCCTCTTACTATTGTAGATAACGAAATGCAAATATCGATACAAAATAATATAAAGTGAAATTAAATTATTGGTCCCCATGTACAAGAAGAATTACTTGAAGAGAGCGTGCGAATAAAATCTACCCCTTTAAAATTAGCTGTTTACTCGTGCGATTCCTTATATATTTGCTTGTTTGCTACGTAACCTCAAAAAAGCATGGAATTGGCAGCCTTTTCCCAACAGTAACATTGTTTTATGTACATACTGCCTTATAAATCACATTCTTTTTTCTTTATGTGTCATATTCTATAACTAATTAACACAAACTTTAAGAAGATTATCTACTGGACTAAGTTCAATCCTATGGAAATGTTAATATATTCTTCAATGTTGTGGGGTTGGAATCAAATTCTCTCTCAGACCAACTTTACAAAGGAGTATGGTAGAATGGTTCCACGCTGAAAGAACATTATACTGTGATTGCATGCCAGTTGTATTTAGAAACTGTGGACCAATATTATTCTGCAACAGTTTTCTTTAATTACCGTATAGGTGGTTGAGAGTGTGAGTGGGTCTTTGTGAAAAGAAGAGAGAATTAAAGAATGGTGGATGTGAAGAGGAGCATTTTGAAGTGGCAAGCACCACTGCCCAAAACCCCAGAAAGGGAGTGACCAGGTTAAGGGCCCATACCTTTGTGCTACATGCCACACTAAATTAATGCCAAGCCAATTCCAAAATAAAATAAAAAAATAAAAAATTTTACTAGGTTTCTACAAGGGAATATGGTAACTTTTAAAAAGCATAATTACAATATTTATATGAACTTTTTATCATACCATTCTTCATGTTCATGTCCATTTTGGTAATTTAATTTTGTTCAAATGTATAATATTGTTTGCTTTTAACTTGCACCTTCCATTGGAAGTACTGATGTTGAATTTCTTGAGTGAAGACTAAAGATGTCAGAAGCGTCGGGGTCCCCTTTTACATTGACAAGCAAATGCCTTTTTAAAGTCATCTCCTTCTCTTTAATTTTTCTTGACAACTCTGATTTTACTTCTCAAAGCCTTCTTAATGAGTTATGACTGACATGAATCTCAAAATTTTAAAAAGTAAATGCATGATATTCTCTCATAGACCTCTAAAAAGTAATAGAATCACATCATGGAACATGGAAATCACTTGGAACCAAAAAAGTTAATGAACCTTTATATTAAAATTCATTTTAAAGGCTTAAGGTTTATTTGTTGAAAATTAGTAAATATATAATTACATCAAAAAAATTGATATTTTAAAAACATGTATATAAACAAATAAGTTAATAAGTTACCAAAAAAAAAAAATAATAATAATCCAAACACACACTTAACCTAGTTCTAATATAATTAATATGGTCAACAAGCAATGGAATTAAAAATGCCACTATTTTTCTAAATCTATTCTTTTCATTTTAAATTTTGTTATTAAATAAACTAGGATTTTATTAACTGATGTCCTTAAGACATTTTGTTAAGGTTTGATTAATTGACATAAATACTCATATTTCTATGGAGAATAAAGAAAAAAGTATGGTAAGAGCATTTTCATCAACCACACCAGAATTTTAACCAATTTGGTCCTAAAATACCATCTTTTTCTATTTTAGCAAACTTCTTATCACATTCAACTATATCAGACTCATTATTTTTTTTTTTCCATTCCATTTAAATATTATTCTTTCTCTCTCTAGCCCATTCACAGCAACACATCCGACACAACCAATCCATTCACGACAAACCCAAACCCATCGCCAACAGATTAATTCAACGCAACCTACAACCAACATCAACACAGCCAGCAAACTCATCGTCACAGTTTCACCCGAATTAGCCAAAATCACAGAACAAATCAAATACAAATTAAAAAAAAAAAAAAATCCAAACCAAACCCAATCCAGCAACAAATCAGCCATAATTTCACCCACTGGCACCCATTTCAACCGGCACCCATAAAACCCAAACCAACTCACTTACCCACAAAGCTGAAGCACTCAATCAGAGGTCAATCTGTCGATAGGGCGAAGTGAAGATCCTCTCGTCGGTGAAGATCAGCGCCCTTTTGTGGACGATTTGTTCATCGAGAGCTCGAGAGAGACAAAGGCCAACCAATGGGAGGAGAGAGAAGTTGAATAAACAATTACTCTCTTTTGGTTTAATGATCAATAGTAGCTCGATCGAACGAGCGAATTATACGGATGGTGAGGTTGATGCGGGTGGTTTTTGGGGGTTTATAGCCAAATTTTTTGTTTTTATACGATTTGCTTAGATTGGTGCCAACTGTATTAAAAAAAAAAAAAAAAAAAAAAAAAAAAAAAAAAAAAAAGACCCTAAATCTATAAAAGTAAAATAATAAAAAAAAAATTGCATTAAATAAAGGATTAACCGGACCCAAAAAACGAATCTTAAAAGTCAATCTAACCACGTTCCCAAATAATCTGTCTCACAATTCCAATAGTTATTTCAATGGTACCAAAGAGGCTTATGGTTTTAATAGATATCGGCACAGTGGTCTTCGACTTCATTGACATCATGTATCGATGATCCTGCGTCCATAATATCTAGCTATTAACAGTAACAGCCCCATATTTATTTCAATGGTACCAAAGAGGCTTATGGTTTTAATAGATGTCGGCACAGTGGTCTTCGACTTCATTGACATCATGTCTCGATGATCCTGACGTCCATAATATCTAGCTATTAGCCCCACTGATTAAATACAGGCACTATGACCCTACAACATTAATATTTCCCTGTGTATGATTTTAAGACCCCTCTTTGGGGTAAAAATATATTGTGCCTGATGAAATATGTTATGTATGTTAGCTAAACTTTCGAATCTATGAGACTAAGGTAAAATATATATCATAATTGTGCCAACTGCCCAACAACATTTGTTTTGTGTACTTGCTAAAAGAAAAAAACAAATCATTATGTTACTATCAGCTCATTTATATGTATTGGTGTGCATTTTATCATTTGTAAAATGACATTATTAAGTGATAGCTGTTTATTTGATTGGAAATAAATGATAGGCTAGCAAAATGAAAAGGACAAGGTTTGACTACAAACCAGTTTGTAGTCCATTTGCTACAACCTACTATATGGCAGTTTATAAGACTATCTACATGTATTATTTAAAGAATTCACATGACTCATTAAATAGGTCATATGACTAAAGTACATGTAGATGATCTTATTAGTTGACATGTAGTGGGTTGTAGTAAGATGGCTATAAACTGGTTTGTAGCCAAACTCTATCCAAATGAAAAATATAATCTTAATCTCTTACGAATAAAAAAGTATCTATTATAACAGTTATATCCAATTATTCATGTAACAATTTAATGAATAACTATAAAATTAACTGATTCATTTAGATTGTTACATAGATGATGATTTGATATAACTGCTAAATTATATAGTTTCACCTTATAAACAAGGAAAGCACTTCAAAGGTGCATGCGCAATACTTTAACAGCACAAAAGGCACATGCTGCAAATTTTAGTCTTAACACAAAATCATTACAAGAAAACCTTTTGAATTTTGATTATCAACAAACTCTTTCTAATAGTCAAAAGAAATTAAACCATTCTTTTCTTTTTTTTTCTTCCTTTAGTCAAAAAAATTATACTCATTTGGAAAGCAAGGAATTTATTGACCACCATGGCTTATTGGATACGATGATTAGAATGGCCCACCAAATTTTCAACTGTGCACTAGTCTTCTTACTCAATTTCATGGTGGAAACTGCACCGTGAAATCATGTCATTAATCCTGACCTCGAATTTTTACATGGAATCAGAGAAATAGCACCAACCCCAAGACACCTAACTCCTCCCCCCAAAATAGAAACAAAGTATTATAAATTTACAATGTAACACCAAAAAATAAATTCTGCAGGTGAGATAACAGAACACAAACTGATAAACTAGAGTACTTAGACATATCTGGAAACCCAGAATGAAGTTAATTTCCAAATTGGAAACCTCTGTTACAAAAAATTAAAGTGAACTTTTTTTCTTTTCTTTTTTTCTATTAAAAAGAAAAAGGAAAAGGACAAAAATGGTAAACCAGAATGAAGGGTGATTCCCTCTCTTGAAAATCAGAGAAAAGAATAAAACTATAAAAGGGATTCCACACTCATTGACCTAGTTAAATCCAAACCCCATCTCATCTCTCAATCCTAGTATTCCTTTTCTATTTTATTTTCTTGGTTGTAGAGTCTTTGTAGTCACTATAGGTCTACAACTGAAATACCTCTCTGTGTGTGTCAAATTTTGGGAATTTAAAAATATTCATTTGACCACAGGCTGTTATGGGCGTGAAAAGTACAACCCCACCACTCCAGGTCTTTTTTAATATAGTTGTGCTTTAAATTTCTTGGGTGTCAGAACACAAAAATAAGACACTATGCTCTCTAGCTGAGAGAGAGATAGGTTTGTTTATAATGTTGGAAATGGTGAAGAAGTGAGCACTTAAGATTGGTGTTTTTTCTTTGAACGGTTTCTACTGCTTTGTATGGACATGAAGTTAGTAGATTCAGTTCCATTGACAAAACATAGAAAAGAAAAACCATGTTGTGTAATTCACCACACAACAAGAAAACAACACCACCAATGCAAACAAGCAGAAACTGTTGCACCAAAACAAACAACAGCACAACAACAACAACAACATTTCTCAAATGAACTTGCTCCTTCACATTCACCTATTTCCCACAAAACTCTCTCCTCAATCATTCCCATGCGTCTTCTTGTTGTTTTCCTTCTTGTAGTTTCCTTTCTCAGCCCTGTCCTCTCACTTTCCATTGTGTCAGATTCCGGTCACTCTTTACCGGCCAACCAAACTCTTCACCCGGCTGCACAGTTGCATAAGCTGAAGAGGGTCACAGCTTATCTCACCAAGATCAACAAGCCTGCAGTGAAGACAATTCAGGCAAATATATATACTTTTGTGTATTTCATGGTGTTTTTGTATGTATTTTTATGGTTAAGTGATCTGGGTTCTTGTTAATTTTGCTTTTTAGAGTCCTGATGGTGATGTTATAGACTGTGTTCTTTCTCATCTTCAACCAGCTTTTGATCATCCTGACCTTAGAGGACAGAAACCATTGGTAATTTCACAATTTTCTATTTTTCTTTTCCATCAAGATCATTGAGACTCAAACAAGACTAGTGCTTGGTGTTTGAATATTTATAAAGATTGTATTTTTGGATTAATATAGATTATGTGAGATAATAAAAGTCTTCAGTTCTACAGGATCCACCAGAGAGGCCAAAAGGCCATAACACAACAAATACAGTGGGAGAGAGCTATCAGCTATGGGCACAATCTGGTGAATCATGTCCAGAAGGTACTGTTCCAATTAGAAGAACTACAGAAAAAGATGTTCTAAGAGCAAGTTCCATTGGAAGATATGGAAGAAAGCCAAGAAGACATGTGAGGAGAGACTCTTCAGGCAGTGGTCATGAGGTTAGTAGTATACTAAAGTACTTAACAAGTTCAAAAATAAGAAAAATTGGTAACTGGAAATGGAAATTGAATTCTGGATATTAATCCGATTGCTTGGAAGTGATATCCTTTACTTCTTGTGCAAACTTTTTCTAGATTTCATTTTTGTTTCCATCATTTGAAAGGTTATGTGTTATTTTCATTCTTTCTCATCGCTAGAACCCTTCCACCAAAAAGGCTAGTTTCCCACAAAAAGTCCAAGTTTTTCTATTTCTCCATTTTCACCTCAATCATATAGAGTATTTTGGTAATAAGAAGCAGGCAAATAGGCAATGATGGGACCTTAATTGTAAAAATTGTCTTTGAGTTACAGAGTACTCTGTATTAAGTAATATTGAATTCATATGTTATGAATGTAATTTGGATAGTGGATATGCTACAACTTGCTCAAAAAGTAGTTTACTAGTTTTTTCTAATTCTTCTGTGCTAATATCTAATATTTAGTTAAAGTTAAAGTTGCATATATAAAAAATAAAAAAATAAATAATAAATAATGACACATAATGTACCATATTCTTCCCAGGACAAACTTTACTTTATATTTCAGTATCTAAGCAATGATAATTTCTCATTGCAGCATGCAGTTCTATTTGTAAACGGAGATCAATATTATGGAGCAAAGGCCGGCTTAAACGTGTGGGCTCCCCAAGTAACGGATCAATATGAATTCAGCTTGTCACAAATATGGGTCATTTCTGGTTCCTTTGGCAATGATCTAAATACCATTGAAGCCGGTTGGCAGGCAAGTCTATCATTGTCTTATGCTATGAATATTCTTTATGAACAACATTGGACTTTCTATAGTAGTGTTAAAGAAACTTCCAAATAACTACACGTGTATCCTTTGAAGCCCTATGAAGATATGTTTTGTCACTACTATGGTATGGAATTAGTTTATTCAGTTGTTGAAAAACAAGTATTTCATCATTCGGATTATTTTTTGGAAGCTGTTCAACTACTCCTTGGTGTTAGAAAGGTTTTTTTAGAGTTTAATAAGATATTGTATTCATATTTCTCCAGGTTAGTCCAGAGCTGTATGGGGACAACAATCCTAGGTTCTTCACTTATTGGACAGTAAGTATTGCTTAGTCTCTTTTCCTCTCAAATATTAGTACCATAATAACTAGTGCTAATTGACATCTTATTGAATAAAAAAATTCACAGACTGATGCATATCAAGCAACTGGATGCTACAACTTACTGTGCTCAGGCTTTGTCCAAACCAACAACAGGGTTGCTATTGGAGCAGCAATCTCTCCAAGATCCTTCTACAATGGTAGACAGTTTGATATTGGCTTAATGGTTTGGAAGGTTAGTCTTAGCTTTCATTGTCTCCTTTGGACAAAATCCTTAAAAAAAAGCTTCTTTTTTTTTTTTTTTTTAATTTGATAATTCAATAGTTGGGGAGAGGGAGGATCTGAATCGTGGATGTCTCCGTTAATCATACTAGGAGCTTCCAATTAAGCTACTGGCAAATAAAAAATAAAATAAAAACATTGTGGTTCAACATTGCATAATCATACAATAGTTGGAATTAATAAACTTAGAAGCAAAATACCTTTCTTGACATATTCTTTCTGATTTTTTTTACTATTATTAAAATGTAAGATTCTCTTCTTTTCCTTTTAAAAAAGGCTCCCTGATGCATAATCTTTTCTTCTTTTTTCTTTAATGAAGCACTAACTTTTTTTTAATTAATTTGAAAGATTGGTGTGACTCTTACCAACTATTATGGTTTAAAGAGTTAAAAGCATACTTTTCTTTTTGCATTCTTGCCCTGATAATCACTCTTAAATGAATGGTTGTGATTTCTTTTCCTTAATTTGTAATTAACACAATATAATAAGATTAATTGGACCCATAAGGGAAATTCATTATGTTTGCCTTTATGCAGTCAAAGACATAATGAGAAATAAGAAGACTTAAGCAATGTACATCCAAAGTTTAGCCAAAAAAAGTCACTAGAACATGATTGGTTTTTTTTTTTTTGTGTAGGACCCAAAGCATGGACATTGGTGGTTGCAATTTGGATCACGACTATTAGTTGGTTATTGGCCAGCATTCTTGTTTAGTCACTTAAGAAGTCATGCTAGCATGGTACAATTTGGAGGAGAGATTGTAAATTCTCGATCATCAGGTTATCACACATCTACTCAAATGGGTAGTGGCCATTTTGCTGAAGAAGGATTTCGAAAAGCATCCTATTTCAGAAATTTGCAAGTTGTTGATTGGGATAATAACTTGCTTCCTCTATCAAATCTTCACCTCTTGGCTGATCATTCAAATTGCTATGATATAAAACAAGGGAGAAATAATGTTTGGGGAACTTACTTTTATTATGGAGGTCCTGGAAGGAATGTAAGATGTCCATGAAGAAAAAAATGGCACAGGATAGAGAGTAGTTATATTTTTTTCTCCTTTTTTTTTTTTTCCTCAAATATGGGGTTAGATTGCACCTTAACATGGTTTGGGTGTCATAAAAGTTTTCCCACAAAATTTCACTTTTACTAACGTGTTACCCATTATTCATCCCACCTTTCGGATTATGTAAATTTGTGGAAATACAGATTGTCAATAACAATGAGTTGTGTGGTTTTGTCAGTTCTTTTACCTTTTCTTCCAACTCTTTGAATTGAAAGGAAAAAAAAAATCAATGTTACAAGCATAAACTCATTGTCAACACCCGAGTAATATTTTACTGGATAAAACTAAGATAGGTGTTGTGCCTTGTTTTTATTAATTAAATTTAATCATGTACCTAAAGTACTATACATAAGTTTGGTCTAAAATATGCATTTACCCACTAAACCTACATTGGCCATTGTCATTTAAAAAAACCCCATATGACTTTCACAAATATTTCTTTGTTTGAAAGGAAAGCCAATGCAATTGTGCAAGTGATATTTCATTGGAAACTTGCATGTGCAGAGCATCAAAGAAGCCAATTCTGAAGGAAACTGACAATTTTTTTTTTTGATAACTAACTGACAAATTTACCCAATGGACAAACCTTTGCATAATATTGTAATATCTGGCATATCTTAACTTGGATCCCAGCTTTCAAAAAAATTAAAGAACTAAAGTAGTGTATCTAAGTAAGTCACAATAATTATTAAAAGAAACTTAGATATTAAAATACAATGAACCCAATACCAACAACTAATAAGCATTTTCCTCGAGCCAAGCTAGTGCTATCCAATATTGACTTGAAGTTGAGAATTGACTAATACCAAATTGGGAACAAATAATTTATCGTTTGTCCTTTTTCAGTTTGTTTAAGGAACTCAAGGCCATTCCCCTTTGAGCCAGACGTCATAATCTTAAGAAGTCAATGGCATAACCACTTAAACCTATCTCACCCAATCCAGAAATCATCTTCAGTTGATTAAAACAAAACCAAAAAAAAAAAAAAAAAAGAGTCAACTTTTGCATTTCGGACAAAATTAAGTATAGTTACTGTATTTTAGGTTTTTTTTTTTTTATAATTAAATTTAACCATGTGATTGTATTGACTAATACATTGACAAAAGTATAACTTATATTATTTGTTTGAAAAATAATTAATTCATCTGTTTAGTTTATTAGTTAATGTAATCACGTGATTAAATTTAATTAAAGAACCTAGAATTGTAACTAAGTTTAATGTAATAACATGATATAATAATGGAATCCTAATGCATTTTTTCCTTATGTTCAGCTATGAAAGATCAGTGATTCTCTATAACTCAAGGCTAGTGATGATTGATGAATGCTTAAGTAAGAGAATCCAGAAAGTATATTGCAGAACAGTTCATATGTTTATGGAAGGAATGTTAGGTTAGTGTCATGAAGTTGTCAGTCAGCATGAAAATTGAAAGACATGGTTACTGACACTGACACTTTGTAGGACAGAAACAGTAAAAGCAAAAGCTCAAAAAAGCTGGTTTCTTTTAATGTAGATGGGGAAGGGCGTGGAGGGGGGGGGCACGGTTCAAAGTTCAAACTTAAGACATAAGTTTTTTTTTTATGAAAGACAGAAGTTTTTTTTTTTTTAATGAAAGACAGAAGTTGTTCTGTTGCTTTATTGGATTACATGACATGAGTGATATTGATACGGTTCTGTTACTTTATTGGATTGCATGACATGAGTGATATTGATACTGTGTATGTTTTTGAAAAACATGATATAATGAATCAAACAAATTAATAAGCCTAAGTTTTTTGTTTGAAAAAAAAAAAAAAAACCTTTTTAGTTCTCCAGCTTTTTCAACATTCAAAACTTACTAAAATATTAAAAATTGTATTGCTTTCTATCATAGGGATTGTATTTGGACAATCAGTATTAGACCATTTTCGAACAAAATCAAATGGAAAAACTATTTGTGAAAAAATTAACATTTTGATCACCTTGTCTTATTGGAATTGAAAATAAGAAATTCTAATAAAAGAATGATGATGTGTGAAATCTATGACTATTTTTGAATGAAAGAGTATGGTGGTCAACGGGCTTTTAGCTTGATTGGCATCCATTTCAATTCTAATTTCTGTGTCACACGTTGAATCTGTCTCCATCTTACTTCCAAAAAAAAAACAAAAAAAAGAAAAGGGTAAATAAGAAAGTTACTTGGTTAAAAAAGTAACACTATCACCTTAATATTGATTTAACGTGATTTTTTAAATTATTTTTTGTAATATCATCAATTTAAAACGACAATGTGAAGATTGGATAGGATTTTTCATCATAAAGAGGGGAGACAGCAAAGGGTAAAGAAGGTCAAAGAGGGAGAGAAGGAAAATGAATTGTGGGTCGAAAAATTGAGACCAAAAAGTAAAACCTCATCTCTAACAAGCGATTTCATGTTGGATATCTGACATGACAACTTTCAACTAGGCATAAAGTCACACCTTCAAGTTGTAATTGATAGGCACAATTGCTTAAGTCTAGTACAGGACTCTATTTGTTTCTCTTTGTTTTTTGTGTAAATAGGGTATGGATACCACTGGACTAATAGCTCGATTCTCGGGCTCTCTGTTTGCTTTCGTTGTCGGCTGGTTGCCTTTACTTAGAGGCAGAAGTAAAGGCCACCCTTTGCCCCCACACTTCTGAAAAAGTAAGAAAGAATGGATTATTTAGTAATAAAAAGTAACCACCACTCAAGTATTATCCATCAAAAAAAAAAAAAAAAGTAACCATCACTCAACTTCATCATTTTATATAGAAAGAAATACTAGATAATTTCAGATTCCAAACTTTCAATTTAGCTGTGGGCCTTACTGGCTAAATCATCACAAAGATTGACACCATGAAATTCAGTAATTGCAGCAACTGGGTTCGGCTTAGTTTAATTTTTTAAAGTACCTTGGTCATAACATGGATTAGAAAACAGCCAATGAGTGCTTTATAGTCAGCATTCAGCTATAAGAACCTCATCTTCGTATATGAATGCTTCATAATGCAAATAATCACCACATCCTGCAGACTCTAATCATGATGAGAGTGTAAAGATAACCATAAATTTCTTAGAACTGTATAGCAGGACCACCTTGAAGTGGAAACATTGTAGCCAAAAATCATTTCTATTGAATATCTAAGCACCATCTGATTCCAACGGCAAAACAATTTCATCACTGTTAATGCCACTGATTTTTGCAATAGCGTTGTCGATAAATCTAACAAGATCTTTGGCGGTACAAATTTGAGAACTGTAAGTTCTTATAATATCGACGTTCGTTAAATCATCTAACAAATCTTTATTTTTATCAAAACAACTCTGTTGCTTGTGTATCATCCCATATGTTCTTTCCAAGCCCATGCACAGATTAAGAAACCCAGGATCTTCTAGAGTTTCCCTTATATTCAAGAAGAAGCCATGACTTCCTGCCACACCACCAATAGAGTTGATCTTGACTGCAATCTTCCGCACAGATTGAAGGTTCAGAGCTAAATGCTGAGCTAGTGCGGATGAACTCCAAGTGGGGTTTTCGCAGTCTCTTGGTAAATGGCAGAGTTGGACCAAGTTTGCCAAGCAGAAGCGTGTAATGAAAATAAAGAAATCATAGAAGTTCATGCCTGTTGAAAAAGAATTAATCAATACAAAATATAGGATCAAAATAAAAGACAGAGTTTACCTCAAAATTAGTTTGGAGGAATCTTCCTCTAACCCACTATGTCGTGACTCATAAGACCATCCACATGTATTATTTGAACAAGTCACATAACTCATTAAATAGGTCATGTGAGTAAAAATACACGTGAATAGTCTTATGAGTTTCCACCTAGCGGGTTGGAGGAAGATTCTTCCAAACAGTTTGGAGGTAAACTCCATCCGTAAGGAAAACTTCTCATAGTGCAACTAGCAGTGAGGCATGCACAATGGGAATTCTTCCAAATATGCTGTTTGTTCAGTTCATCTACTAATGATGCAAGTAAATGGGGCCACTGCCATCCTCAGGCAAGTCTATTGTGGTTGAAAATTGAATAGCTTCTTCATCAATTAAGCTACTCTAATTGTGAGTTTGGGCCAGGTTGAGCATGACCTACCCTAATTGTTACTTTGGTTCATTTCACTTGCATTTTTGGTAGAATAAACCCAACTCACTTAATGCACCCTCAAATTGTAAATAATTCTATTTTCACCAGCCTGGGTACACTTGCAAAGAAGAAGACCTCAAGAACATTATTGGGAACCCAGATCTTAACTTACATTATAACTATATAACTATAGAGAAACAAAGTGCAAAATCACATCTTCCCTTATAAGGAGCTGTTGCCACTACCTTGTTTGTAAAATCAATATGGGGATTTACATTCAAGCGCTTGGAGTTTTCTCCAGCAGTTAACACCAACACTGGTGACTTTGGAATGAAAATGCTAATATATCACTGGTTTTGGCATGATTTGGCTACATTTCTTCCTCAGAAATTGTCCACCTAAGCCATTTTGTTTTTAACGACATGGTAAATATATAGAGTATATTAGAATTTCTACATTACTAGTTGTTACTCCCTCCGTCCCATTTTGTTTGTCCAGTATTCCACTTTTGGCTGCCCCAAAATACTTGTCCAGTCTTAAGAATCAATGGTCATTAATTCCCTGACTTACCAATATATCCTCGCCCTTTATTTTGTTTAAGTTAAAAATGTTGAACGTCTCTATGGGTAATTTTGAACACTCAATTTCTGACAATGTGGACAAACAAAATGGAATGGGGGAATATTTGACAATTTTTTTATCATGTCTTATTGAAGCCAGAAAGGTCAATAATTAACTTTGTTTTATCCCATGCTTAAATTGGGATATTAGTGATAGTTTTGCATGTTTAATGGCATGTGAAAGAATAGGTTTACTAAATGGGCAGGATACCTAATCACTAATTTCAAATCTTCTAGTAAATTACAACTTTAGTTCAAGGAAGTTTTGCTTACAAGCCATGCTTCCCATCAGAACGATATCTGAGGATAGTGTGGACTGTGGAATAGCATAAAAAAGTGTATGTGGGCATGGTTAGCAACCCCAAAGAATTTTAATACATCTAGCTGCACAGAATTAAGCAATCCTCCAATATTCATACTACACCTGTGTTAGCCGCAAGATTCCGCTGGCAGAGACCTTCAAAATCATCACATATATCCCTGATGTCTTCTATGTATTCCTTAGCCTCATTGTAGTCTCTCAAAAGTAAATTCCACTGGAAGAATGATTAAAATTAAGGAGACACTTGAGTTCAATTAGAACGGGCCCAAATGTTAATAATTTTACTACATGAATCTATTATCTACTTACCACCCAAGAAAGGTTATAGGCATTGAACCAGTTGTGGTTTATTGATATTGTATCTTCCTGAAGACATTACAAATGCATGTTTGTAAGAGATTGGTATACAATGAACATCCGGCTTGTAGAAAAATTCAAATAAATTAAGAACTATCATTTAAGTCCCATTTGACCTATCACTGAGCCTAAACATGTGATAGAGGTTAAAAAAGATCACGAAATTGAAGGAGCTCCAAACCAACCATACAACATATCTCAAATGCCACATCACTTTTACACTAGAAGCATCCTAATTAGATCATACAGTCAACCAAAAAACTGGCAAATGCCTTCAAACTGTCCAAAAGTACATAACATTTTTTTTTTACAATGACCCCAAGGGAAACGGCCAAAACCCGCATGATCCCTTATGAGTATAGTCCCCAAATGTCTTTTGCTATACGTTATCATTCAATGTCAAATCACCAGTAAAGAAACAGTGTCCCAATTCTAGAATCAAGGGCATCAACATGTTCAGTTTCCTTTAATTGTTTTTCAGAACTTCTAATTATAATTGATGAGGGTCTTACCATAAGCCAGATATTGAGATGAAGAAACACAAATTGCAGGATTTGTTGTCAAAAATATACTTCAACTATAATACAGATTTCTTGAGAATTCAGTATGGACTAACGACTCTAATAATGCAGACTATCCAAGCCCCCTAAAGATGAAAAGCAGAAAGTTGTGCTTTTATTTGGTTAGGAGAAAAAATACCACTGAAATGGAAAATAGTTAACTTGGACAACCTATACAAAACTAATTGCATGTTCATTAAAGACTAGGGATTAGAAATTAGAAAAACAAAAAGAAAACTATGTATAATGTGCACCACCTAAAAAATAGAAAGAAAAACAAAAGTTTAAGATACCAGATTATGAACTTGATGATACCATCCACTGGGCACAAAGATAATTTCATTTTGTTCTTGAGTGCACTCCAACCAGATAGCCTGCACAATTTACACACAAGACATGAGCATACGCAGAAGACTAAAGAGAACTTAAAGATCTAGGTTGGCAAGTTACCTCTGTAAAACCAGGAAATACTTTTTCACTCACATCATCAAAGATATTATACACAGAGCCCTTCATGTTCCTGAATGGAGATTGAAAAGGCAATTAAAATTAACAAGGCCAAAAGACGTGAATTAGTAGAAACTACCTTCTATCATTATTTTGTATCAACTACAAATAATAAATGCACATCAACTATACTAATGAAGTTTACTTAACATTAGCAAGTGTATGAGAGGACCTAAGGTAAAATGACCTAATTATCTCCTCCCCACATCATTCTACACAACCCTTTGGCATCAGTACGATTGTCAACATAAAAAGAATACAACAATACATTCTTTTAGGTATACCATAGTAAGCTCACCAATATGCCTTTAAAGTTAATAACAGTTCAAGCCAATGAACTCTAGCTCAAATAACACCTCCTTCCCTTGTAATTGCAAGGTAGACATTGAGGTCGTTGGTTCAAAACCCACCGGGTGAGTGTGTAAATTACCAATTAGAAAAAGAAAGAAAACAGTTCAATATAAAAATATCCTCTAATAGGTGTGCAAGTACCCCAGAAGAAAAAGAAGAGAGAGAGAGAGAGAGAAAGAAACAAAAAATTGAAAAGTCTTACTGAATATCCCATCATGAGCAGCTGGGCAGGACTTCATAATGCAATATGATGCAGGGCTCTGGCATACAGAGGGGATCAACCTTATGCATCATCTTTTTTTTATTAAAAGGCAACAAGAATTTTATCAGGGAAGTACTAAAGAAAAGCTTCCTAAAAATTAAAATCAAAGATTCAAGCTGTCCGTAAACAATGCGAGTGTTCCGCTCCCTCCACATTAACCACCACTTAAAACAATTAGTCACAGCCCACAGATCACTGTTACAATGCCTTACATGCATCCTTATTCGGTCATGATCAGAAAAGAGGAATTAGTTTCTTTTTTCTTTTTCTTTTTTCCAAGGGGTAGGAAGCATGTTCAGATCGATTAATGAAACTATACGAAACAGAAAGTAAGCTCAGAAGAGCCATCAACAAAAGAAAACCCAAGATTCTTCCTGTGCCACAACTAAACAACTATATAATATTCCTTCCGAACTTTTATTACACCTCCATGCTATATAGCAAATGACTATATATATGGTAATAAAAAATTTGAATGTCCTGTTGTATAGAATTAAGTTTTTTGTGCATTATTCAACCTGATTGTTGTAAGGAACAGATGGTTGCCCAAAGAAACTATGTAGAGGTAGATTATTGTAAGAGAATGGAGAAGTGGCAGAGGTGGTTGGCCCCGTGGGTTTTGAACCCACGACTTTACCCTTCACCCCTTCTAATGGGGGGAGGAGAAGTGCCATTTGAGCTAGAGATCATAGGCATAAGTGATAATATGTTAATAAAACAAAGTCATTCTAGTTCCAACATGCAACCAAAAAGTTCATCTAGAAGCACATGCTCTTCTTACATGAACAATACAATTTTAAGTCCACAAATCCTGTCTTTCTAGTTAACAGAAATCACAAGAAACTATATTCATACCTGTCAAACACAAGATTATGTTGAGAAGGAGACAGAAAGAGCCATCGTTTCTTTCCACACACATTTGCTGACCAACTATATGACCTGAAAACATCAGCATGAAGAGGAGTCCAAGATCCTACATGAAAATGTTAAAAAAATTAGGTAATCGCGCATCAGATTACATTTAACCAATAGAAAGATCAGCCAATTTTCTATGTTGAATGGAAGCATCGAGCCTCCCCCCTCTCCCCTCCCTTCTCTTAATATAAGTGGCACACCAAATAAACAATATATGTGTCTAACAACAAGAAAGAGGAATTATATTGGTGCTCAAACCTTTTGCTCCCATGTAAACAAAACGATAGTCAGAGCAACTTATTTCATTATTCTCTTGACAAGTGTCAGAATCCTTATGCATACGATAATTGTCCAGATATAGGTTGAGCCAATCATCACAGAAAAACAATGGAGTTGAGTATGCTAAATATTCTGGGTACTCCTGAGCATCAGATTAAAGAGGATAAAGGAAAAAAAAAATCAGACTGCTGAGCTAACAATAATTAAACATATGCCTCAGACGCAAGAAACTGACACAGGGAATGTGACACTGCCCCACCAAATAGATTGGTGAAATTGAAAAATAAGTCTTTATAAGGAACAAAAAAAATGTCCAAGGGTTTGATTAATATGATGGCTGAATGATTTTAATGCTAAAAAAACAAGGTTTATGTAATCACTTATCCATGATACCTGACAAAGCATATAATCAGACTTGAGATAAACTAATGAAGAGTTCACTTTCGACCTTTGTATGATTATCAAACTCCTTGCAGCTTAATCATTACAAATGTAGAGTTCCAAGCTGGCATTGTGGCTTATTTTATTCAAAACTATATGAATCATGGCATATTTGACTCTAGTACGCTGACACATACAAAACTGGAGCAAGTAGCAACCCTTGCGACATACTAATTACTTTTCTTTTTACAAGTAAAAAAAGAAAAAAGGTAATTAATAGTGGTAGTTGACATAATAATTACATTTACACTATTACAAACAAAGTTTGTTACCAATGGTATGGCTAGAAAAGGTCTTAAAGTAAAGAATACATATAATAGCACGCCAAAACTTTCTATATCTCTCTTTGATAGGATATATGCACTAGTTTTCTTAAATTACTTGTTCTTTGTAGCTGATAATAAAAGTTGTTAGCATGGTATGGCTTTGTCTCTATTCCTTAAATTCTAGCAATTTATTGCATTGAACACCCATAATGACTCAGCCACTTCGCAATCATGTCATGTATCAATTAGACTCTCATACAGCTAATTTATTGTATAAGTTGACTAAATATCTAATCTAATTGAAGTTTTATCACCAAGATATCGACTCATATACTTACTACTTGTAGAAAGACAATCTTCTATTTAAGTGTAAAGTAAGAAGAAAAACTGATAAAACAATTTTTTTATCATACCTTCACAAAATGCCAATCCTTCAAATACAGCACAGGATGGCCATTACTGTGATTTATTGAAGCATTACAAGGCTCCTGCACAGAATTCTCCAGCCAGCGGTCAACAAACTCTGAAACAGACATCTCCAGTCTTTTCTGATCTGTGAATTCTCTGGTACCACAGTCTGCAACCTTTAAGTGCCACAGTAACAATTGAGTTCAGTTCAGAATAACTTGATTTACATACGAAAAAATTAACATGCCATAGATATCCTATCTTTATTTTTCATTAAACACGGTTAATAGCCTAATATCTAATCACTAAACTTTATTAATCATCAATAAATTCACAAACTATTAGATGGATCATATTTGGGGCATAACACTACAAGACTTGGATATTCAATTTTCTTCACTTTCTCTATAATTTAAAGAAAGGAATTACTCAACAAATTTTAATCCTTTACTTCATTCTTCCTGAGAACCAAAATGAAGATTACTATTCTCCTGCTTTTCCACAATCTATTGTTCAAACTTCAAACTTTATATACGTCACACACGTCCTTGGAAATACAAACAGTTTGGTGCAATCGGGGAACAATCTTTTGGTTCAGGCTCCACATGGCACATAGTGGACAAAGTTGGCTGCAGTGTCTCCAGTTCATTGCACACACAAACACACGGGGGTACCCACTTGCACACACATTATGGGCTGCATTGTGGTTTATTCATGTTGCCACTTGCACATACACAACTCTTACAATTTCAGCAACTACAAATTTAAGTGCCAATCCATCACCGTCACAAAATATCTGGTACCAGAGTCTTTTCTGAAACAAAATTTCCAGTCCTGTGATCACATAACACACACACATTGTGGGCTACATTGTCATTTATTCACGATGTCCACTCGTGCATACACAAATCTCTTACACTTTTCAGCAACTAAAACAAGCTCTAAAATTGAACATATCTTTATGGTCATGCCAAAATTCCAAATTTACTTAACCACCATTTGGTCACTTGAATTAGGACCCTAAAAAAGAAAAACCATATTAAAAAAACTCATACTAATATTTCTCATCCTAAGGAA
Organism: Fagus sylvatica; assembly: GCA_907173295.1. Lineage (NCBI taxonomy): Eukaryota > Viridiplantae > Streptophyta > Magnoliopsida > Fagales > Fagaceae > Fagus > Fagus sylvatica. The sequence continues at coordinate 17,134,491 of OU015770.1, read as the reverse complement.
CTGAACCTCCAAAACCAACATGTCTCTGACCCAAACAGACCCTCAAGCCATATCAAAATAAAAAAACCCATTATTCCACTGAATTCTTTTACATCAATAGCATAAACACCATAAACATATCTTTTTTTTTTAAAAAAAAAAAAAAAAAAAAAAAAGGAACTTGTACAAAAGAGCAAAAAGGTATTGAAGAAAAAATTAGTACCTGAACTGTGGAATTTCCAAAATGAGTAGAGAAGAAATGGAGATTGGGCTTTCCATTATCAAAGACCCAATCTTTACAAGCCCTCCAATCATCCATGAGACCCGTCACCACCACTGGCTGGTTCTTATCCATATACCTCTCCACAAACTCACTGTAACTCACTTCTTTCCCATTCACCCTCTCTATGTCACCCTCAATTCTGATACCCATTTTTCTTTTTTTCCTTTTTTTGAGCTCAAAATTACAAATTTTATCAATTTGTGGGATTTCAATGAGATTTGTTTTGTAGCAAAAGAAAACAGCTTCAAAAGAAAACCATGGCACTATTTTTATCTTAGGACGAATTGGGCTGGGCTGGGCTGTAATTGGTTTTGGCTCTATTTCCATAGCACTGTTTATATTAGAATAAGTTGGGCTGGGTGGGCCCAAATTAGGCCCAATTCAGAGAGAACGCAAAGTAAATGCTAACCCGTTACGCAGCGCCGCACGCGAAGTTCAGTTCGGATCGGTATTTGTTCTGAAACTCCCGACAAGAAACGCCGCCGTTTGAATAAACTCAAAAAAAAATATGAAAATTAAAAAAAAAAAATTCAATTCTCTCAATATCTTACCATTTCAACTTTGTCGATTTGTGTATTTACTTTCACTGGATTTGAGTTTTAGTGTGTGATTTTTTTTTTTTTTTTTCTCTCACATTTATTAGATGGAAGTTGGATTTGCTCCCAATTGTTCCAGACGAGGTTGATGATCAATTGATCATCCATATATATCATCACTCACTCCACAACCACAGGTGAGTACTAAAAAGTTCACGGAAGAAGCATGTAATGTGTGGGATCATTATGTGAAATTAGAGAATTGTGATTTCAATGACCCCATAGCTGAATGTAAGTATTGCCAAAAGCAATATCATTTCAATGCCATGTTGACCCATATTAACTTTGGTTGTGAAAAGTATCCTTGTAGTAGTCATGCCCCATTGGGTAAAACACAAAGGGAGGGAGTAGTAATGTTGATGTGACAAACATTAGTGTGGAGAGATTAAGATTGGGACTTGCTAGGATGATAATGATAGATGAGCTGCCTTTGAGACTTGTGGAGGGTGAAGGTTTTATTGACCTCATGGCGATGGTTTAGGTTTCCTGTCTTATCTCGTGTCGTTGTAACGAAAGATTGTATGAATCTTTATGTGAGAGGAAAGGAGAAGTTGAAATTTTTGTTGATTTCTTGTCAAAGGGTTTGTTTAACTATCGATAAATGGACCTTATTAGAAAATCTCAATTATCTTTGTGTTACTGTCCATCTCATTGATAGTGATTGAAATTATCATCTAAATAAATAAAAAGTATTAATTTTTGTCTAGTTCCTAATCATAAAGGGGAGACAATTGGGAGGGCAGTGAAGTCGTGCTTGCTTGAATGGGGTATTCTTACTAGGTTTTTCATTGTTACAAACTTACAGTAGATAATGCAAGTTCTAATGATAGTGCTATTGATTTCTTGAGGAGAAGAGTAAAAGATAGAAAGAGTAGCATATTGTCATGTAAATTCCTGAGATGTTGTGCACAAATGTTGAAACTTATTGTGCAAGATGGGTTGAAAGATCTTAGCGAGTCTATCTCTAAGGTTCGTAATGCAGTGAGATATGTGAAGTCTTCTCTCGTAAGATTTGAAGCATTCAAGACATGTGTGTGGCTTGAAGGTATTTCAAGTAAAAATGTATTGTCTTGATATTCCAAGTAGATGGGACTCAACGTATATGATGTTGGATGCAGTGGAGAAGTTTGAAATGGCTTTTGAACAGATGGAGGAAGATGTTGAGGAATACCGTTGTCACTTTGGTGAAGATGATGGGAATGGGAGAAAGCCCATAGGCCTTCCCAATTCTTTTGATTGGTTTTTTCTAAATTTCTCAAGCTTTTCCATGAAGCAATCTTACAATTTTCAGGTTCTTTATTTGTCACTTCTAATGTGTTTTTTCCTGAACTTGTGATTCAAGGTGAATTAAGTAGAATGTGTGGGAATAATGTTGATTCTCTCTTAAAGGATATGGGTAAGAATATGAAGAAAAATATGACAAGTATTGGAAAAGTATTAATAGGATCAATTTAATGTTATTTGTGGCCGTTGTACTTGATCCTCCATACAAGTTAAAGTATGTTGAGTTTTGGTTTAAACAGTTCTATGATAATGTGCAAACGGATGACATGGTTGCTAGGGTGCGGGATGCTTTAAATAGATTGTATGATCATTATGCAACTGGAACCTCAAGTGAGGGTGTAAGTGGTTAGCCAAGTTATGAGCCCTATTCTTCCTCATTGATGGTTGATACTATGTGCAAGATTTCCGAAAAAGGTTGAATAGTCTATACAAGCAGTACTTGGTTGATAAGGGTAATGCAAAGCGCAAATCTGAAATGGATCGATATTTATTGGATGGTTATGAAGATTTTGAGATGGAAAATTTTGATATTTTAAATTAGTGGAAGTTGAATTCATCCAAATATCGAATTCTTGGCCAAGTAGCATGAGATGTGTTGGCCATTCTTGTTTCCACTGTTCTAAGTCTGCTTTTAGTACTGGAAGTCAAGTCTTGGATCCGTTTCAGAGCTCATTGTCTCCAAAAACAATTGAGGCTCTTATTTGTGCACAGGTTAAGATCTTCACATTCACCAATTGATATTCGGGAGACAATTTGGTTGAATTGGAATAATAAATTTTGTTTGTTACCTAAGAATCTATTGGTAGTATGGGAAGATAATCTTGGAATATTGACTTTGTTGGTGAAAAAGTACGGTTGCAATTTGATCATTAGACCCTGGGATCTATCTTCAGCAAGGTTTAAAATCTTCTCTTTGAGTTCTTGCGATAATCTAAGAATTTATGTCTCTACACTTTTTTCTTTATCTAGTGAGGATAAAGGCTGTCTATCAAGAGACAGGCTATATAGCTCACACTGTCACTTTTATCTTTTACCAAGCATCTCGGCCCAGTGGAGGCATCTCTAGTAAATTTGCAACTTGAGTAGAATAATTAAACTTACTGCTGCCAGAGTCCTGAGGAGCAGGCTGGATACCTGCAAAAAAGGGAAAATGCTTGCTAATTGTGAAAATTTCATGTTAAAGCATTAATGCTGTGTTTAGAAATTTATTTCCATCAAAACAAGTGTTCCAGATAGCATCTAGAAGATATTGTTGTTTTTCGTTGATGAAGCTGGCTAAATTATTAAATACTCTAAACTTAAAATTTGTTCCTTTAGGATAAAGTGGGAGGTTGTATCTTCCAAACTGTATTTTCTTCATCCTAAGAAAACATAATTTGTTAGTATGATTTATGTTATAAAACATTTAATAAAGATTTTGGAAAGAGTATTAAGTAATAATTTTAAATTTTGTTGGAAAGAGGGAATAATTTGCAAAGTTTGTTGAGGTATTTTAGAAATTGAATTTATTTCTTTTGAAATTGAGTTGGAACTACATTCGGCTTGTAGTTATTTATGTAATTGAGCTTATAATTGTTTAAACATATTTTTTGTTGTTGGCTTGTAGTCGTTTCAACTTACTTGTGCAACTTCCTCTAAAAAAACTAAAAAACTTGTGTAACCTAGTTGTTCAAAGTTTAAGATGTTATTGGGCTTGGAAGTTGGAACAACAATACAACATAAATTGGCTTGTGTTGGCTTAGAGATTATTTTGTTGTTGATTTTGGTTGTAATTTGAGTGGTAGTCTGGTAGAGATTATTGTTGTTTAAAGTTTAAACTTATTCCGTTATTCGTGTTTCTTATTGGCTTGTAGGTGGCTTTTTTTTTTTTTTAATTTGATCTCAAATTTTAATATTTATTTGTGAGCTTATTTGTTTTGTTTAAACTTAATTGTTTAAGTTATTGGCTTGTAGTTGTCAAAGTTTAAGATGTTATTTTGTTGTTAATTTTGGTTGGATGTTCTTTGGTTGTAATTTGACTTGTATTTACTTTATATATTAAAAAAAGAAAAAGAAAAAAGACTTGTAGCGGAGATTATAGTTGTCTAAAGTTTAAACTTATTTGTGTATCTTATTGGCTTTTAGATTATTTTTTTTTTAAGAATAATATTTTCAGTTTTTGGCTTAAATATGTACAGTTTTTTAAAAATATTTTTTCTTCCAAGCCTAAATCTGATTTGAGGTTTGGCCCAATTACATCATTTTGCAAGGCTTAAAAAAATGAAGGGATGGCAAAAGTGAGGGGGTGAGGACGGGTTTTGCTTGGTGAGGGATAAGGTGTAATCTAATCAACCAATAGAGAGCCCACATTAAAAAGACAATATGCAATTAATTTTTCTTTCTGGTCGCTAAAACTGCCACCTGCCTACAAAACTAGTTCATTTAGAGATAAACACTCGATTTTGATTGGCCCATTTAATTGCATCCATTTAAGTTGGAAGACAGTCGTTAGTTGTAGTCATTGGTGTGCCTAGAGGATTCGACGCTCCTTTACCTCTAAATCTGATTTTGATCATCTCTGAATGTGGATTTATTTGAACTTATCTTCTGTTAATGATAGTTTATGACATAACAGTGTATAGATATTTGTGTGAAGGAGAAGTTGAGTCCTCATTGGCATGTCGTATGATACTTAGCTTTATATATTCGACAAGATAGAAGCACTTATTGTATTCAAGGATTCACACGTAAAAACCCTTCTACACATGGATGTGCAAGTGTAATCTTATTTGATTTTTTTTTTTTTTTTTATAATTTAATTATAAATGGGGGAGACGGGATTCAAACACTAGTTCTCAAAAGAGAGTAAACAATGTAATTAAATTACAATACAATGAGGCGCAGTGGCTCTTTTAGTTTTCTTCTTGTTGACGACAAGCCGTTTTTCTAAACGTAGCACGTTTCCAGAACGGATTTAAAAATACGGAGAGGCAGAGAATTCAGCCACGACCGACTTAGGCTTGCCGCTTGCGTGGCGGCATTTTATTTTATTCGTTTAATACACGTGGACGAAACCCATTGGACAGAACCTGTACCGACAACAAGTCTTACTCTTAGAGTTCTGGTAGAACTCGTAGTAGAACTTGGCCTCTGTTTTCCTATAAATATCGAAGCCAAAATCTAAAAGATCTCACTTTTAATTCGGCCTCACCGAACTCTCAGAAACCTTATACTACACGAAACAAAAAGCTCAGACACAGAGAGAAACAATGGCGGATCCAAGTTCATCTGCCCCAGATCATGGCCAGCCCTCTTCTTCCTCTTCGGACCAGTATGTCTTTCTCTCCCTGTATATATTTACTTTACAATGTTCTCCGTTTGTTTCCCTGGAAAAATAGTTTCTTGGAAACTTTTTTCTTCTTTGTTTACATTGAAAATATTTTATTGGGAACTTTTTAATGTTTACCCAGAAGATAGTTTGTTGGGAACTTTTTGTTTTCTTTTAGGATGATGAAGATTGTTTCGTTTGGATTTTTGATTTACAATGTTTATTCATCAGGTTTAAAGATAAAATCTTTCAGTATATTATACTGAAATATGCTTGGTTTTTGTGCATATTTTGATTAATGGGTTAAGCTTGTCATGGCTTTTGGGCTTCTTATCTGTGTTGGACTGTTGGGGTTGGTTTGAATTATATATTTTATTCATGGTATTGTTTTAATGTGAATGGTAAACTAAGATTATGTGTTGCGTAATATTTTGATAGTATAGTGGACCTGAGAACATCACCAGGAGATATCTGGCTTGTATGAATGATGCTGGCGTTATACGCCGATCACCCTCCAAGATCAAGTTAGATACTTGGTTAAGGGTTAGGGAAATGATAAATTGTATATGCTCTGTAATCAACATGCACGTACCTCTCTAGTCCTCACTTTTCTTCTATTCATAGAGAGTTTTGAGGATTTGTCTCCACATGCTATTCACTAGCTGTGAGGCACTTACTTTGAGGGTGAAATGACCTGTGACAATCCCTGAATGATTGATGTGACATTGATTCTAAGTGCAGCAGCGGTTGTCCCCTTATGCATTCAATGAATTCGGCTGGACTATCACGGGACGGGCGTCTCGAGGTCTATGCTCGGCTGGGATAATTAATGCCTTAACCACCCTATTTAATGCTCCTGGGATGTTGTGAACATCCGCTCTCCGCCTTTAGGAAGGCGCCTGCTCAGGGAATGAGGGAAGCGTCATCCGTTTCCCACAAATTGCCCGGTCTCCGTTTACCTCAAACTGACCGGTCTTTGTTCCTGTTGCTCTGGTGAAGCCTTGGTGCTTCCGTCCTACCCTAATGGGCCTTCCCATGTCACAAAGGGAATCAATGTTGGTTCTTAGAGAAGCCAACCTCATTGTTGAACACCAAGAGAGTCGCTTGTGCACCAATTCCTGTTATATTTGCGCTTGTTAGCACAAACTCTAGTGTTGGTCTCACTCCTACTAAGTACTCGTTGTCTTCTGCATTCTGAATGAGCCTTATAAGGAAAATAATTCCTCTCACAGATTACATGTAGTTAAAAAAATAAATAAAGAGGATTGTGAAGCATGTGATTTGAAGTGTAACATGGTTTTGAAATAAAATTAGATATGGGAGAGTTTGGTCATGAAAAGCTTCCACATTTACTGGAGGGTGAGATGCTTAATTGTGAGAGCTAATCTCCTGGACGTTTTTATTGTATATTTTTCAATGTCAGTTTTGGTTTTTAATTATAGTCAAATAATAAATTTTTACTTTTGAAATGGTTCTGATCTATGTAGGACTGGTTTGATGATAAATTGATTGAGAAAGTTTGATAATTTGTGTTGCTATCTAATTGAGTATTTGGTAGCCTTTAGCACATTGCGATTTTTGATGTTGGATGCTAACCTTACTGTTTCTACCAATATTGGAATGGAGATATACAGAAGATCTAGACCACTGATTGTAGCTGAAATTTTGTAGGTTTTTTTGTACTTTTTTTTTTTTTTTTTAATGTTAAAAATAGTTGATTCCTAAGCCACATTGTAATATATGATAAATCTAAATTTGTTTGAAATACAGTAGGATTTTTTGGTTCCAATGAGGCTTGCATGGGATGGTTTGGCCTTGGCAGGTTCATGTTGGGTACAAAACTAGTCTACATCATTTAGTTTATTTGATGTGTAAAAAAATTATCACGTGCCTTTGTAATCTGTCGTTTTTCATTTATCTCATAAGTATTCAATGCTCTCTCTCTCTTGTGTTCATGATTTCACCTTCTCACTTTCCCAAAGTTGTTGGAATTCTTTTTTTATCAGTTCATACCCCTTTAGCCTTTCTGCCAGTATAATTGATTTGTATGTTCAAAACAGGAAAAGTAATAAGAGGGATTATTCCACAGCAATTTTGGAACGCAAGAAGTCTCCTAATCGTCTTGTTGTTGATGAAGCTGTAAACGATGATAACTCTGTGGTTTCTATGCACCCTAATACATTGGAAAAGCTTCAGTTATTCCGAGGGGACACTGTTTTACTTAAGGTGATTTTTTCCTTCTATAGCTACTTAAGGGTTGAATTTGCTTCTGAGAATGTGTGTAAACTTTTTTCCTTTCTTGGTGGTATACAGGGAAAGAAGCGAAGAGACACAGTTTGTATTGCTCTTGCTGATGAACAATGCGAAGAACCAAAAATCAAAATGAACAAAGTTGTTCGAGCAAATCTTAGAGTTCGTCTCGGAGATGTTGTATCTGTCCATCAGTGCCCTGATGTGAAGTATGGGAAACGGGTTCACATCCTTCCAATTGATGATACAATTGAGGGTATCACTGGCAACTTGTTTGATGCATATTTGAAGCGTGAGTTTGCTGTTTTAACTTCACGTTGGCTCATTTATTGCTATTTGAATTAGAATTATATAGTTATGTAGTTTGTGATTTTGTCTGATTCTGTTTTCCTGGTTCAACAGCATATTTCTTAGAATCTTACCGGCCTGTGAGGAAAGGTGACTTTTTCCTAGTCAGGGGTGGAATGAGAAGTGTTGAATTCAAGGTCATTGAGACAGACCCTGGTGAGTATTGTGTTGTTGCGCCAGATACTGAAGTATTCTGTGAGGGAGAACCTGTCAGACGTGAGGATGAGGAGAAATTGAATGAAGTGGGATATGATGATGTTGGTGGTGTTAGGAAGCAAATGGCTCAGATCCGTGAGCTAGTAGAACTTCCTCTGAGACACCCACAGCTCTTCAAATCAATTGGTGTGAAACCCCCGAAAGGTATCTTGCTTTTTGGGCCACCTGGGTCTGGAAAAACTCTGATTGCGAGAGCTGTAGCTAATGAGACAGGTGCTTTCTTCTTTTTGATTAATGGACCTGAAATAATGTCAAAGCTAGCTGGTGAGTCTGAAAGCAACTTGAGAAAGGCATTTGAGGAAGCCGAAAAGAATGCCCCATCTATCATATTTATTGATGAATTAGATTCCATTGCTCCAAAGAGGGAAAAGACTCATGGTGAAGTGGAGAGGCGTATTGTTTCCCAACTCCTGACTTTAATGGATGGCCTTAAGTCCCGAGCACATGTGATTGTCATGGGAGCTACCAATAGGCCCAATAGCATTGATCCTGCACTGAGGAGATTTGGGAGATTTGATCGTGAAATTGATATTGGTGTACCGGATGAGGTTGGAAGATTGGAAGTTCTTAGAATCCACACAAAGAATATGAAACTTGCAGATGATGTGAGATTCTGTCTACTGCTTTTTCATATGTTATTTAAAACATGATTTTCTTCATGGTGGTAACATGATCTTATGTTTCAGGTTGATCTTGAAAAAGTTGGAAAAAATACCCATGGTTATGTTGGCTCAGATCTTGCTGCTCTTTGCACAGAGGCTGCTCTTCAGTGTATCCGGGAGAAAATGGATGTCATTGACTTAGAGGATGAAACTATTGATGCTGAGGTGTTAAATTCGATGGCTGTGACTAATGAACACTTCCAAACTGCATTGGGGACTTCAAATCCATCAGCATTACGTGAAACAGTGAGTTTTGAAAATAAGTCTTGTTTTACTTCTTTTTTTTAAAAAAGGTGGCCCAGTGTACGAGGCTTCTGCCAATCTATGGGATTAATTTTAATTTTAGATGAACTATGCATTTAACTGAGATAACAATCATGATTTCTTGTTTGGTAGGTTGTGGAAGTTCCTAACGTTTCATGGGAAGATATTGGTGGGTTGGAAAACGTTAAAAGAGAGCTTCAGGAGGTTTGTACTTTTCTCTATCTTGATTTTTCCCTTCTGAAATTTTTTTTAGAACATTCTTCCCGTCTCTGTTTGATTTCATTTATGTGAACAAAATTTCATAAGAATTTTTTGGCATCTTGCAGACTGTCCAATACCCAGTGGAGCATCCTGAGAAGTTTGAGAAATTTGGCATGTCACCTTCTAAAGGTGTTCTCTTTTATGGGCCTCCTGGCTGTGGTAAAACACTACTTGCAAAGGCAATTGCCAATGAATGCCAGGCAAATTTCATAAGTATCAAAGGACCTGAGTTGCTGACAATGTGGTTTGGAGAAAGTGAGGCGAATGTACGCGAGATATTTGACAAGGCTAGACAGTCAGCTCCATGTGTGCTTTTCTTTGACGAACTAGACTCTATTGCAACTCAGGTACTGACCTTTTAAGCTGTACTTTACATATACATTCACATCTGAACAAACACAAACACAAACACAAAAGCAACTTATTACTGTTAATTGATATCTCAACTAATTTTGCGAAGAGCCTTGTAGCTCAACTGGTTGGCATTTCCTAAGGTTTTACAAATGAGACATATAGGGTTCAATTCCCCCTCCCCTAACTATCGAATTACTGCTAATTGCAAAGTGTTGTACCAAGACTAACCATTTATTTTGATTTTTTGATGGTACCTACCTTCAGCGTGGCAACTCTGTTGGTGATGCTGGTGGTGCTGGAGACAGAGTCCTGAACCAACTTCTGACAGAAATGGATGGTATGTCAGCCAAGAAAACGGTGTTCATTATTGGGGCAACAAACAGACCAGACATTATTGACCCAGCTTTGCTCAGGCCTGGACGTTTGGACCAGTTGCTTTATATCCCACTGCCAGATGAGGCTTCCCGTCTTCAGATTTTTAAAGCATGTTTGCGGAAATCACCTATCTCTAAGGAAGTTGACCTTGCTGCTCTTGCACGGCATACTCAAGGTTTTAGCGGTGCAGATATAACTGAGATTTGTCAGCGTGCCTGCAAATATGCAATTAGAGAAAATATTGAGAAGGTAAGCGCTATTCCCAAATTTAGAGTTACATTTGGTACAACATTAGTTGCATTAGCACATTGTTCTTAGACCTTCTTGGTTGTGTGGAAGACACGCATATGTATATTTTGGGGATCCCAGGGATCGAATCCACTCCCTCATTTAGGAGTGGGACTTTTTGGGGAGGGAGTTGTAACATTGGGCCGAATGCCCAATTTGCGTTATAAATATTTTTTTATTTGGTACACTTCGTTCTCATTATCATACTTCAGTGTTTTGTTACTTGTATAAGAAAAAAAATCACACTTAATAGTTCTTTAGAAAATTTGTGTTTGTTGATCTTAAAACTGTTAAATGCCAACACAATTACCACAAATTATTCATCTCTCTGTTCCTCTTCTCATAGCCTTTTATAGCTTTTGTTCTTTTTCTTTTTTCTTTTTTTGGCTGTGCATGTAGAAGTAATATATTTTTCAGGTTTGATGGTTTGATGGTTTTACATGATGTAAAATACTGCATGCACATCTTTGTTCACCCACCCCTTTTCTACGTCTTCTTTCTTCATAAAAAAGGAAGAGATCCATGTGCCTTATTATCCTCTTTGTTTAACCCATTGGGGTGTGACAGGATATTGAGAGGGAGAGAAAGAAGAGAGAGAACCCTGAAGCTATGGAGGAAGATGATATTGATGAGGTTCCCGAGATAAAGGCAGCACACTTTGAAGAGTCAATGAAATATGCCCGCCGAAGTGTCAGTGATGCAGACATCAAGAAATACCAGCTCTTTGCTCAGACTTTACAACAATCGCGTGGTTTTGGATCTGAGTTTCGGTTTCCAGATCGAACTGAGAGTGCTGCAGCAGGAGCTTCAGGCCCATTTTCTTCTACCACTGCTGCTGGGGATGATGATGATCTGTACAGCTGAACTGAAAACCTATTGCCTGTTTAGGTGCTGCAGTTGATATGTGATACTGCCATAGACTATAATATCAAATTTCATATTTTCATTTTGTTTAGGAATAATTATAGCCTTTAGCTTTTGAAGTTTCTATCTCACTTAATAAGTTACTTATTATTTTTTTTTGTTATGAAAGAATTTTCTTTTTTAACTCAATATGGTTTCTGTCTTCTCTTTCTTTTCTTCTTTTATGTCATTGTGAGTGAGGAGGGGGATTTGAACCTGGATATCTCCTATAGATGCCATTTGACCTCAAGGTTATTGGCCTCTTTTCTTTTCCTCTTAACTTCAAATAAATTTCATACTTAAAAGCCTTGAAAGGCAAAATAGGCTACTGATAATGGAAGATGTGGGAACACCAAACACTGCTCTCACCTGTTCCCCTTGACCCTTCCCCCAACAAACTGGAGTGACAATCAAAAGGTGATGAGACTCTTTGATGGACATATCCTTGTGTTTAAAATCAATGGGAACATAATTATCTAACAAAGATGTGAAGCATTTGGGTTGGGACATTGGGTCTTGTCTGAGTGTAATAATGGACCTATATGACAACATAACAAGGTGTTTCTATCCTGAAGATGAAGATGTGGCTCCAACCAAAGATTGAAAAGGATGAAGATGTGGCTCCAACCAAGGATATATACAGGGGAACTGTGTAATAATCAAAGTTACTCTCATAATTGATTTTCACACGGAGATTCTTTTTTTCCCCCCTCCTCTTATAGCCATACTAACTCAAAATAAATAAATCAAAGTTGGAGTTCAGATTCTTTCAGAGGTTTTGTGAGCAAAAAATTTGTGCAAATTGGATTGTTTATAAAGTGGATAGGAAAATATTGTTGATTTATTATAAGAATGATGATTTCTCCTGTTTGAGATGATGTTACACATAGGCCTAATCTGATTCAATTCTGGGTTCTAGCATCTTCTAATTATCAGTCATCTCGTAGATATTTATGCAATTCCAGCTTGGCCACTATTTTTTGAGGCAAAATATGTCACATGGGATTTACTGTTTTGCACATCTTTTATAATATTTTTAATCTCATACCTCATTTTTCAACCATCCACTTTCTATCATATCAGAATACTAGTTTCATTCATTTCACCTAAATAGAATTCTATATGGTAACATCTTTGTGTGCCTCAATTTACATGCCAGTACAATGGGTTTAGAAGTAAATACATGATGACATGACACTCACCATAAGAGAACACCAGCCAAAAATTTATCTTATAACTTGCTTTTATCCAATAAAATAAAATGATAGAAAAAATTAGGTGTGACTGATCTGACTAATTTGTTAAAGATCTATAGCATACTCCAAAATTTTAAGACCAAGCATGGTTGTTGTTATTTATTGTTTAGATCTAATTTAGTTGTACGTGACTGACTCAAACTAGTATGTTGAAGATCTATAGCCGACTTCAAAATTTTGGGACGAAACATGGTGGTTGTTATGTTTTGATTGGATCTAAGTTAGTTGTGAAGCATACCTCACTTAGTTCTGCCAAAACCAACCAACCTATTGCCCACACCACCCAGAGACACCAACTTTACCAAGATTTTGCTAGATTGCCAAAATTAACTACTGGTCCGAAGTTTAAGCTGTGCTGACAATGATAGTGAACCCTGGCAGTCACCATCTTCATGTAAATTCATAGAGTCATGTGGGATTCAATGCATGCATGTGGTGGACCCTATGAGACAACACAAATTACAGCATATAATTTAAGTCCTTATGATCTACGTTGGGAATCTTTGATACACTTTTTATTAATACCCAAAATTTCCTATCTCTGAATTATTTTAGAACCCAGCAGCAGTGCCAGCGGTGCATCTCAGATCTCACATGTTGGAACTTGGAACCATTAAGTTGCTAGAATCTTTACTTTGTGGCTAACTTACATGTGAATCACGTGAGCGCAAACAGAGAGTAGAAGAGGTAGCTAAGCTTGGCACTTTAATTTGCTGCATATAATATTAGTATACTGTATACAAAAAAGAGAGAAGAAAACAAAGAAGATACTACTAGCAGCCTAGCATTGCCACGAGTAAGACTTATTGCTCAAGAAAGCTAGCAACAAAGCAAGCTTTCCAACCAATATGTAAAGTGGTCTTGACGTCTTGTACCAATATCTTATAATGCTTCCCGCACCATCTTTGTGAAAGATATGTAACTCTTCTCCAAAATAACTGGTTCGATCAATATGGAATTGAGCAAAAAAAAACAAAACTAGTTCAATATGGGGGCTCATCCTGATCAATCTAGATTTGTGAGTTCGTATAAATTTACACTGCCATACTAAGAAACCCCATTAATAGTCACCCTTTTAATTAATGTGGCATGGTACCTTTAAAACCAAATGCGACATATATCTAGGCTCAGATTGATTGGTTGTACAATGAAGTATTTTTTATTTCTTCATAATTAATTGAGAAATGAAAAGGAAGAATAGATGAAAAACTTGGTATAAATAATTATTCGATTAATATTGGTTAATTACACTTGAAAATGCTATTAAATTAGTCTCATGCAAGAGAGAAACTATGCAAAATAATGGGGATGAGAAGTTAAGGATTGCCATGGGATATTTCACTAGAAATTTGTCAAAGAGAAAAAGAAAATTGAAAAATTGCTTCTTCTTTTTTTGGTAAGTAATTGAAGGAGTTCTTTGTCAGTCATCATTTCTAGTCTCTATCTTTATCCAAGAATGCAAGGTGGAGGCAAGTTAAAATGTATTGTACCTAAGTATTGATGTATACATGTATTTACATCTGTATACATCAGTTAATATTTGGAAAGGACGTTTGGCTTGTTTCTAGTTGTATTTGCACATCGAATTATCATTTTTTCGTAATTAAGTTTGAGTACCCTCTTGAATGTTGTATGGTTCTCTTTCACGTGGTGGGGGCCTAGATGGATGCATGAAATCAAGAAAGCTTCTTTCTTATCCTTAAATCAACAATGATCGAGAGAGATAAGAGGATCAACACGCCCAATCATTGCAAATATTTCCCCACAACCATACACCCCCTACTTCTCTTCACATGCCCAAGTATAGAGAGAGAGAGAGAGAGAGAGAGAGAGAGAGAAATCACTTTCTGAAATTCTTTTTCATCCTTGGTAACACCAATACAGTCACACACATCCATCAACACACCCCCTTGCTCCTTTTTGGAGAAATGATCGAAAACGACTTTGCAATGAAGCATCAGTTTCAGTGCTTATCTCTCTCTCTCTCTCTCTCTCACACACACACACACACACGCACACACTCACATACATACAAACACACATACATCATTTGGTACCATTATATATGGAAAAAAGGCACTCTTTTTAGATGTGAAAGCAAGTTTGAATTTGGGAAATAATCCCATTTACTAGAGACACTAATTTGAAGTTGCTATACACCCACTTTGCTCACCTTGTTTTCAAATTATCGCAACTATGACCCTTTCTAACACTTTACAATTTTCATATCTATAATATAACAACTACAACCTACAAATCAATATTATCAATTCGAACATATATATTTCCCTTACTACATAATGACACATATAATTATTGATTTCCTGATATATAACCAGCTGAGGAAGATGAGTAAGCAAATGAGCAATGAGAAGAGCCTTGAAGGAGTAACAATTGAGCTGGTGTTACCGACGAGGATGAATACAATGGCTTTTCCACTTCCATCTTTTTCAATGAGTTGGTAGTCGGTTTGTGGGCCTCGTTTCCTATGGTGGGCTCATGTTGAATTTCTCTTAATAATGCTGCCACATCTTTCATTGTCGGTCGATCTTCAGCACGATTGCTTGTACATAGGAGGGAGATTCCTATCCCTTGCAACATTTCTTGAATTTGTGTGTCTGGATGGCCTTGAAGCTTGGGATCTAGGATCTCAACTGGGTCCTTCTTGCTCTTCAAGTGCTCTCGAACCCATTCAATCACATGTTGGTCCTCACGAAATGATGGATCCACCGGCTTTTTACCGGTTATGATCTCTAGTAATACGACACCAAAACTATATACGTCACTCTTTTCAGTGATCTTTAACATACAACCATATTCTGCAATAACAATTTCAAGTAAAATACAAAGGTTAAAAAATTAATTCAACTCAATTTTCACAGATGAAACTTGAATGGCATGGCATGGCATTTTCATTAAATGATCAACTTGTGTCACCAATTATTAGAGGCAAAGGTACAAGTTGCTTAAATAATGGAAATATAGAATCCAAAAGAAATCATGTATGGCAGCTAAGTAGTGCAATTGTCTGGCCACATAAATTAAAGGTGGGGGTGATTTGGACGCTTGCCATGGTAAATGTCATGTGATTTGCAATACCAAATTTGTTGTCCAAGAACAGTTCACCTTTCAAATAATTATCCATGTGATACACAACCAAATATATGAGATACAAATATATAGCTCACGATTTAAAAAAAAAATAAAAATCAAAAGCAAACAAACAACTATCATAGAAGTGTCCAAAAAAAGTTGTACTATCCCATTCTACCCCGTGTTACTAAAGGCCTTACGTCACTAAAATATGCATAAATCTCGTAAATCACATTACGAATATAGCTTTTAGTATCTAGAAGTAATAACTCATTAATCACATTTGTCTCATCACCTCCTAAAAGAGATATTGGATTAGGAGCCTAAAAATAACGAATAAGGATCCTCTTCATTTGAAATAAAATGAAGAGTCTCTATTTTATGGTCTAGATTAAATATTACAGATTTAATAGTGTACAGACTACCACATCATTTAAAATTTTAAATGACAATGCAACCTATATATCGTTAGATTTGTGAAATAAAATCTTAACCATGAAATGGACCAATGGAGAAATTTCCAATTAGAGAAGATACTTATCCAAAAATAACAATCAATTATGTCAATAAAAAAAGCTAACGTTGCTAAAAAAATTGATAATGAATATGAATATGAATATGAAATAACTTACCGGGAGCAATATAGCCATAAGATCCAGCGAATTGTGGGACAGCCGAGAATGAATTGTTGTCATCTTCAACTAACCTTGCGAATCCGAAATCTGCTAAACAAGCTTCGTACCTGTCCCCTAACAATATGTTTTGGGCCTTCACGTCTCGGTGCAAGATAGCAGGTACGCAATCGTGGTGCAAGTAAGCTAGGCCTTCCGCCACACCCACTGCTATCTTGAGCCGGGTGTCCCACACTACTAATCCTGTGGACCCCTCGTGTAACAACGTGGATAAGTTACCGTTAGACAAATAATCATAGAAAAGTAGCTTGGTTTTTCTATTGGCACCCCAGCCTAATAACCGGACGATATTTCGGTGCCGGATGCGTGCCAACGTGGCGATCTCCGACGAAAAGGCCGATGCTGAGAACTTTTCAGAGGAACGGAACCTCTTCACGGCGATGGTTAAGCCTGAAGGGATAAGTGTGGCCTTGTAAACGACGCCGGATCGACCGCGACCCACGATGTTGCCAGGTGTCAAGCAATTTGCCACGTCAGAAATTGCCAGGTCGAGTTTCTGGTAAAGTGTTACATCCCAAGGTGGGCCCATCTCCATGTCACCATCGGATTCATTGTGTGCCCCACGGTTCTTCTTCTTCGAGCCCACAACAATGTAGAGCGCCGAAACGAGCAAAGCGCATGCAGCGCATAATAAAATGATCATTGCCACACGCGCTGCCTCTGCGCGTCGACGAGAGTTTGGAGAGACAGAGCCTTGCTTGGCTGTGTTGCACTGGTTGGCTGAGAGGCAAAGAGAGGGGTTTCCGGCGAGGACACTCAGTGGGAGGTTCGCGAAGAAGGGTGTGTCTGGTACATGTCCCGAGAAGTTGTTGAATGAGACATTAAGGACCACAAGATTTTGAAGGTCCGCGAGATATTGAAGGTCCCCTGAGAGATGGTTGTGAGAGAGATCCAAGATGCCGAGCTTGTCTAAGCCCGCGAACTCTGCTGGAATCTCGCCAGAGATTTGGTTCCAGCTCAGATTTAAGGCGATCTCCAGTGCTGGAATCTTCCCCAAACTCGCAGGGATATTCCCGGAAAGTTCGTTCACGCTCAGGTCTAGTAACTGTAGCTTTGCAAGTGAACCAAGTTGACTCGGAATAGGTCCAGACAATCGGTTGTTCCCCAGAATGAGTTTGGTGAGTGAAGTCAATGATCCAAGACTCGGACTCAGAGTGCCTTCAATCATATTATCCGAAAAGTCAACAAACTGCAATGAAACAAGGCTACTTAACTCAGCAGGCAAGTTTCCAGCGATCAAATTCGAATGCAGGTCGAGAAATGTAAGGTTGTGGCAACTTGAGATCTCCTTTGGTACCATTCCAGTGAGCCGATTCAATCCGAGATCCAGGAAATTCATATTTTCCAAGTTCCCAATTTGAGCGGGAACCGGACCTGTAAGCTTGTTTTCACTAGCCCGAAACCGAATTAGAGATGAACAGTTTCCAATATCTTCCGGTATTTCGCCCGATAAATCGTTGGAGAGCAGCAAGAGCTTGTTTAGCTTTTTGAGGTGAAAGATTCCCTTGGGAATATTCTCCGTTAAGCCGTTTTGAGACAAATCAACGGCTTCAAGATTCTGACAGTTGGACATCGAAGATGGAATAGGTCCCACCAGCTCATTTTGCCACAAATAAAGCAGTGTAAGATTTGTGAGGTTTCCGATATCAGATGGTATCGTACCGGTGATATGGTTGTTGTCGAGCTCGATGTGAGTGAGTTCTCTACACTTCACGATTTGTACCGGGATTTTGCCCGATATTTGATTCATACTCAACTGAAGTTCTTGCAACGACGATATGTTTCCGATACTTTCCGGAATGCTTCCTGACAATGAGTTCATCGAAACATCTAGAACCAATAACTGCTTGCAATTCCCAAGCTCCGATGGAATAATGCCCACCAAACTGTTCTGCCAGACCAAAAGGTTTCGGAGGTTTTTGAGGCTTCCGAGACTTTTCGGTATCGAACCGGTAAGTGAGTTCTCGTACAAGTAGATGTTCTGGAGGGCGGTACAGTCGCCGAGTTCAGGTGGGATTTGGCCGGAGAGGAGGGCAGTGTAGACGGCAATTGTTTCGAGCTTCTTGAGGAGTCCGAGACTCGGAGGGAGGAACCCCGAGACACTTGTTTCGGCTAGGCCTAACATGACCAAATCGGTACAAT
This sequence comes from Fagus sylvatica, assembly GCA_907173295.1. Taxonomy (NCBI): domain Eukaryota; kingdom Viridiplantae; phylum Streptophyta; class Magnoliopsida; order Fagales; family Fagaceae; genus Fagus; species Fagus sylvatica. Next base: position 17,115,938 of record OU015770.1, on the reverse strand, counting down.
TCCCGATTTCTCGGGGTATAGGACCTCCAAGGTTCTTGTTCCCACCGGCTCTAATCACCTGGAGTTTCTTCAAGTTGCCTATGGTACTTGGTATCCCACCACTGATATGGTTGTCATAGAGAATCAGCCATTTCAAGCTCACGAGGTTGCCTATTTGAGCCGGAATAAACCCCTCTAGCCGGTTTGAGTTGAGGTGGATTTCCTGGAGCTTAAGCAAGTTGCAAATCTCACTTGGGATTTCACCACTTAAGGCATTGTCACTCAAGTCCAAGTAGCTCAATTCTTGTAACATACCAATCTCTCTTGGGATTGAACCCGTGAGGTTTGTACCCAAAAGTACAACCTTGTTTAATGAAACCAATGAAGTAAGATTGGTAGGAACTGTACCAAGCAAATCCACATACCTAACGTCCAATTCCACAACCTCCTTGTTGATGTTGCAAGTGATACCAAACCACCCACATGGAGTTTCATCACTTGGGTCCCAACTAGTCAAGGCCTCAAGGGATCCATTCAGGCTGTACTTCCATGAAAGAAGAGCTTCGCCTTGTGGATTAAGGGCGAAAGCTACGAAAGAGTAGAGGGGTAAGAGGGAAAGGGAAAGGATAATGATTTTTTGGAAGGAGAAGAGGGTGTTCCATGGATTTACAGGCATTACAGCTATGTTAGAAGGTACAATGAGGGAGGAGGGAAGAACACAAAGGAAGAAGGGTTGGTCGAGTTGAGCCTAGGGAAGTACAATGAGAGGAACCAAATCATGTCTTGTGGGCTACAAGTTTTTTAAGTGGTATATGTATAAATATATTGAAAGACCCAGAATTCCCGGATCCAAGAACAGCTAGGCCATGATGTTTTTTGTGCAGAGAGAGATGGATTTTAGATGGGTGTTTTTTAGCATTTATTTATGGTGGATGGAAGAGAGGTGGGGGGGAAGTGGGAGAGCTGGGTGAGTCACTTTTGTCTCTGATTTTCTGGTGTGAACTTTATCCTATTTATTATGTGGGTTTGTACTTAGTTTAGTTGTTGTCTAATTTTTATTTTATTTTTTACTGAAAAATATCAGTAAGTAAAAAGGTTTTGTCACTTGCTGCATATTTCGCCAATTTGTACTGAGGGGTCTGAGTCAGCCTTGTGTAGAGTGGAGTTGGATGAGTCTACTACAACCAGGATTGAGACCACTTCACAAATTTAGTTCTGGATCCAAAAAATTAATTTTCACCAGAAAGGAACTTATAGTTTTATTGATGATAATGATATTTAAACTTGAATCATTGGGTGAGGGTTCATTTTCCAGTTTTGTTTCATTTGGAGCCTACAGTCTACAAGTTAATTTGCTGTGTTGGAGGAACAGAGATCACTTCAGATTGATTTAAATTTATGTCCAAACTATCCCTTCAAAGGTTTTCAAAAGCTGCAAAAAGATTTGTTGGAACAAATACAAAGCTGCATTAGGCTCTCTGCTCTTTACCTCAACCTGCAGGTCCATTTTCATTGGATTTTTTTTTTTTGCCGAAATAGAGTGGACTTGGATCTTGAACGTTCATAAGGGGTGCAGACCCTAATTATGTTGTTGAAACTTGTAACAGTTTCAGATTTAGATCTATATTAGAAAAATATGGACATGGACCCAGATGCTTGTAAACCTGCTACCTCGAATCTCAAATAAATTCAAGATGAGATCTATGACATGGTCCATTTGTCTTATGACTCTTATAGTTATATACTAATTAACATTGTGCTTATTATTTAAAAAAATGGCACACCAAATTGTTTATATCATGTACAAATTCAAAATGTTAAGGTCATCCATGACCAGATTTGAAGTGCTTTGTTTTCAACATAATTAAACCCCATTTAAGGTTTATAATTAAAGAAACTAAGATATCACGTGATGTCGCGTGACAACAGGGCATAGTGAGAATATGAATCATTTTGTTCTGGGATTTCTTCAGTCACACATATTGCTCACCTCGTGACTGTGCTCTGGGGTTGATATTATTTTATTCGAATTATCTTACAAATGTGTCCAATTAGGAATCTTGGCACGAGATGGGGAGGGCTGCACATGAGAGAAAGAGAGATAGAGGAAGTAGATTGTTGCTTAAAGAACCAAAACCGGCCATGGTGTAGGACAGCCTTTTGGTTTATGAAAAGTCTCTTTGTTTTGTCGATGGCAAAGAGGAAGAGACAAGCAAACCCCATCAAAGTAGAATAAGTTCCTTCTGCTACATTATCTTTCTCTCTTCCATCATCATTATTTTATACCTTTCTATAACCATCCATGAAAAATCATTACAACAACAAAAAAGAAGGAAAAATTAACTTCATTTGGCTAGATTCAAATGAATACTTGGCTAATGGATTGTTGACACTATGTACTAAACTGGGTTCCATCTAAGATTCTAAGTACATATTTTGGAACCAAATCATGGATATAATTGCATGATTGATCAATTGTTGTACAAGCAAACAAGCATTTCTGCAACTAGCTATCTTCTATTTTTTGTTTTGGGTTGGAAAGTTTGCATGGAGTGAACCTAATTGATAATGGTTGGTCATTTTTCAATGATACACAGGCACATCATGCGCTCAATTTGTCCGAGACATGTTTTCTTTATACTTTGATGGGAAATGAAGTGCAAACTGATTTAATATTAGAATTTAGAAAGTCATATATTCTCCAAGTGACTCAAGAGTTTGATATCAATAATTCAAGCCAACGATCGATTTAGTTTTACCATGTGTAAAGCAGTAACTTTTAATTGTATTTTTTGGAACGATTTTTTACCAATTTCCCATTGTCTCTTATCTATTAGCTATGTTTTACGGTGTCATTTTATTTTATTTGAGTTATTTACAATCATCCATCCTAAACTTCAAGAATTTAATATGCATCATAAAATTTAAAAATTTATTATCAACATCATAATTTGATGTTAATTTGTAAAATTCATCCCACTTTCTAAATTGGTGCAAAAAATAAGTGAACAACTATCCATACAAAATCACTTTAATTCAACCAAAAAAAAAAAAAACTATCAATACAAAATTAAGAGTATTAGAATTGTGTATCCTAAATTATAAGAGCATTTCTCGCTAAGTAGGGAGGGACTTACTTGGGCCCCAAACTTTCCAAAATTAATTTTACTCCTATATTTGAGTTAAATTTTTCCAAACTTTCCATAAATTTAAAATTTACTCTTATGTTTGAGTTAAATTTTGCAATAAATATATAGGTGACCCAAACTTTTCGTATTTTTTATATAACTATCTTATTCTTAAGTGTTTGTTTTTTTTTTTTTTTTTACCAAATATTGTTGCTAAGCATGTTTTCTTTTCATTCTCCATTTCTCAAGTCCGCAATATTTTGTCTCGACCTTTGTAATTCAATTAACATTGATTTGTCTATTTTATGAGGACAATTGGAGTTCAAATCTCCTTTCCCCCAACTATCAAAATATCAAAAAAAAAAAAAAAAAATTTCAAATTTCTCTATTTCACTTTAAATTCTAATTCAAGGCTTTGACTACGGCCCCTGAAAACGAAAACTCAGGGCCTTGCCTTTCCACATGAAAATGATTAAACGATCTTTTCAAACTCATTTTATCTTTATTACTAGTCTTTTCACACGTGCAGATTTAAACTTTTAACAAACTTGATAATTGAGCAGTACAAAATATAATTTTGGGCCATCTGGAAGTTCCACCATTAAAAAAGTGATAGCGTTTCTTATCAGATAGTCATTGACATGACCTGATATTGATTCTCAGTGAGCACACAAGTGGGAGTTCATGTACATTCCATTTCATTAAGCACTAAGCAGTTCAAGTGGTTACCAAAATCATTTTCACACATACAGCGGCTGCCCCTTAGAATGGAAGCGTTTTATGCAAAGTTAGATCTTGGAATCTAACTCCAAACTAGAGGATAATAATTTTTACACCATTTAGGAGTGGGGGTTATTCCATTAAGCTTATTGGTTGTATGGACATTACTTTTTGTTTAATGCTGTTTAAGTATATATGGAAATAAAATAACAAAGAAGTACATGAGAACAATAGGATGATGATTGATGAGGCTATAGAGTGTGTGGACAGGCATTCAAAAAGACTGGCTAGTGTTATATAGAGAAGAACAGTGTGTCTGATGTCAAGGATAAGGCCCCTATTGTCATGCAACTGACATGTGTAAAGGTCACACACTTATTCAGTGGCTATTTTTCTGAAACCCTTAGAATAGAATGAATGGGAATGATGCTTGATCATAATGCAAAGCAAGTACGCCAGTATACCATTGGACACGTTCAGTTAACTGGGTCTGGCTATCTTCTAGTGCTCTAGTGCACTCGACGACGGGACACTGGGACAACACATTCCCTATTTGGGATATGTGTTGAGCGTGTTCGTGTTTTATCCAGTGCACAAAGGTACGAGACAAAACCCATTTCCCAATTGATTTATTCCGCTTCCTACTTTATTGTTTTGTCATTTAATGTCCACATAAAACATAAGGTTAATAGATTTGTTACCAACACAAAAAATTTTATATAAAAATTCATACCCTCTCTCACACACTCATCTCAATTGAGCCCACCTAAACATAAAATCTAACCCTACTCTATGAAAAATCGGTGAAAAAGTATGTGTTAAATAGATCCGTTGGGTTTGCGTTTTGATTTAATCATCAAACATTATTTTCCCTTGCTTGGTGGATGCTTCATAGTCACATGGAACATTGTTTTTCAAAATAATTATTACAAACCATATGTAGATTAATAAAAAAAAAATCATATGTAGATTAAAGTAAATATTTTAACAAGATAATAAAATTAAACAATAAAATACCTAGAAAAATAAAAAATAAATAAATGAGTTTAAGTTACATGGCAAAAAACACATTATGTACGAACGAGTTTTATCAAAACCAAAATTATAATAATTTATTAAAATCATTTAAAATAAATAGCATGGCTCCTTTCAAATTTCTTTGAAGTGTTGACAAAATAATTTTAATGGCAGTAATAGTTTTAATTTTGTTTTGAAATTTTAGCATTAAAGTTTTACTTATATAAAAACTATGTTAACAATTTTAATGTACTTAAAATATTTTACCTAGTATATATAGGAAAAAAGAAAAGAAAAAAAAAACAAATGACCACTTAGGGCAACCACACCATCTATATATAAGGCATATCTTCTTTTACATGGTATATGGTTCTTAAAATAATGGTGGGCAATCAATATATAACATAGAAAGTCCCTTTTTTGATTTAATCATCTAACCTCATTCTCCTTCCCTGATGGGTGCAATTAGTCCCATTGAACATTGTTTGTCATTATAAATATCATTACAATTTCTTAAAAAGATCTTGGGTTAATGCAGTTGTTGCAATCCTCGTCAATATCGTTCTATCACTTCCCCCTTTGTTGCTTTGACTTGTGAGTGGGGTGTTTACTGTAGTGGAGTCAGTAAACGCAAAATCGAATAGTTAATGCAATATGCTTACAAGATCAAATAAGATATAAAGAAAATGCTTGCCCAAAATCTTTTCATATCTTTAGAGAATGCCAGTCCTTTAAACATGGTATAAGAAAAAATATATTATGTGTCTCAGTGTATCTCAACAAAATAAAAAAAGGAAAAAGAAACAATAAAAAGATACTCATTTAACATATGAAATACTAGAGCCTATTCCCTCATAATAGCTAGACCACTACCGGATTGTGAATTACTATATCATGGTCCTTGGATAAGGTTTTTGCTTCCACAAAGATTCCACTTATGTTAGTGAATAGTGATACGATTGGCTTAGATGCATTAATACAAAAGCAGATTAGAAAGCAGATATGAAAGATCGTGGCAATTTAAATACTTGTTCTTCAACGATTTGAGTAGTATCCAAGAAGGTGCTTGAATGCTATTAAAGATTCCTTATCATGGATATCGGTCCATGTATGATGTATTTGAGGATATAATTATTTGTTATGAATCTTTACTAGTCAATATCTTTTGTATTGTTTTTGCATGATGACCGTTCCTTCTAGAATGAGCATTAATTGTCTAGGTTTTCTTCTTCCTTTTCTAAAGAATTCATTGCTTGAAATCTCATTAGCATTCTTTAATCATTGAAAATTTAATTGCATGATGACAAAAAAGAACACACATAACATGTATTAAATTGAATTAAAGAGGTTAATCATACTACAAGTATTGTAATTGGAGTAAACTAAATGAGTCAAAACTTGACAACTGTTTCTTTAAATGATTTGGTATAGACAGAGTTTAATCTTAGGTCTCAATGATAAAAAATCATAAAACATTTTATCAGTTAAACTAACTAAAATGTTACATTTATCTTGAGAGAGAGAGAGAGAGAGAGAGAGAGAACAGTTTAATAAGAAAAAAGGTTACAAGGGTGTGAGAATCTACAGTGCAAACCATGAGTTTGTCTGGCATAAAAGATAGAAAAGTTTTAAAGAAAAATATATGGCCAATTGATAAGGATTGGGTTGCAGCTGCAAACTTTGACTTTCTAGTGCTTTAGTTTTTAATGGCTTAAGCAGCATCAACTCCACGTAGTTGTTGGTACGAATATCACTCTTCCTCTACATCATTAACAACTTTGAATTTTCTCTTTGTTTCGTACAAGACAATCACATATGATTGACAATTTATTTATTTTCAAATGAGCGAGTGTTAGATTAGATACTTAGATTGCATGCTTGCTTTGAGCAATAATTGAGCAAGTATGAGGGACAATCCCAATGAAAAATGCTGTATAATCAACGGCTAGTCAACAATTAGATCATTTTGACTACGAAATATTTCCAAACATGGCCCATTTGGCTCCACAACACGGGTGGGTAACCGCACAAACCGATTATACAATTGAAGTTCATCTATTTGTTTAGTATATCCAAATATTTAATCTCATACATTTAGAATCACTTTGTGAAAGCTCTTCTTTCCTTCATGGTTAGCCATCTCTTTTTGTGTTTTTGTATTTGTGCTTTTCCCCTTTGTGGGTGGCGTTCCCTTCTTTTAAGGTTAATGGCCTAATTAGCTTTTCTTCTTTCGGCTCCAAAGTGGGTGATCAACAAATTTTATGCGTCTAAACTCTAAAGACAGTAATAATATTGTTAATTCAATTGCTTTTCTTCGTTTGGAAGTTTAGAAGGAAATAAGATGGAATGTAATGATTAAATTTTAAAGGAATGGAATGGAATGGAATATGTTTAATGAATTGAAAGAAATGGAATGGAATATAACAGAATGGAATGGAATGGAATGTGTTTAATGAATTGAAAGAAATGGAATCGAATAGAAAGGAATGGAAAGGAATAGAACTAAGTAATCTTGTTTGGATATTTTAAAATAAAGGAATAGAATGGAATGGAATGTAAGTAACCTTTTTTAGAGGTAATATTAGAAATGAATGAAAATGAATAATTTTAATTATAACAACATTACTATTATACCCTTCATTTTAATCTAGTTTAGACATAGTGAGAATAATGATGTAGATTTACTATACAGTAGTATGCTCCCGACAACTGCTTTAGTCCATTGAATTTAAATTGACATAAAAAGTGGATTTATCAAACTATAATTTTTTTTTTTTTATGCCACAGTTCTATAATAGCTACTGTTCCTATGTTTTTATTCTTGGGAAAGAGGATACAATATTCCAATATAATTCAAAGATATTAAAAAAAAAAAAAAAAAAAAAAAAAAAAAAAAAAAAAAAGACTATTGAATCTCTATATCAACTAGCAACTATTGCTTTCAACATCATATATAGCCTTAGCCTTTTGTAATCACACACACACACATATATATATATATATATATATATATGGAGGTGAGGAATCAGGATAATTTAGTATTTAAAAAAAAATATTAAGGGCATTTTGGGAGTTTTGATAAAAATTTCATTAAACAAAATTTCATTCCCTCCTATTCCTCCCAATTTTGGGGGAATGAAAATTTGGGGTTTGGAGGGAATAGGGAGGAATGAGTGTTCCATTCCATTCCCTTCACTTAAACTCCCAAACAAGGGAATGGTCTTTCCATTCCATTCTATTCCCTCATACTTAAACTTCCAAACAAAAGGAAATATATATATATATATATATATATATATATATATATATATAAATATTATTAATAATATATAATATATATTTTTTTCCATTCCATTCCATTCTTTTCCCTCCTCCCAAACGGAGTGTAAGACTGAACATGCAAGGTTCAAAATCATTTGCTCACATAAAGGTGGCAATAATGCCACAGTGAGAATATATAGGCTCTTTGAGATTTGAGAAACTTCTCAATAATGTTGGAAGAGAGATGCAAACTAATAAGTAACATCGTTTAGCAACCAAAAAAAAAAAAGGAACAATGTCATCAATGAGAGTTGACTAGCTTTTTAATCTTTTCAATCCTTTTTTTTTTTTTTTAATTAATATTGAAAACACTTTATCCTGCTCTAACCGGTAACTGGGTAAGGATTGGTGAACCTTTAAAATAAGCTACATTAAATTTGGGGATGAAAATTTCACCCCAAGCTCTGATCCGTGCGGATTCCTCCGGTACAAAAAGGCAATGGGTAGAGAAATTTTGGTCGCTCCACCGTAAGTATATTTACTAAGGCTATTATATTTTCTATAATTACAAAATTATCATTACGAGCATTAAGAAATTTTGTATTTTTATTTTATTTTAATGGAATATTCTACATTAGGACAAAATTTATAAACGAGACAAATACATACACATGCACGTGAGTGCTTAAAACAAATCTTAAAAAAAAAAAAAATTTATATGAATAATAAGTAAATATATTAATGCAAGATAATTCTGAAAAATATATATAAATATATATATATATATATTATATATATATATATATATATATATATATATATATATATATATATATATTATATGCTGTAGTGTATTTATCTATTAGAGGGTTTTTTACACAAGTCATTTTGTGATTTTTCTTAAGTCACAATTCCACTTACGATTAACATGAAATGATTTTTAATATCTAGAAAACTCTCAAGTAAAACTTATGTGAATTATTTTGGTTAATGTAGAATCATAAAACAATCAAATTGTAGCATTTTTAAAACTATAATGTGAACAAATATGTACTTGGAATTTCATAGAACATGGAAACAATATTAAACTTTTGAGTTTATTATGTAATCATTTTTTTTTACACAAATTTACATGAAAATAAATAAATTATTACATTAAGAATTTATGCTTCTTTTATCCGTTTGGTAACCCATTTTCTTACCATGCTTTTTGCCCAAATCATGTTTTGAAAATGAAGCTTTGAGCTTCATTCCCAAAACGTGATTTTTGAAGGCAAAAATTTTGCAAACCATATTTTTTTCTTCTTCTTACCAAACACAAAATTTGGATTTGTATTTTCAAAATGTACTTTTTGGTCTTTTTGGTTTCCTAATGAGATTCCAAACGGGCACTATATCACTTTAGAAGACACTAATAAACTCTCTCTCTCTCTCTCTCTCTCTCTCTCTCTCTCTCTCTCTCTCTCTCTCTCTCTCTCTCTCTCTCTCTCTCTCTCTCTCTCTCTCTCTCTCTCTCTCTCTCTCTCTCTCTCTCTCTCTCTCTCCTCTCTCTCTCTCTCTCTCTCTCTCTCTCTCTCTCTCTCTCTCTCTCTCTCTCTCTTTGAGATTAAAATTCTTACTTCTTTATTTTTTTTTCATTTATAGGTTTTGAACTTTTAAAAGACATTGATAACAATAAGAAGATTTTCTTTTCGTTTTTCAAAAACATTTTGACATATAAAAGATATAATAATCTATTAATTTTGATATAAATAAAAAAAATAACTACAAAAATATAATCCATAGAAAAACAAACAAACAAAAATCAAATTTTAAGATGTGAAAGGGGCCGAATTTATTAACAAACAAAGGAAATAATATTCTATATGGGGAATAACAAACCCATTTTTGTTTTGAAGTTTTTTTAATGGCCTAAGTTGAATAGAGATGACTATTATTCAGTGATCGGACGAGCCCATTACTGGGGAGTGGGCCTATTGGGTTGCTCGTGGATGATGATTGCATTGAACTTACTCATTTTCGTGCAAAGTTGTAGTACTTTAAAATTAAATTTGCACAAAATTTAATAATCACTAATCAAATTTATCATAACTGTGAGATTTTTCTAAGATTAAGAAGCGGCTGGATTAAACTCCACAATTTCTACTTTGGACCCGTTAGTGTCTTCTTGGGACGGGGATAACAGCTATAGCTTACCAGTTCCCTCTAAATCTAACGGATAGAGTGTTACTATGATCACGCCCAGGTAGGGAAGACACTCTGGTCTCCCTCCTACCCAATTTTTTTTATTAAAAAAAAAAAAAAAAAAAAAACACTTCAAAACAAAAATGGCGGGCTAAACCAAATTTTTCATTCAAAACAAAACACGAACACACACACTCTCTCTCTCTCTCTCTCTCTGCGGGTGCGTGTGTGTGAGCAAATGGAGAGCCAAGCGGAGGAGCCTGTACGGAAGAAGATGGAGTCGCTGCGATTGCTTTGCGAAAGAGAGATACCGATCCAGCAGCAGAAGATGGATTCTTTTGCGGCGTCGTTTTTCAAATCCCTCCAATCCATCCAGTCCACAGCACAACAAACCCTCCAAAATCAAGGTCGAGCCTTAATTACCCTTTCAATCACGATGTCATTTCTGCAAATTAAATTAGGGTTTATTCTTTTGGGTGTCAGACTCTCAGCCCCGCTAAAATTAGGGTTTGCGAAAGATTTCATCTTGGTTAACAAATTTTAGTTTTGATTTTATTGTTTAGGAAAAGTAGGTGAGCTTAAAGCTAAGCTGAGAGAGGCAGAGGACGATATGGTTAAAGCTTTAGCAGGTACTTGTCTCTGCTTCTAATTGTTAATTTCTGTTTTGTTTAGTAATTTTGAAAGAACTTGAATTTAATTGAGAATAGGAAGTGATTTTCATAAAGGTTTAAGCTTTGTGTATGTTTTTATTTTATTTTATTTTTCTTTTATTACTGTTTGTCATGTAGTGAAGACCCGTAAAGAGGCGAAGCGGATGGCGATAATGGACTCTATTTCTGCTAAAAATGCTCGAGTAGAAGAGCTCAAAAGAAGTGTGCAATTACTGATGGCAAAGAGGGATCAATATGCCACAGTTGTATCTCAACAATCTCTAGGTATTTTCCTCTCATCATGTTACTCTTTTGTAAGTTATGTATATGCATTGTCTAATGTTTGTGTATGATTTAGATAAAGTTAGTGTGATGCAAACAGAATTCAAAGACCTTGTGAATTCAGTAAAAAAAATGCTAATCTAGAGAAAAACCCCAATTCCAAAGGAGAATTATCTTTGTATTAAAATGATCAAAATGTCCAAAACTGAATTCTATCACATGCTTGAGAGGTATATCCCCATAGCTTGCAACCAACTAACAAAAGAAAATAAAACTTGCCACCTGCATAGAGGTTACAAATATTCTCAAAAGAAATAACAGAATGCTGGAAATTAAAATATAAAAGCAATAAAATGAGATATATTTATGCTTATGACAATTTAATTGGCATCACAGTGACTATTGGATCCTTCCTGAAACATCTGGATTTATATTGTGTTATGGATGTGAAGATAGTAATTTTGTTCTCAATACTCATCCTTGCCCAATTGGTTTTCAATTGTCTATGGAGGTAAAGAAAGTAGGTTTGTTGATCAATATTTTGCTGCAAACCAAGTAATATAATTTTAAACTTTTATGTAAGTCACGGAAGATGAGTTAAGGCCGGAAGAAAGAGAAACTCTTAATTCTGTAGGATTTGAAAATATTGGCCTCTTCTAAGGGTTTCTTTACTGGTAGGAATCATGTGCAGATTCCTCTTCTAGGTTACATAGATCGTCATTCCACATTTTGAGGAGTTATGAAATTATTTTATTTGTTTATTTATCTTTTTGGAACTAAGGCTTGGTTGTTGTTGTTGTTGTATTTATCTTTTTCGGGTCTTATTTATTTGGTTTTCAGTTCAATCCTTTTTTTTTTTTTTTTTTGATAAGTAAGGAAATTTTATTAAAAAGGCCCCGGTATACTAGGAGTATAGAAAGGGACAAAGAACCTCAAAGAATCCAAAGATCCAGCAACTCATCAAGAGAGTTGATGGAGAAAACGCCAATACCCTTAATCCACTTATACAATAAATGAAAAGATTGCAGTTTCAAATCCGGAATGGAGCGCCCAGAATCCTCAAAATGACAGACAATCCGCCAAATCACGACATTCCTTAGTCTTCCAAAGTGCCCCTGCTGGCTTGACAAGAGATCTAGCATGGTTCTCAGCATGACCCATTGAACCCCAAATAAACCAAACATCATATCCCACAATTCACGAGCTACCTTGCAATGGAGCAAAAGATGATCAGGGCTCTCCCCACTTGCTTTACACATACAACACCATTCTACCAAGATAAGGTCACGTCTCTGCAGATTGTCAATAGTCAAAATTTTCCCTAATGTAGCAGACCAGGAAAAATCAGTTCAATCTGGAGCAGATATTCTATTGCTGAAACAAATATACGGAGATTTCAGTTCTCTACTAGTTTTTAGTTAACTTGTTAGGAACTTGGATGATGGGATAAGTGTTTTTTATGGCTAATTCGAGGTAGCCAGACCTCCAAGAGAAAAAAGAGGGAGAAGTGAGAAGAATTAGAAAGAATGAGACTAGAATTGACTTAACATTTCACAATGCCTGATTACAAGTACAAGTCAGCCTTTTATACTAAGCCCTAGTCTACAAGGGCTAAGATTGGCTTAACAACCTTGCTCTAGCCAAGCGACCATGCTGCACACAGCATTAGCGTAGGGACACAATGTTGATTTATGTTGTTGGTCTAGGCAGGTACTTAACATAACTCTACTACGTAGTCCAAGAAAATCAAATTTTACACTTTGTGAGTTTGTTAGCTTTGAACTACTAGGAGTCTGCTGTGGAAAGAGATAAATTGTATCACTTTTGAAGAGGGATTATATATCCTTTGCTGTAAGGATCGTGATTATCAATTTGTAATAACCTATGCCTCTTTTCTAATTTCCCCCTTATTGGTTTAATATGCCAGTTGAAGTGATCCTTAGGCAAATAATTGTCCATGAGATCATTACCTGGGTGGCTGGGTCTCAGTGGTGCCTGTATATATCATGTGGTGGGTTGGGTTTTAGTTTGTGGTTTTATGGTTGTGAGTGCAACTATGACTTGTGGACATGGCCTTATGATGGGGTCACCACATGTTAGTGTTGGATTTGAAGTGTAGTGCTTTTCTCAATAGAGATATTACTTCATTAATCTCATTATTTTCCCTTTTTATTATATTTTATCATTTCTTATCTGAAAAAAAAATAATAAATAAATAAATTACCATATTTATTGGTTATGAGTTCTTAAGAGTGATGGTAATAGTTTTCTCACTTTATCTAATCAGTCTTTTAGAGGTGTGTGGATCTTGGTTCCTCAATGACTATGTTAGATGGCTTTTATATTTCTTTTCAAATTTTGGCACCCATTTGTGTCCTATTACATTGTGTTTACATGATGAATTGCTGGTAATGTGGTACGGACTCATACATGCATGAACTATCTCAGGGGTATTTAATTACAATAAAATTTTGAGTTGGCCATGTGGAGATGCCAACACTTACGTATGTTTTTTTGTTGGTTTCTCTCCCTACTTCAAAAGGAGGCAATGGCAAGAGTTTAATTATTGTAGTTTGAACTGTCATGGTTAATATATCTTGGTTTTGTACAAGCGTTGAAAGCCTGAACGGAACAGAACCAAAGCATTTTTCTTATCATGCTGCCATTTGTGCTGTATTTCTTTCCTTCTTTTTATTAATATTATTATTTTTGGTCAAAACCCTTTTGTGAACATTGATATGTAGTAGCTTTGTTTATGAATCTGTGGAGTAAAGGATAGGCTAGTTTACTAATTGTTCTCTTCTCATTTTCTCTGATTTTGTACCATCAACAGCTTTGGCAGCATCCGAAGAAAAGAGTAACAAAAATGATGAATGTAAAGGTGAAACACAAGAAGCAATTTCATGGTACAATCGGGTTCTTGGTTTCCATGTTGAAGCTGGACATGGTAATTGAAATTCAAAATTGTGCACTTTTATCTTCATTTTAGTCAAGAGTGATTTACTTACACGTCTTTTGTTCTCTAGGGGTAAAATTCACCTTCCAGAACATAAATTCGAAAAATCCAAATGAGGAGTACTCTTTCACCATTCGCTATGCATATAATACTTACACCTGTAAGTAATGTAGCCCCATTATTGGTCCTGTTTTAATTTTAAATATATTCCAATGATGTGCATTTTAAGATATTTACATATTTTCTGTCACATCAGTGTTAGATTGTGATCCACATTTGAATGACACTAAAGGTTTGATCTATGAGTTGAACGAAACCAATGGTTTATTCAAATTTGTTAGAATCATGAGAGAGAAGTTTCAAGAAGCTGCCACACAAGGTACAATCTTATCTTTTGCATCCTACCTAGCACATTGCATGCCTGAAAATGACATCCACTCAACAGTGAGGGCTGTGGTCCTCTCTAGTGAAACCCATTCCTGGTCAAAGAGCCAAAAGCAAATTATTTTACTTGACTTACTGACATGGATGTGGCACTTTACCTTACACTTCTCTTTTTTGTTAAGTAAACAATTGACTGAAAAGTTACTTTGCACTTTAACTTACAGTTTTTGTGTACAATTATGAAATTTTATAGAAGCATTGAGGTGCATCTTTATACATAGAATGATTAATCATTTTTTCATTTATGAATCACCAGGATTTTTGCCCCAGCTAACAAATCATCAAGAGTCTTCCATGATATCTACGTCTGCTCCAGCTCAATCAATGTCAACTGACAGAAGTGAATCCCCAACCAAGAAAAATGACCACCAAGTTCTACATGAAGAAGGCACTACACCTTCTACGAAATTACACTATGCAAGAGGGATAAAACCCTTAACATGGAGGTGATCATATGCCATAAAAAAAAAAATTCTTATTGTAGTTGTTGGTCCATGTTTGTGTGGATGTAATTATTTGTTATGGATCTTACCTGTCAAACTCCTTTATAATTGTTTTTGCATGGTTGACTGTTCATTTTAGAATGAGCACTAATTGTTTGGATTTTCTTCTTCTTTTTCTAATGAATGCATGGCTCAATAACGCTTAGCATTAAAATTTTAATTGCATGAAGATTATAAAAAAACATAAAATAAATCTTGCTGCTAGAGTGAGAATGTTGATTAATAAGCATTGAATTAGCTACGTAAATAGTGTTACAAGCATTCTGTTGAGTGAAGTTATAAGTTGAATTACGATAGTTGTTACCTTAAAAAAGAAGAGGTTTTGAAAATATTTACAAGAAGGTTTTTCTTTTCTACATTACCTATTAAAAAGTGAAAAAGATTGGCTAAATTCTAACTTTCGACGTTAATCAATTGCTGAGAAACAAGTTATAACTTACAAGGGAAGTAAGAATGTAAAATGCAAACTTAATCTTCTTAACTTAGTCTGGCCCAAAAGGCAGAAAAAAAGAATCTGGCCAAAAACGAAGTTACTAGGTGGAGGTTTGGGTAGCAGCTGCAAACTTAATCCGGTATTAATCAGCCTCAACTCCATGAAATTGTTGAATCTAAATCAGCCTCAACTTTGTCTCTGTTTGGTAAAACACAACCTCATATAATTGATAATTTTTTCACTTGAGTCATTCACCTAAAACGGTAAAGAGTAAAGACTCTTGGTTATAAAAGCAATTAAAAACTAAAGTGTTAGATGCTTGCTTGCTTTTGAGCAATAATTAAGCAAACTTGAGATGAAAATCCCAACGATAAAGGTTTTCTAATCCACGGCTTGTCAACTATTAGATCATTTTGCTACGTAACTTCTACAACCATGGCCCATTTGGCTCCACAACACGGGTGGTAACTGGTAACCGCACAACTGGATGATGGATATTACTTAACTGACTATATAATTGAAGTTCATCTATATGTTAAGTGTAATCATATGTATAAATCTTTCACATTAATTATCACTTTATGCTACTGTTTTCTTCAAGGTTTGTTATCTCTTTTATGTTTTCCATGTTGCTTTTTTTTTTTTCTTGGTTAGTGTTCCCTTTTTTTCAAGGCAATGACATAATTAGCTTTTCTTCTTTTGGCTCCAAGGTGGGTGATTAACAAATTTTATGTGTCTAAGACAGCCATAATTAATATTGTTACTTATTTGCTTTCCTTCTTTTAGTCTTGAACATTTTTTTTTCCAATCCAGTAAAGGGCAAAAATGCCCCCGTGAGAATAGGCTCTCTGAGAAACTTCTCAAATCTTGGAAAGAGGCAAACTTGTAAGTTGCTTATGTAAGGTAACTAACTAGCCTTTTAATCATTTTTTCTTAACATCAACGCAGATACTTTTTAGTTAAAATTAGTTTCAACACCAACTTTTTTGCTACTTGCTAATCAGTAAGAAAAAAAAAGTGAAGCATTAATTTGACTGCACTCATGTCCAGTCATAACAAGCATTCATATTCATAGACTAAAAGTAAAGTTTTTTTTTTTTTTTTTGGCAGAGAATAGTGCATTTCTAGTATATGTTGCGTTTGAATTTTTTGTAAAAAATTTGTAATCAATGCAATGTTGTTTGATAAAAATTCATGGGAATATTTATTTAGCACAATGTGTTACATGGTAGCAAGATACCTGAGAATTGACAAATTTTTACCTAAAATGTATGAAATTGAAATTCTCTTGTTTTATGAGAAAAGGGATTTTTATATTAATAATAATTTTTTAGAATATTGTTAAAAGAACAACCTAAATTCATAATTTCCTGGTTAGATTTATTATTATTATTTTTCCAGTAGTAAAGCCATGTTTCATGCGTGGCCATATGCATGAATAAGTAGTTTCCATACATATTATGATCATCCACCAAAAACCAAATAGGCCCACACTTACATGCTTGTCCAGACTAAAGGGCTCACCCAATCATCTCCGGCCCTCCCCACGAGTGGTACTTTAGCAAAACACAGAACTGAAAACCCACAATAATGGACTTTCAGTATGAGTATTCATTATTCACTAAAGACACATTGTATTTTCAAAAGTTTATATGTTAAATCAAAGGAAATTAACCTCTCAATTGGTTCACCGTTCACACACTGTACAAATCTTTTGAGACCAAAAGTAATTTCTAAGAATGCTCAAGAAAACTTTAAGGCACCTTTCCTTCTTGTGCTATTTTAATTCGCAATTTATAATTGTGCTTTTGAGCCCACAACTTAGCTTTTAATTACATAACCCCAAAAATTTAGCTTTTAGTTTTCTTGTCAAATTATGCTGGGGTTGTCAACTAGTTCATGCACTTATCAAATTGTTTGATTGATGGGAAAATTTTGACTCGAGATTGTTGTTTGACTTGATGGATAATGTTAAAGTCCAATGGGCCTAACTCAATCTCAAAAGACGCCTTATGAGATGAGGATTGCCAATTGTCTTATAAACCCATTACTCACTCCAACTATTTCCAAGCAAGGAGGTGGAAGCTTGAGTTTGGAATGTAGTGGAACCGGTTTTTTTTTAGAGAAGATACCGGAAGGAGATTGGCTTGAGGGAAGATGCCTGAACAACGGTATACCGGGCTTGAGACTACAACATTTGTGAAGAGAAGTTGTATAATTGGCTTGAGAGAAGAAAGCCTAACCAACGGTATATCGGATTTGTATTACAACATTTGGGGGAGTTGTGTATTATTGTAAGTTGGAGTGGATAACTTTGCTCTGATACCATGTTAAAGTCCAATGGGCCTAACTCAATCTCAAAAGACGCCTTATGAGATGAGGATTGCCAATTGTCTTATAAACCCATTACTCACTCCAACTATTTCCAATGTGGGATAATAATATCCAACAGATAAGGTGTCCTCAATTAGCGGTTCGAGGATCATGGTTATGTAATGTAATTGGACATAATTCTGCCAAGGCATGGTTATGTAATGTAATTGTACATAATTCTAGAGCAATGCAATTAATTATTAATACTAATTATAATAAGACACGTGTTTTTGTGGTCTTAATTTGTTAGGGACAATTGTCTAGACATCTTGTCAATATTCCCTTGATTTTTGGAGTGGTTGCTTAAACTAAATTCTAACTCTTTTTCTTTGAATTTTCCCGTCTTTTTAACAAATGTCTGACTTCCACGTAATAGGAAATTGTTTTGAATTATGCTTTTAAATTATTAAAACGCCGGACACATGTCTTTCGTGCACAGTTTTCCTTTCTCTTTCTCCACGTGTCATTAATTGATTGGTGAGAATTTAATTTTGACTATAAACATAGGTATTTTCATTTTCCGTTTTCATCATTTTAATTTTAATTTTTTAATAATTCAATTGTTACAAGAGGGAGAGAGGAGGATTTGAACTTAGTTCTCCTTGTAAAGAACTAATCAATGTCAGTGAATTACATTTGTGAGAGAGAGAGAGAGAGAGAGAGAGAAAAGTGTAAACATTTGATATTTTGTTATTAAATTAGACTAGAGCTGATGACTACAGCCTTTAGAGGAGATGAGAAATAAATAGTTCTCAAGCCCCTTTATTGTCAACAAGTATTATAGGTTACTGATTAGTAGGCTTTAATGTTGCCTTCAGCATTTGTAAATACATAATTAAGCTTATATACATTACTCCTAACTCTCTAACTTTACAGAATAACATACATCTTAAGCTGCTGGTTGACCTAATCTCTTGTAAATCACAGCACGAGTTTGCTTAAATAGCTTTTGTGCTTCAGATTCATCATTTGCTAGACTTGAGCAGTTACTCTCATTACAGTCTGCATAGTATTTCCCAGTCACCCCTTCTAATTGTGGACTAAGAGCAACATAGCATGTGGTTGATGCACCCTGCAGAAATAATTCATGTACCATATTAATATTAATACCCCAATTGAATCAAAATCCTCTCTCTCTCTCTCTCTCTCTCTCTTGCATGAAATCTATTACAATAAAACTCAACTAATAGAAGTACATGTGGACAGACCTGTGATGTTGACTTTAGCAACTTGGATGCAATGAAGAATATAGAATCTGCATGTAAGTTTAAAGATATTAGAACATGTTTTTCACATTCATTGATAGTTTTAACATATTTTCATTAATATTATAAAAAAAAAAAAACATATTTTCATTAAATGGTTATTGAATTAAAGTAATTAAGAATATAAATTCTTGCCTGTTATAAAGCCCTTATGTGCTCTAATGATTCCAGTCTTGACAACGCCTGGATGTACTGCATTGATAGTAACTCTTGCATTCCTTGCTTGCAACTGCCTTGCTATTTCCTTAACATGCAATATGTTAGCCAATTTTGACTGAGCATATGCACGAGTACCATTATAGCTGCATACATTAGAAAGAGTCATGTTATTATATATCATAATTCAGCAATGGTCTATTTTTTCTAGTTCTTATCAAATTCAAGCAGACTGTTATAATACATTCGACTTTTACAATTTATGGCACAAAGTTTTTACATGTTAGGAAAAGAGAAGGAAGAAATTTTACTTCTTTGGATGGAGAATTTGATTGAAGCAAAACGAATCTCTCTTCACCCAGCTGTGAATCACAGAAGTAATGTTTATTATTCTTCCTTGGATGCCTGTCTTGGCTGCTGTTTCTATCATTTTCTCTAACAGCATTTCTGTTAACAAAAAATGCCCTGCCAAAAGAATTGAAAATAATAAGTCAAAATACTTACTCGTTTGAAAGAGCATATTTTAATTGGTTTATACTCAAAGAATAAGTCATCTAAAATAAAATTATACCTAAAAAAAAGTAAGACTTTAAAAAGTTGTAAATATGTTAAATAACCTGAAAATAATTCCTACAAATGAGCACTAAATATATTTTGAAGGGTGCTTAAGAATAAAGAAAATGGTAAAACTTGAAATCTTTTGAAGGCTAGTAAAGTTATTATGAATGGATTTAATTTATTAACATTTAGTTCAGGACCCCACTTGGGTTTAGGACAAAGCTACCTTATGTTATTATTTTTTTCTTGGATGAAAAGCAAATCCGTTATGGGTTTTGGTTGAAAAACTATAATATATATATATATATATATATATGATGCTCACCATTTTTTTTAACCATTCACACACCTCACAGTAAAAGAAGAGAGGGCCCCTAAGGGCCTGTTTGGAGCACTAGTCATTGCTCCCCAAACATGTGTGCTTTTACTTTTTGGTCGGACTAACCTTTTAATTCATATATCTTGTATCTTAGTTCTTAATTCCTGCTTCAAGCCCGGCCCGATTCACTATCTGGAGCTTGAAATTAAATCGGATCCGGCTCTTCTTTCACTCTGGTTCAATTGGTCCGGACTTAGTTTGTTATTGTTTGAAAAAAAGAAAATTTATTTTTATTTTTTGTTAAAATAATATTATAATGGTATTTGAAACACAAACTTTAGTCTCCCCCAAAATAAAGGTCCACTTTAATATAATGGTAAATTATTAGTGGAGAAAAGTAGCAAATAGAAGTTATTAATTTATTGGTTGAGGTATTTTAATCCTAACACTATCAATTATATAAGGATAAATGAATAGATTACCCAAATAATTTGTGGTAAATGTCATCTCAATTTTGTCTTCAGAGAACTCCAAATTCTGAGAGAATATTCCAGCATTGTTTCTGCAAAAATGATTTTCTTTCATAATTAGTATCATCATATAAAATACCCATCTCTCTCTCTCTGACACACACTAATAAGAAACAAGCATTTGATACTTACATGAGAATGTTAAGGGGTAATCCTAGTGACAAGAACTGAGTACAAAATCTCTTCACAGAAGTTAATGAGCTCAAATCAACCTCCAATAGTATAATTTCAGCCTGTGGACTCTCCTTTTGAATTTCCTCCATCAGTTCAGAAGCCCTTTTTAAATCCCTTGCTGGAATCACAATTCTCACACCTTTCTTTGCTAATACTCTTGCTGTTTCAGCTCCAATCCCAGATGTTGCCCCTTAAAAAAAATAGAAATAACGAAACCCAATAGCTTTTATTTAGTTTTTTTAATGGCACATGATTTATGCATGAGAATTTATTTATTTTTAAATATTGAAATTTAAGAAAAAGATACAATGGAGAAACTTTGTTGCAAACGTGACATGATTATTTATCACACAATAGTCCAGAAAGAAGTGATCTATTGGGGACCAATGAGATACTACTGTTATTCCAAAGAGACAAAACCATATCTTGGTACAGCCAAAAAGAACCTCTAAAAGAACTACCATTTTAGTATTTTAATTGGAAGGAGAATATTCCATAAAATACGAACTCTACAAATTATCCTGAACACATACTATTTTCTTCAAAGAAATCCTTAGAAAATTATATAAAAAAAACATCATCCACTAAATTTAACAAATTATCCCAAGAGAATTCGTAGGAAAATGAACCCAAATTTTCTATCAAGTTAAAAAATAAATGGAGAAGAAGTGGAAAATGAAATAGAAAATAGAGATAAGAGATAGAGATAGAGCCATAGACATCTCAAATCTAACATCCTATCATATTGTTCAGCAATTTTTGTACAACCTCAATGCTCAACTTTCAAAAACATTGCAAAATTAAAAGTTCTTTCATTCCAAAGTGACAATTGAAACAAACTGCATATTGATATATGAAAATTGAAAACTCTTCCATGAAATTATCACTAAAAATAGAACATGTTACCATTACCATAAAGTTTCAGTCAGAGAATAAAGTTTGAGACTAACCAGTGATTATAGCAGTTAGATGAGAAGGGACTATGCAAGAGAAATCTTCTGTGATTTGCTCAGCAGTGGAGTTTGAGCCATAACCACTTGGGCCTGCAAGTCCTGCTAGGTACCTTAGTGTTTCCTTCATGAGGGTATACCAACACTGCCAACTTAGAATCTTTATATCTTATACAGCTAGAGAGCAATTTAAGGTTGAAACCACATACGTGTATATATATATATATATATAGAGGACCTATAGACCAGAAACAATTTTCTGGTAGTCTAAGGATCATCCTTACTAGGTGGTCTCAACCAATAAACATTAAGTCATATGTAGAATGATTGGACCACCTGTATTGGGTGGTCCACAAACTAACTGAATTTAACCTACCAAAAAAACAAAAATAAAGAAACTAGTTGCAAAAAATGTACCATTATTTTTGTCTATGTTTCCCATAATTACTGTCTGCCCTCTTTTAGTGGCTTCAATTTCGTGATAGGTTAATTGTAGAGATTGTTATTTCCAGGCCACCTTTGCTAGTTCAAGTGCAATTTATGTGCTTCTAAAAGTAATGTTGAAATCATCACAGAGAGATGTATCAATGAAGTAGTAAAAATATTTTAGGTGGAGATGGTGTTTGACTGTAGCTTTGTTTCTTTTTCTTTTTCTCGTTGTTATGAGTCTAACTATGACCCTCTTTTTTCTTCTGTGTAATTAATTGCATTTAACATGGCCACAAATGGCTTATCATATAACTTTCTTGTTAAGTAGTCATCTCATGAGAAATTAGTGTTTATGATGCTAAAGGAGAAAAAAAGAAAGAAAAAAAAATTAGGTTTGGTGCTAGGATTAGGTGGTCAATCCATATCGAGCAAAAGATATGTTGACTAGTGGAAAAAGATTCACATGGGCAAACTTTCTTGCTTTCTCATTGGTTGGTGAAAATATTTAATATGGAAAACCATCTTATATTGTTTGACAAATATAAAAGAAAAAGTCTCTTACTAAATTCAAAAATTATATTGATTTCTGCAACAATGCTTGTTGTTTTTATAAGGGGGAAAAGAAAACATTGTGTATCCTTTAGAGGTATCGATTTGTTTGTTTTAGTTTTAGATAAGTTAAAACTAGATTTAAGAACAAATTTTAAGTTAAGGGAGACTTCATTTACTCTTTTCTCCATTTTTATTTCATTCATAGCAAATTTTGGCATTTAAATTTACAACAGCCACTTCGTTCTTGTCATGTTCTAATTAATTAGTACCATTTGGCTACAGGCCTATGAGTTGGTTTTATATATCAACAATGTTTGTTTAAATGTTGATTACATAATAAAATTCAATCTATTCATTTTAAAATGAATTTATAGAATTTTAAAAACTTGATCCGTAATAGAATTGCCTTAAAAACTCTAGAGAATCCTAATTGTGTCAAATAGTTTAAATGCTAAAAGTTCTTAATTTCAACACGGTGGGAAAATCCTATAAAATAATTTGGACTTAATTTCTAATTTTTGATATAAGGTTAAGCTTGCCCAATTTATGTCACTCTTTACCTTAATGAGCAACAAGAATATTTTTCAACAGATGTAACAAAAAGGGTGCTAGAGATTTAAAATTTGAAAAATATTGAATTTTGATAAACTATCAATTATTCCAAATGTTTAAATTATTAAAAAATTATAAATTTAATCATTTAACCATTATTTTAAAAAATATTTAAAATACTTTCATTCATCTACATAAATCTTATAAACCCAAAAAAGAAATGTGCCTATGAGCTTTAATTATGGTTTACATGCATGCACCCCAAAAAGGTTGGGCTTGAGTAGCTCTCACACGTGGACATCTAGAAAATCTCACGGATAACTTCATGCAATCGTGAAAATTTCAATTTTATTTTAACACAGAAAAAGAATCAAATGGCTCTATTTTGCAGACAAAAATGCTTTTACTGCGTGCCACCGTGCCACTCACGTCTCCTTTTGTCCCAAATGGCCAAAATTTTCATCCTTAGCATTGAGAAATGATGGGCGGTGTTGGAGCTTGATGGACCAAAAGAGAGGCATTGAGGTTGACTCATCAACAATGGAGTAGTGAACTGGCTATGCACAAGGGACCCATTGTGTTTCCCAAGTTGGATACACCTCTCATCAACCTGCCACAACTCCATGAAGCATGATCTGTTGTAGTTTCACATGTGATCTTGTTTCATTCTTTCTTCAAGGCATGCCCCCAAAAAGTGTAAAAAGTGAAATTGATTCGAACCCCATTTGTGTATTCTCTTATACATACATGCTTCTTCGGTACAAAAGGCATTTTCCCATGACTTAAAAGTTAATGGGGATTAGCTTATTGTGCACCCTTCAATTAATAATGGGGTTAAGATAATAATTGTAACTAAAACTTTAGCTTCGATTAAGGTTATTTTGAATATAATTTAGAATAATTGTGGGTAAATTTTTTTATAATTAACACAATTGTTAAGATTTCTGTTTTATGTAATTTTAATGAAAAATAGAGAGAAAAAGAGAGAAAATCAATACATAGTTTGACTGTGTCTATAACCATGAGAATGAGTGAATGAGCATTACACTATATGAAAAATGAGAATTTACAACATATATATTAGGCTAAATTACAAATTACACCCTCTAAGTTTGGTCAAAGTTCAATTCAGTGCTCTAAATTTTGACCGTTTTAATTTAGTCTTTAACTTTGGTCAAAGTTCAATTTGGTCTTCTAAGTTTTTTGACCGTTTCAATTTAGTCTTCTAAATTTGTTTTCGTTTCAATTTGATCCTCTAAGTTTAACCATTTTAATTTATTCCTATAACTTTGGTCAAAGTTCAATTTTGTCCTCTAAGTTTTTTGACTGTTTCAATTTAGTCCTTTAAGTTTGTTTTCGTTTCAAGTTAGTGCTCTAAGGTTTTTTTTTTTTCAAAAACTTAAAAACAAAAACTAATAAAAATTATTTATAAAAAAAATTCGTGAAAAAAATAAAAAGTTAAAAGACTTAATTGAAACGAAATCAAATTTAGAGGATTAAATTGAAACGGTCAAAACTTAGAGGACTACATTGCAACCAAACCAAACTTAGATGACTAAATTGAAACGGTCAAAACTTAGAATACTGAATTGAACTTTGACCAAACTTAGAGGGTGTAATTTGTAATTTGACCTATATATTAATAGGATTTTGCTAAAAAAAAAAGAAGTGAAAAACCCTAACCTTAATGCATTGAATTTCTTAGTATACCTTTATTATACTGTGTGGTGGTAAACTAAAAACCCTGAAATTAAAAACCCGTATTACTTTCTCATTCAAAATATGAGCCCCTGTATATCTCTAACAACAATAAATTAAAAAATAAAAGTTGATTTAAAATTGTGCTATTTATAAACACATACTCATTAAAAATATGAAGAGTTAGTATTAATATTAATATTACAAGATGTTAAATGGTTTTTGGAGGTGTACTGAGTACTCTTCAAGCTGTCACAAGAAACATGGGGCTTTAGGCCTCTAGGAACACCTAACTCCATGAATAACTGCATCCTCAAACTTATTATTTTGTCACTTAATTCTACAATTAACTGTAGTATGTCTGTCCTTGAGGTTTATCAAAAAAAAGGAAAAGAAAAGAAGAAAGTATGTCGTACTAGAGAAGTCGGACTTGATTATGCAATATGATAAATTTTTTATCACGCCTCACCCTCAGCCATCTCTTTGAAATTCTTTGTTCATGACAAATTTGATAAAGGGAAAAGATCCAATTTGAAAGTACTTATTTATTTAAATTTTTTAATAAAAAAAAGAGGATTCTAATTACCGAAAATACAACAATATCTCAAAGTAGGTCGACTTCTTAAATACACAGAACCCATTATATATAGTGAATGCGTAATATACCTTCTCTTAAGTCTCTCTAAAAAAAAAAATAATAATAATAATAATAATAATAATTATACTCCCTTAAAAGAATTAGTGAAAGAGAGGTTGTTTCTCCTTTCATTTATCTTTCCCTACTTTTTGAGTTTTTCCTCTCTTTTATCCCTAAACTTTTATTGGTTGTTGGGGAGACTTGGAAGGAACTGACCAATGGGAGAGACAGTGAAAATCATTCACACTCAAAAATTTGGACTTTCAACAAAGATATAAATTTGGATTCCAAACAAAGGCATCAATTTCAAACCCACCAATTTCTTGTCTTATCTTCTTGCAGCACTTAGACAATTAAAAAAACTTTTAGTTCTAATGATCTCAACGATCTTTATTAAATCCCAACAACTCCACCAAGTAAAAGAAATGTGTGAGAGGCTAAGCAAAACATTAGCCGCCTAACCAGAGAAAACAAGCATTTATTTAATTATTAGCCTTTTTCTATTATAGTTTGGACAAGCCATATGACAAAGAACAAATGAGTAAACTTTTTTCTCTTCAATTGGCTAAGGGCCCCGCATGTGTTACAATGTCTCCTTCCATCTCAAAATTTTTTCCTACCTGAATTGATGCATTCAACATAGCTAAAAAATTCAATTTGCCGACAAACTCTTAAATCCCTTCATATCAATCATGTCAATCTATATTTTATTATCCATGAAGATTAAGAAAAGGTTACTTAAAAATAAAAAGGGAGAAAATGAGCATCTATCATTTTGATGCCCACGTGCCATGTGCCAATCATGGGATGACAAATGTCCCCTTGAGAAAGGGGTCCATGCCGCACGAGCCAATCACGGAAGAGAGTGGGAGTGTGGGACAAAGTTGAGGCTAGTGTCCCCCTTTGATTATTATACCTTTAACATGGATCATTAGCTATAAATTATGAACAGCATGATCCATGTTAAGTGATAAATAATAACAATTATATGATGATCCATGTTAAGCAATAAACTACTTTGGATTGTCATCTTTTTCGTTGCTTAATATCTTGTGAGGTAAGATTTGACTAAAAGGTTATTTGTCTCTATCTCCATGCAACAAATATAAACAAAAAGATGAGGGATTTTAAAATGTTAATTATAATCAAAGTATAAGGCACGGCAATGCACATGAGATTGCCTATAGGATGAGAGGTTTGATTGAACACATCAACACCCCTCCCTTCTAACAGACATTAAAGACTGAATAAAAAAATAGAAGTCAAATTAAATGAATATGGTTCAAAGTAGTGATTACATGAATTGCTTGTTGAAGATTAGGGTTGTGGTAGGAGACATTTGAAATCAGTCAATCACCAATTTGAATCAGAGACAATATAATGTGTTTGCCACCGTAGCTTGAGGATGGAGCTTCAAATTATATTTACTTAAGTGAAATGATGCCATGTAGTTTGGAGAACTAGACATTAAGTTTAACAAAGAGATAGCCTATACCATTGAGGATGGAGCTTCAAATTATATTTTCTTAAGTGAAATGATGCTATGTAGTTTGGAGAACTAGACATTAAGTTTAACAAAGAGATAGCCTATACCATTGAGGATGGAGCTTCAAATTATATTTTCTTAAGTGAAATGATGCTACGTAGTTTGGAGAACTAGACATTAAGTTTAACAAAGAGATAGCATATACCATAGGTTTTAACTTTCGGATGTTCTATGAACCCATCCCATTTCCCAAAAGTCCAAAACCTAAAAAAGGCAACTGAGTTGGTCCTCATAAGAATTTTGAGCATAGTAAACATTTATGATTTATGTGAATGCAACAAAATTCAAACTCGCAAACTAAAACCACCTTGAGGGGCTCATAGATCCAAATAATCTCAACCTGGTGTGAATCGTGTATCATAATTAAAAAGTTATTTCGGCTCAATGACTATTGCTTTATTTTGCTTGAAACCACTTGACTCTAATAGATCGCTAAAGTCATGCTATAACTCAACATATTTGATGGAGTGTTTAAAATTACTTATCATCTAGTCCCTCAAACATGGTTCCTTAACAAATATGGAATTACTATGATCACGTTCAAGTAGGTTAGAATAATCATAGTGGATTGTCCATTTCCTTTAGCTCTTTACCATGCTCAATTTGGTGCTATCAGCCTTCTTAGTTGCCTCGGTGGTTGTATTTGCATTTGCATATCTTGCAATCCCAAGATCAACGGTTTGAATATTGGTAAATAAATAAATAAATAAATAAAACTCAATTTGGTGCTGTCAAGCACAACTTTTCTTTAGTGGTCTGGAAAAAAAAATGATGAATAATAGATGTTTAACAAGCTCAATTTTGTGCTGTCAAGCATAATGGGTTTGTCTACTCCAATCTACCTCTAACTTAATCTGGGTTCCAACATGCAGTCCAATCATTTAGTGGTTGAAAAAACAAAAACAAAAAATGTGAACCCATTACTATCTTTTCCTTCATTAGGCGATGGGCCTAAACTAGACAACTAATGGTGGGCCAGAGAGTTAAAGCCACCACTGTTTACATTTTGGGATCCAGCTTGAGTTTTCCCATGCTTTCGGTTCCCAAAATCATCACATTTGTCTTATTTTTTTTGCTGAAACATCACATTTGTCTTATATTACAGCCCAAGAGGCAAAAAACATAAAAGTCAAAATTGTGTTTGGTATTATATGAAAATTCATATACTCTTGAATATAAAAAACTTACCATTTTTTTAAACCCCACATGGCCACATCAACATGTGGTATGAGTTAGTTACACATTACTTACCCGTATTTGGAAAATATCATTTTACGCATTTGTGATTAGCTCCATCTTGCTTTTGTATCTACCTCTGCCCGAACATTAAAAATTTTAATTTTTTTTTTTTTTTTAAAAGCAAAAGAAATCATAAGATTCCCAAGCAAGTTCCAAGAAGCCATTACAATTGTCAAGAACCTTATAGTTCAACAGGTTTTTTTTATTCTCCCTTATAAGGAGTATCAAAGTTCAAATCCCCCTTCTGTCAACTATCGAAATAAAAAATAAAATAAAAAATTACAATTTGACATGTGCTTAGAGTGAGAATTAAGTTTTAGGACATGTGTTGAAAGAACCTTATGATTTATTATTAATTTTTTTTTTTGAACATGTGGATTAAGTGCAACCACTTTAAAATATAGGTGAATTAAGTGTAATTATGGACAGAGTTTGGTTACAAATTAGTTTGTAACCGATTCGCTATAACCCACTACGTGTCAACTAATAAGATCATCCACGTGTACTTTAGTCATATTACCTATTTAATGAGTTATGTAACTTCTTTAAATAATACATGTGGATGATCTTAAAAACCAGTTTGTAGCAAATGGGTTACAAACCAGTTTATAACCAAATCTTATCCTGTAATTATTATTAGCCCGATCAATGATTTATAGACAGAGTTTTCCTCCAACAAGGTTTGGAAAAGTTTCCTTCAACCCATTACGTGTCAATTAAATAGACTATCCACATGTATTATTTAAAAAAATTATATGACTCATTAAAAAGGTCATGCAGATAGTTTTTTTACTTCCACGTAATGGTTTGGAGAAAAACTATTTTCATTGTCTATTTCACCTTCAACCCACAATCTAAATCGAATATTTTGGGTTTTGGGCCCGTAATTGTCAAACCATGGGCCTTCGACCCCAAAAAAGGCACAATTAACAAAACGACGCGTCGAAGAGGTTATTCCCGATTACCGACACACACATCTCCGACTCTGTTTTTTGGTTTTGAAATTCACACTCCGATTCTCCGCGAAAACAAATCCCAGGGTTTTCGAATTCCATGGCTTCCCACACTCATCTCGAAGATGTAAATAAGTCCTCCAATCCCTTAGATTTAGCTTATTTTTTGTTCTTTCTAGCTTCTTTAATTTTGAGTTTATTTGTGAAACACAGGATGATGATTTCGGAGGTGATTTTCCTGGAACTCACAATGCCAGGCGTTCAGGTTGCATGTTTGTTTGGCTTTCTCTGTGATTCTTTAACATGTGTTTTGAATTCTGAATTTTTATAAAAATTGTGTAAAAATAATTTTTTCAGGTAATAAGAGAAGCTTTGGGGATCTTGAGGACGATGAAGATGATATTTTTGGCTCAAAAAAGGTATTAATTGCGTTTCTATGATTTATTTTTTTATTTTGTGATTATTATTATTATTATGAGAACTTTTTTTTTTTTTTTTTTTTTTTTTTTTGAATAATTATTATTATGAGAACTAGAGCATGTCCACATTGAAATATTTGTGACTGGTTATAATGCAGCATTGAAATTAGGCATGAAATTGAGAGTAATGCATAGGCAAAGTGTTTATACATGTGTCAATTTTAGCTTTTTATTTATATGCATGTAGGAATGGTGGAGATTAAAACACTTGAAAATAGATGGCTATGATCATCGTGAGTACCGTACCATTTCAAAATAGAGGTACCATAGAATTTTTCATGTAATATGTGTGTGTGAGAGAGAGAGAGAGAGGGGAAACATTATAAATGTGGTAGTGAATGTGAATGGAGCAATGGGAGATGGTGGGGAGTTTAAATGAGGAGTGAACTCATAGATATCTGTAGATTGTTGCTCTTCAATGATTCCAAGTGATGGAGCTTTTTATCCAAAGGAGTAGCACTATTTTAGGGTGTCGAAGTTGAACGGAAGCATGATACTTTTGATGTAATCCTTTTTTTCTAATGAATGATTAAAGTCACTAGAGATCTAAATGAGTTTGCGTTTTTCTTCGACTAGACCTTGAAAATAGAGGTTTAAGTGTTGTTTGGACTTGACCGATTTAGAGGCATGAAGCTTAAAGATATATATATATATATATATATATATATATATATTTTTTTTCCTTGGGTTGTATATTTTGAGGATCACACCATTTGCTTGGTCATAATGCAGGGTAAATCAAAAGTAGACGAAACTGCTCCAGGTGTAGCAACAGGGATGATTTTGTCGCTTCGTGAGAGGTATTATAAGATCTAGAATGAATTTTATCATCTTATCTTGCCATCATTTGTTAGATTGTATCAAATCTTGTTTAAGCCTAACATTTATCCTTCATTGGAATTTTCTGTTGCAGTCTTCAGACCTGTAAGGATAACCTTGTAACATGCCAAGTATGTATTCATACCCATCAATTGTTGTTATCTCTTTGTTCCTATATTGTATTTCTATCAGTTTGGGTGCTGTAAGTTATATGCTTAATGATGATATAAATTTAAGGGAAAAAACTGCTATCATTCACATTTGTGAGGAAATTTCACATTATCTTGCTTTTCAATTGTATTTGAGCGAGAATCTCTATAAGGAACAAGGAGCCCTTAAGCCAGTAGATAAGTGTTTTAACATTGTTTTCTCCAAAAAAGAAGGATTTTCTCCCTTTAACTGTGGTCTTCTGTAAGGGAAATGGATACAGTGGCTACCTTTTTGAAAATGCTTGAATCCAAGTCCCCTGTAAGGGAGGTTGCAGATGGCTCTTGGTGGCATCTTAGGAGGAATGGCAGATTTGATATTCGTTCCTGGTATGATGCTATTCGTGCAGCTACCCCTGTTGTCTTCTCTTGGAGAAGTATTTGGCGTACCAAAGCTCCCCGTAGAGTTCAATTCTTTGTTTGGACAGTGGCTTGGAATAAGATCTTCACTTGTGACAATCTTATCAAGCGGGGATACATTATAACAAGCTGGTGCTGCATGTGTAAGTGCAGTGGAGAGACAGTGGATCATCTTTTGATTCATTGTCAGGTGGCTAGGAGGTTATGGTGCTGGATTTTAAGAGCTTTCGGGATCTCTTGGGTGTTTTCTGGAAATGTTAGAGATCTTCTCTTTAGTTGGTGGAATGGTTTGGGTCGACATGCTTAAGATATTTGGAATCTTATTCCTTTATGTTTGATGTGGATTTTGTGGTTAGAACGTAATCGTCGGTCATTTGAGGATACATCTAGTTCAGACAGCCAGCTTTGGGAATATTTTGCTTCTACTCTTTTTGATTGGTCTAGAGTTTGGGGCTTTACCTCTAGTCCAAATGTTATTGATTTTATTTCCTCTTTATCTTACTCTTCTTAGGTTGATGTATTTGTGTTCTTGCTTAATTGTGCATGCTTTATGCACAATTTGAAGTTCTTCTTTTAATAAAATTTTCCATGTTACCTATCAAAAAAAAAAAAAAAAAAAAAACCTGTGGTCTTCTGAAGTTTTATGTATATCATATCAGTTTCCTGAAAAATGGGAACTTCGGGTCACACTGTAACAATTCAAATTTAAATATGTTGCTTTCTAGCATATCAAAAAATCTGGAATCGATTAAAACTACTGAGTAGACTAATTCATAGACTGTGCTTTCTAGCTGTTTGGAAAAATATTTTTCATGTTAGGGTTCACCTCATAATTCATTAGATTCAAGATGGTTTTCTTTTTTCCTTTCTTCTTTTTGTTTATTGATAAAATGGATAGCTTGCCTGATTTGGCAGTTCCAACTCAATTTGGAATGCCTAGGATGCTACAGCAACTGAAAATCTTTTGTATCGAATAGCTTAACGGATAAGAATGAGTAGTCACCTTAACATGCATCTATAGCATCACTTGCATTTGCAACCCTGGTTGCTGACTACTGTTAAAAGGCCTTCATACAACTGCGACTAGCGCATCCTTTTTGATAAGTATGACTAGCGCATCCTTTAAGTTATATATACTGTCAAGTGCCAGTTTTCATTCATTCGATATGGTTACAAGGTAAATAGAGTCATAAATTAAAGTCTTCAGTATGGTCTATAATAATTGGGTTTTTGCAACTTACAAAATATGATTGTGCTTAATTTATGTTTCTGCCTCCTTCCAAAATATTAACTAGGTCACTAAATTATGATTTTGTCAATTTCAGGCAGAACTTGAAGTTGCAAAATCTGAGATTCAGATGTGGCATTCTTCATTTCAGAATGAATCCTTTATACCTACTGGAACTTCTCCTGGTTAGCCTTTCCTTAAAGAGTTCATTATTTTATTTTTATTTGTCTTGCAGTTCCCTGTGTAAATTTATGTGCGCTTCTAAGCTCTAAGTCTTTTTGTGATCATATTATGCTTGTATTCCCCAATTAATTGATTTTGAATCGTCTTTGTAGAACCTAAATTCGTGATCGATTATCTTCAGATGCTGAAATCCTCCGAGGAGTCGTTGAGAGAACAGGTTTGGAGATTACATTTTTTTTGCTTCATGAAAAGTCACCATTTCTTGTATAGGATTTCATCCATGTTTTGTTCTTGTTATCAGCTAGAAAAAGCAAAGAAAAAGGAAGCGGCATTCATTGTAACATTTGCAAAACGGGAGCAGGAAATAGCCGAGTTAAAGGTATACATTTTTTCCCATATCGTTTTTCTTGAAGTATGTAGAGTGCACAAAATATGATTCCATTTTGCATCTACGAATTTCATTTTCTATCAAATGAGAACTCATTAGAAATAGATGAGGGACAATTTGAAGAGTCATAAAAACAAATACAGAAATAATAGTCATTGATGTAATTAAAGGAACTAGGAGTTATAACCCTCATGTAGTTCCTCCTTTGGCATGAATGTCTGTTACAACATAAGCAGGGTAACATGAATATCTACCGCTTTTATGTCTGGCAATATCCTAAGATTTTTAGATGAAGTTGCAGAATTCCCATTGGCTTCCACTAGCCTATTCCTTGAAATAAGAACTGCTCCTCTACAATCTCTTGCAAATTTCCTTTTAAATTCCTTTGACCTGATTGAGAGTTTGAGGGTGAAAAACTACCGGTGCTAGACTCCATAACAATTAAACATAAGAAAGTATTTACAAGGGGCCCCAAGCTGTAACTGCAATGTTATGGCTTGGGTAAAGACTTAGACAATGCACATGCCTTCTGATATCAAGTAATACAAATGAGCCGATTCCTTAAAAGGTTTCTCTAGTTGATGCCCAAAGAGAAATTTGCAACTGCACCTTCTTGCCTGGTTTCCTTTATTATATGATTATCCTGAATCCTTTTGTTCTATGACAATTTATTACAACTTGGTTTTTTGAGTATGTTGATTACTTTCATGTAATTCTCTGATCTTATGCCTATCTGAGACCAGATTTATTCTTAAATTTCCAGTCTGCAGTGAGGGAATTAAAAGCGCAACTCAAGCCACCATCAATGCAGGTAATATAATTATGTTGTGTTTTTCTTTCTTGGGGGTATACAGTATTTATGGATTTGAAGGATCTGGAGGCACTATAATTGTTAGTTCAGTATCTTTTTGTGTTTCAAGTTTATGATTTCTCTGGGATCTCAGTCTTTGATCTTTATAGGGTAGGAATTTAATCTTATCTTCTTTTGTGAGCCATATATTTACTTGCTTCGATACACTTACTTCAGAGTCTTCTCCTTGTATAAGTGTAAAGTACCAGTCACCAGAAGCTCCAGATTGCCAAGAATCCAAAAGCTCTATACCTCAAAGTAACATATATGTTGTGATACATCTACTTCATTTGGGAACCTTTTTCCGTGTTGATTAATTTGTCAAACCTCCATATTAGACCGGATGTATTACTCTGTTTCCTTTCCTTTTGTCCTTTCTCTTTTCAGTGTTTGTGAAGCATTTTTTTTTTTTTTTCCATTTTGAACCGAAGGAGGCTTCGGAATGCCTGTAAATCTTTCAGTATTATCTTTTTTCTTTTTAATTGGTAAGTTACACTAACACCCAATGAGTTATGAACCAACGACCTCACCCTCCACCTATTTTTGTGAGAGGGGGAAGTTCCATTTAAGCTAGGGTTCAAGGGCCAAATTCATTTGTTTATTGAGGTGCATCTAATGTTTCTCTGAAGTATAACCTGTTCTAAGTGCATCTCTGAAAGTTCATGGGATTGGGCATCCATGTGGAAATTCTGAGCTAGTTATACCTAGGAAGTTCTGTTTTCTTAAGCTTGCAGAGGGCATTTTTGTATGCCTTATCTTTATCATTTGTTTTCTTATGAAATATACAAGTTTTTGTTTGTTTGTTTGTGGTAACAACCATATTTCCGTAAGTTATCCACATTCTTGATCTTGGATAGCTTATTGCCTCTATTTTCAAAAGTCTTCTGTCTTGCTGATTGCTATATTTGGTTACCTTGCTGCTGTTACGGTATTGTACTAGTGTTACTGCTAACATCAATATAATCAATGGTTTTACTCTTTCATGGTTTCTTGATTCTAGAAAGGTTTATAGTTTATTAATTGACAACTTTGTACCTGCTAAATGTTTCATTATTTGATTTCTTTGGGGAAAGAAGCATGCTCTTTTTTGTTAATTATTTAAATTAACTAAAAAAAATTCATATGTTGGTTAATTTGACAGGCTAGGAGATTATTACTAGATCCAGCAATTCATGAAGAGTTTACACGTTTAAAGGTTTGTGTCTGAAAACTGATTGCAAGTTAAGCTTTGCTAAAGTCGATGCTTTACATGGTTACCTTTTTGTTCTTTTGATCTTATTGAGTCTAATAGTTCATATTGTATGAGCCATTACTTGAAACTCTTCCATTAGATATGGGTGTTATTACCCCTGAGTAAGGATGTGGCCCCTTCTCTTTTCTTTTTGGTTATGAATGGCAAAGACTTCATTGCAAAAAGGGATTGATGAGGAGATGGATAAAGGAAATTGAAAGAGAAAAGCACTCTTTGGGAGAAGATAATCATATTACTACCTTTTATCACAAACCACCTTCACGTGCTTGCTTCTCAGAGGGAAAGAGATCTTATGTTACTATGGATATTAGTTTTCTCTATATGTCGACTTCTGATTATTAATTAATAAGTTTGTTTTTATTGAGCAAAACCGTTTTAAGCCTGTTTATATTCTGCATTCTGCTGGTGTGATGCCTTTTCTCTCGAGTTTGTCACAGCCTCTTACCCAGAGATGATTAAGGTAGTAAGGTTGTTGAAGCAGTTGAAATGTTAGCTATACTTTCACTGGCTTAGTTGAAATTATTCATGGGTTTATCACAAAGATGATGCTGCTGACAAGAACTTTATAGGGGCACTTAATTTCAGTTATTAAGCATTAAGAGTCAATAATCTTGGAGGACACCTGAGTTTGGATGATTTCATTTGAAAGGCTCAGTCCATCCTCTAATGCAGTGTTCTTGTCAAACTAATTTTGAGAGATGATCATTTGCTGATCCGGTGCCTCATCTTTCTATTAGACAATTTTGTTGGTGATATGTAGGGTATCTTAACTTATGCCCATGTCCTTTTGCATTAGTTAGCACCAAAAAAAAAAAAATATATATATATATATATCCTTTCGCATTCAATTGACTACTGGATTTGCAGTGTGAAATGATTTTATGTTAAATAAGAATATGTATAAAATTTTAAATCATGAGGCTTTTAACAAATTTTTTGCATGGGCACCTTACAGTTGGTGGAGGGAATTTATATGCTCCTAGGTCGAATATAAAATCTCAATTTGGAGCTTTTCCATATAATTTTATGATGAAGTACACTAAGTTGCCAGACTCAAAGTCCAGAAATGAAATAAAAGCAGGGGTTGCCAAGGTTGTGCTTCCAGTGCTTTGGAGGCCAAGCTTGAAATTGCACAAAGTATCAGCATTTGGAAAGAAAATGGCAATATTTTCTTTGTTTACATTTCTTGCCATATTCTACACACACATATATAAAGTCTCCAGCCATTTTCTTCCATATGTGATTGTGAATGCAGTTAATTGTTTTAAGATTTCTGATTTGGAGTATGTTGTTTTCTGTTACTCTAAAGCATCCCAAAGTGGCTTCATATATATGCCTTTTGCTTTTAGATAGTCTTTTTATGTTTTCTTGTGATGCCATAATGCTAGAATTTGGTTGAGGAGAAGGAGAAAGAGTTGAAGGAGAAGCAGGATACTATTTCTGCACTCAGTTTTACTCCACAAAGCAAGATGGGTAAGATGCTGATGGCTAAATGCAGGACCCTGCAAGAAGAAAATGAGGAGATTGGAAATCTAGCTTCTGAAGGAAAGGTGCGGCTACTGTATTGCTTTATAGTACCTGTTATTATATTTCTCAGTTTGTATTAATTTTCTTTTCAGCCTAGAGAAGTTTTTTTTTCTCGGTTTCTTATTTTATTTATGTCTCTTCTGTGAGATACGTAGACAGTATTTTTGTGCATGAGCCTGTATTTAGGGGATTTTTGGGGGGGTGGGGTTTTGGGGTGGGGATGAGGGGGATAGATGGTATACGATAAGAAACAGCCTTACTGTTGATTCTATACAATTAAGGAGAAATGTGCACACATTAAGTAATCCAAGTTGATGCAGTCCATAGTATGATGTTCGGTTATGTTTCCAGAATTGATTGATTTTCCTTTATGCTAAAGTCTTTGTTAACTTGATTTTTCTCAACATTGTTTTGTCTGCAGATGCATGAATTAGCAATGCAACTTGCTTTGCAGAAATCTCAAAATGCAGAACTCAGAAGTCAATTTGAAGGTTCGTGTATATTGACTGCAAGTATCAAGTAAATTAAAAGACTAAATCATTTACAGTTACATATGCAAATACCTTTTTACCATTCAGGTAGTGTACAATTCATATTTTAGGAGTGCTTTTTCCACTTCCAAAATCAAATCAACTTTCTAATTAATAACTAAACAATGTTTTAAATATTGAATTCTTTGTGAGAATATCTTAACATAATCAATCCTTTTTGAGGAGACGAGATTCTGTTTGTACAAGACTTTAGAATGTCCATTTCTAATGAATAGGGTGCATCCCTATTTCTGTTTTCTTTGTCCGCAAATTGCTAGAATTATGACCCTGCCAGACATTTCCACTTCCAGTTTCTGTGCATCAAAATTTTTTTTCCCTTTTTGCTTCTTTTTGTCAAAAGAAAATAAGGGAGATTGTTAAGGGTACACTTAATCATTTTGTACATTAAGTTGAAACCAGTGTTGCTATTCCATGGTTTTCAAAGTTCATGCTATATTAATTCTCTATATTCTATGGCATGCAGGACTGCACAAACATATGGACGGGCTGACAAATGATGTGGAAAGATCAAATGAAATGGTTCTCATCTTTCTTTCATTTCTTAATTTACTTGGAGTGAACTATGCAGTTTGTTGCTATGTTTGTGTATCTATGTTTATATAGAACATATTTCCCGGGGTAACTGAAAAAAAGACATGTTTCTTGACAGAGGACAATGTTTTTTGCTTGCACTATTGTTGGTGGATTGCATATTTGCTAGATGATTGTCTTTGTTTGACATTAATAGGCTAATCAGTTATAGCCAGAGTGTTTATGTTCATTTTTGTCAGTACTCTGCTTAATATGTGATTGTGTTATATGAGTGTACATAATATATATTGTAATGAGATACAGATAAACTTCAACTCCTACGTCATAATTGGTTTTCTCACCGTAATTTGTCAATATGATAACAAGGATATGTGTTTATTGCATCTGTTGCAGGTGGTTATCTTGCAAGAGAACCTAGAAGAAAAGGATCAAGAGATTGAAAGGCTGAAGCAGGAGCTGCACCAGAAGAGCATAATTGAGGAGGAAAAAACTGATTCTCCTTCTAAAAAGAAAGAGACAGACGAGGGAATGATTTCTGGGGAACCTAGCAATTGAGTTATTATTTGTAGCAATTTTGTACGATTTAATTATTTTGTTCCCCCCCTCTTTGTGGTTTGTACATTAACCATAAATTAAATTCCTTTAGGTGACATTTATCCTTTTCAATCTGCACCAAGTCAGAGTCCTGAATATAAAAATTTGACTGGTTGAAATACTGACCATTCGGCCTAAATTGGACCGGTAATGTGAGCCAAGAGAAAAGAAGAACAATGTTTAGGACTCTATGCTACAGAAGTATATATCATTTGCCAGTACTAAAATGGACAACTATTTTCTTTTAAAAAAGAAGAAGAAGAAGAAGAAGAAGATTTAGATGACTAAGCATTGTTATTTGGCAAACAAGAACCACTGTAACAAAAAAAAAAAACAATTGTGACCACATTTTTTGTGAGAAAACACCCTGTTTTGTATGTGTATTTGCTGGATATGTCCTGTTATCTCAATGGTGCTTTGCTATTCCCTGAGGCCACCCCAGTCCAGCATTACCAACATTTCCAACTGCTTGTATTGGTTCCAACAACCCCTTCGTAGTGTTGCCAAGTCCCTCCCCCTGCACGTATTACAAAATGAAAGGTCAATATAGGGAGTGAGTTTGCAAAATCACCATGTAGCTCATCTTACCTGTTGAATTGGAGGACCATTTTCATCATTCAAGTCATATTATCCTTCGTCGTAGCCCAAACCCCAATGCCCCAATCAGCAATCAATAACCAGTCTTTTATAGGGATTTTGGGAAGACTTACAAAATTTAATAAGAGTCCCTATCATGTAACACATGCTAATGTGAGCTAAGTGAAACTATTTGCCTAGAATAAAGAATATAATCGCTTGTTACAGTTCTCTTCTAAAAACATTACCAAAACACCTTAGTAGTGTGATTAGAATGTACCTCCTTCCAGCCCATGCTTTCTAGAAGTTTTCTAGCATAACTACCGGCTCCAAAAGACATATTCAAGGCCTCAGCTGCAGCTTCTTCTGTACTAGTAGATGATGATGGCAGATCATCTTCACCAACTCTTGAATTCTTTTGCCCAGGACCCACACCAAACCCCCCATGCAAGGTCCTTCTCTCGGCAGCTCTGTCCCTATACACATGGATTCTATGCTGGAGATGCAACAGGAGACAAATTAGGGGTTAAACAAGGTGGAATGTGCAAACAATGCATTAAATCCAGATCATATGTAGATGTATATTAGTTAAAACATACAGAACATTGCTCACAAACAGAGTATGCCTAATTGCCCCAAAATTCCAATACTTCAACTAGTATGGGTCTGGTACCTCCAGATCAATATCTAACACTTGTGTAAACATAATATCTGGTATCTGATAAAAGCACAGATAGCATCAAGCTATCAGTTGCCCTTAGCAAGGCCATTCCTTTATCAATACTCAAAACCATCTTTGGGTATTGGGAGTTGCTACTTGATGCCATTGACTAAGTTCTTCAAGTAGATGCTTAGGTAGCGTTGCATACATCCATGGCAAAAATTTGAGCTTTTACATGCATGTGATGTTCTTACTTCTATGCACTCGTGTTTATCTGTTACATCTGTCAAAGGACTCACTCTTGCCACTACTTATGTGCTTCTATTTTCTATGTATATACTAGTGATATATACCTTTGTCTATTGACTAAAATAAGATTAGTTATGGTTTTAGCACATCAGCTTCAAATCTGAAATTTTGATATTACAAGTTACCTTTTCAGATTCAGAAAGATTATCTGGTAACGTAGAGAAATCCTTGCTGATGGATGCTCCAGCTGCAGTTTTTAATACATGGTTTCCACTGGATTTAGAGAATGGGAGTGAATGCCTATCAACTGATAATTCAGGGAATTCCCAATCTTTTGTGGGGTTGGAAGAATCATAAGTTGACAATGAAGCTAAGTATGCTGCATTAGGAGTCCGCAACTTATACACTTGACCTGATAGAAGGAAAATTCATCCAGCCAAATGATATTAGGTCAAAATCAGGCACTGTTTTGAAGTTTTCAACAAACTGCAAACTATCTTATCCTTTGCCATCCTCTTCGGCAAACAAATGGATACAAGCCAATAAAGAATGACCTGGAATATAATGCAGAAGGACTGCATATATTGTCAAATGAAAGAGGCAAATGCAAACCTGACGTAACTCGTACCAGATCAAGATGTACTTCACATATTGGAGCAGTTTTTAGCAGACCACCACCAGAAGGCATGGAGGGATGACGCTTGGCAGACCTTCTCACCAATCTCCCAAGCAGCCTCACCACCTCACCTTTTCCATCCTTTCTGGACCCTGTAACCTTTTCCCAGTCCCATAAATCCACAACTTGGAATTCTGGCATTGGCTCTTCCCCAGATTGAATGACTTGACCATACTGTGCTCGCCAGTTTTCTTCATCCCATGAAGCACCTGATCCAAAAATGCTTGTGTTATTCCATATGTGTCAAAATTTTGGATCTCCAATTTCTTGTACAGGTTCATGACCCAAAAATTGTACAGATCAACCATCAGACTATCCATTTAGGATTGATTTGACAGACAACTAAGAAATGTTAGAAAGAGTATTAGAAGGATTCCAATGGTCCTCATATTCGTGCAAATGTCAGGTTATTGGTTCTTGGAGAGACAATTGACTGATACTTGCTACAATAAGACAGGTGAGGTTTAAATGTATACACATATGGATGGTATTAATCTTTGGATGAGCAAGCCACTTAATAGAGGCAACAATAAGCCTGATGTTAATTATATTAGAATGAAAATGGCCATCAAGCACTTCATTATTAGCAGCATTGTAGTGGACATACCTTCGTCTAAGACATTTCCACTTGAATTAATTACACCACAATGGTTCTCTGGACACCATTCTCCTTCCAACTCATAAGCATCAATGTTCCCTGTAATTCCACGAAACAAGCCTATTTAGGTCCTATTCCAATTATAGTATTACCAAAAAACAAGAGGATTTGGGACTAGCCTTCAGCTGACAACTTAAAGTTATCCACATCATCTGCTTCCAAGGGCATCATCACATGATCTTCAGCAGTAACAACTGGCTTGGAATAACCAGACAAATAAAGTTCAATAAGTGTATCTTCTAACCTAAAAACAGTAAATAACTATTGTTAGGAAAGAGATCATGAAGTGATGAACTGATAATGAAAATGAGGATATCAGATGCTTAAAGTAGCATACCATTCTGATGGAGGAGGTGGATTTTCAGGTGAATGACTGTTGGAGCACTCCGTGTCGCCTGTTAGTAAAAGTGTTAGTTAATTGATCAAACTCAATGCATTTGATCTAGACTCATTAAGCACTTAGCTTAAATTGCATAGAAGTAGATTCAAAGCACTAGTAATGAAGAACATAAACTGATCTAGCAACATCTGATGAAGCCCACATGGGACCAAAGAGAACGTATAGATTTTACCCAATTAAGGTCATCTTTATTGCCCATATGCTATTTCAATGGACTGCTACAATAAATTGACCCAATAATTTCACCTTGTCAGTTCAGACACCTATAAATCACATTTTCATTCTTTGAAATGGAACAGCATAATATACAAACTTCTTTACAACAATTATCATGCATGCGCGGCTCACCTAGCCTGTATTCATCAGGAGTAGTTTCTATACACTGGTAAACTTCACATTCATCTCCCTGTAATGCAAATGGTTCATCTTGACTAGGATTATCATCACCAGTATCTTTGTTCTGATTAATTTCACCTTCACCACTCTGAAAAGAAAAAAAAAAACACAACAAAAGGAAACATCAAGAACATTACAAAACACAATCCTCTCTAGTCTCTATCAAAAAACAACCAGCTAAGTCAAGGTGGCACCTTGTCAGATTCCATAAGCACATAATTTCCATTCTCAAACTTGTAATAAAGACAATCTCTACTACTGTAGTACCATCCAGCAACTGGGTCATGGTAAAATCCACTACTGCATCAAATTAAGACCCCAAAAACATTTATATGGATAAAATGACACCAACTTATTCACCAACAGAAAGACTTTAAGGATACATAAAAAATTGAAATACAAATTTAACCAAAGATGAAACCTTTTGACAAATAGAGAATCCTAAATTAATGAAACAAAAACAAAAAAAAATGGTTTTTGAGTATTAAAGAAAAAACCTGGCATGGAAATAGAGCTGAGAATTCTCGTCCCAAACAAAGGAGCAATCGTTTGGTTCAGCGGTACCCACCATTTGTTTCTCTATGTGTGAGTCATAGAGATTCGAAATTCACTGTTTATATTAGACGAAGAAGAAGCCACATGCATTGAAGCTCTGAGTCTGGTTCGCCTTGGAAGCGTGGTGGTCGAGAACATTGTTATTGGGTTTGGGCTGAGGCTTTGCTACTGAGTCCAAAATTGAGTTTGGGCTGAAATTGGGCTGTATCATTGGGTTGGGCCCGCACCTTTTAACTACAGTGCTGAATTGGGCTGTCTGACCAAGATTTTTTTATTTTATTTTATTTATTTGAATAATTCGAATGTGGGATTTGAACCCTAATTTTCTTGGTAGAGCAGACTAAAGTTACAGATCTAAGAATTTTAAATTTTAATTTGGTTACCTAAATGGTTTTACAAAGTATTCTTAATGTAATTAGAATATAGCTAGGAATATCTTTACTATGTTAAATGGGTATTGTTTGATAAGTTTAGCCGTTTAATTGTTATCTCAATTGAATCTGTTAATCATGCCCTATCTTTTTAAATAAGAAACTAAAATTTAAATATTGTAAAAGAGAATGAGCGTTGGATTTGGGAATATAGTAAAGAGATCTAACCTAGGGATTTGTTGGAATTGAAATTGTCATTGTAAAAAACAGAAT
Source organism: Fagus sylvatica (assembly GCA_907173295.1). NCBI lineage: Eukaryota > Viridiplantae > Streptophyta > Magnoliopsida > Fagales > Fagaceae > Fagus > Fagus sylvatica. The sequence goes on along the minus strand of OU015770.1, from coordinate 17,072,667 downwards.
GAATTTTCAATTTTCATATAGTATTACCACGAAACTTTTTATCCCCTCTCCATTTTCCAAATCTTCCTATGATAATAATGCAAGAACATCAAACATGGCGACACCCTTCAAGGCCTCAAAGATAAAAATCCCCAATTCCTCCAAGCATGCCTAGATAATTATGCTAGTTTGGTGAGATTGACATGTGACTAGTGACCGTAATTCATGTGACACAATGACACTTGTGCGTAACCTGTTTTCTAATTTTATTTTTTTGGTGAAGCGGCGTTGGTAGTTGATACAATCAATGAGGTTGCATTTGGATACTTGAATTTGGATTTGGATTTTAAATCAATAGATTTGAAATGCCTTGATTCCAAATCTATTAATTTTAAAATTTCTTGTTTGGATCCATTTGTACAAAGGAGGATTTGAAATTTAAAATTTTGAAACCTATAAATTGACCAAAATACATAAAATTACCAAAATGACCAAAATAACCTCAAAACCTCTAAAAAAAATTCTCCAAAACCTCTAAAATGACCAAAATACCCCTAAAATCACTAAAATCCCCGAAAAGTAAAAAATGACCAAAATACCCCTAAAATCATCAAAATAATATTAAACCTCTAAAACAACCAAAATATCCCCTAAACTTATTTATTTATTTATTTTTATCAAAATGCCTCTAAAATCACCAAAATGATCAAAATAATCATGAAACCTCTAAAATGACAAAAAATAAACCCCAAAAACCTGTAAAATGACCAAAATACCCCTAAAATCACTAAGATAGTCAAAAGAACCCTGAAAGTAAAAAATGACCAAAATGTCCATAAAACACCAAAATGACCAAATTACCCCTAAAATCATTAAATAGCCCCAAAACCTCTAAAACAATCACAATACCCCCTAAACCACTAAAATGATCAAAATACCTCTAAAATTACGAAAATACCTAAAATCGACCCACAACATAAAATCATCAAAATGACCAAAATAACCCTAAAACTTTTAAAATGATCAAAATATTCTCGAAACCTATAAATTACTAGAATACCCCTAAAATCTTCAAAATGGCCAAAACAACCCAAAAACCTAATAAATGATCATAATACTGCAAAAAGACCAAAATACCCCTAAAATCACCAAAATAACCCCGAAAACTCTAAAACAACCAAAATTACCCATAAACCACTAAAATGATTAAAATACCTCTAAAACAACCAAAATAGTGAAATACCTAAAATTGACCCAAAACATAAAATCATCAAAATGAACAAAATAACCCTAAAACCGCTAAAATAATCAAAATATCCTTGAAACCTCCAAAATGATCAAAATTCCACTAAAATCTTCAAAATGGCCAAAACAACCCCAAAACCTAAAAAATGATAATAATACTGCGAAAAGACGAAAATACCCCTAAAATCACGAAAATAACCCTGAAAACTCTAAAACAACCAAAATATCCCTTAAACCTCTAAAATGATCAAAATACCTCTGAAATCACCAAAATGAAAAAAATAAAAATAAAAATAAAATACCAAAACCATATATTGGAGTTTTCAGGATTACTTTGGTCATATTGGAGCTTTTGGGGTTATCTTAGTCATTTTAGAGATTTGTAGTGTATTTTGGTCATGATAGTGTTTCCAGGATTACTTTGGTCATTCTAGAGTATTCTGGGTTATTTTGGTTATTTTAGGGTTTTTGAGTGTATTTTGGTCGTTAGAGTGTTTCAAGTTTATTTTGGCCATTATGGTATTTCTGGTGTTATTTTGATCATCTTGGAGTTTTTTTTTTTTTGGGTTATTTTTGTCATTTTAGGGGTTCAGTGTTATTTTGGTCATTATGGTGTTTTCGAGGTTATTTTGTAGTTTTCAGGAGTTATTTGGTCATTTTAGGGGTTCCGAGGGTATTTTGGTAATTATGGTGTTTTTAGGTTAATTTGGTTATAGTGGAGTTTTTGGGGTTATCTTATTCATTATAGGGGTTTGATGTTATTTTGGAGTTTTCGGGTTATTTTGGTCATTATGGTGTTTATGGGGTTATTTTGGTCATATTTCAGTTTTTTGGGTTATTTTGGTCATTTTATGGATTCGGTATTATTTGGGTCATTATTGTATTTCGGGGTTATTTTGTTCATTTTGGAATTTTCAGGGTTATTTTTGTCATTTTAGGAGTTTTGTGTGCATGTTGGTCATTATAGTGTTTCTGGGGTTATTTTGGTCACATTGGAGTTTTATGGGTTATTTTGGTGGTTCACTGATATTTTGGTCGTTTTAGGAGTTTTGAGTGTATTTTGGTCACATTGGAGTTTTATGGGTTATTTTGGTGGTTCACTGATATTTTGGTCGTTTTAGGAGTTTTGAGTGTATTTTGGTCATTATGGTGTTTTCTAGGATTAATTTGGTCATATTAGAGTTTTCAAGGTTATCTTGGTCATTTTAGGAGTTCGATATTATTTTGGTTATTTTGGAGTTTTCAGAGTTATTTTAGTCATTTTGGAGTTTTCAAGTTTATTTTGGTCATTATGGTGTTTTCGGGGTTATATTAGTCATATTAGAGTTTTTGGGGTTATTTTGATCATTTTAAGGGTTCAGTATTATTTTGGTCAATATCATGTTTCTAGAGTTATTTTGGAGTTTTCGAGGTTATTTTTATCATTTTAGTGGTTCCGTGTGTATTTTGAGGATTATTTTGGCCATTTTTGAATTTTTAAGTTTATTTTTATCATTTTAGGGGTTCCATTGATATTTTAGTTATTTTACATGTTAGCATCCAATGAGAGGATTTGTACCTTAAGAAGTCATTTGAAATCCATGGATTTGGGCCTTTAAAATTCTGGATGGATTTAGCCCAAATCCAAATCCAAATCCTAATGGTTTTAAATCATCCAAACAAAGAATTTGGATTTGGGCCCTCAAATCCAAATCCATGAACCTAAATCCACCCCATCCAAATAGACCAAAATGAATACATTTTGAGAATCACATGCACCTCTACGTAACGTACGTGGCCATAATTTTCGAGCCCTTTGGATTAAAAGGATGAGGTTTCTCAAAATTACCTTTGCTTTTGCTTGCGTGTCACAGGCCAAATACCCTCACAGCTAGTCCCCTAATTGATCCCCACGTATTTGTCGGTGTGAGTTCATGTACTTGCTTGTTGTTCATGTTTGTTGCGTTATTTGTGTAGACGAGGCTAAGTTACATGTACTCCAACTGTCTTAAAAAATATGGCCTAGTAATGGCCACTCACCGTCTCACTTTCATTCCTTGATATGAGATGTGAATTCCTATTGTTTTTAGGAGAAAAGTTAAAGGGAAAACAAATTAAGAGAAGGGTTCACGAGACCAAAAAAATAAACAAATTACCCACTTCCATTTTAGAAAATTGTAAATTGTTCTTGAGGGCAATCTTATATTTCTTAAAACAACGTTTAATTGATTTGACTGTTTGTACAATAAAATTTGAATCATGCATGAAATCAACAAATAAAAGGAATTTTAAAATGGAGTGGAGTATCATTTCTTTTTCATCTATTGTGTTCAGTATTATTAACTATATGACATAAAAAAAAAAAAAAAAAATGAAAGAAATGGAGTGGAGTATCATTTCTTTTCCATCTATTGTGTTTAGTATTATTAACTATATGATGTAAAATAAATAAATAAATAAAAAATGAAAGAATTTTGAAATGGAGTGGATGCTCTATCAATATCATGTCTTTTTCATCTGTTGCTTTAAGTACTATTATGATGTAGAATAAAACGTGAAAGAAAACTTGATAAGTGATACATAAGATAAGACTACTCATAAGGTATCTTGGAGATATGGATAGATTCCTCAACTGTGGTTCTACGTAAGGGTGTAAGCTTCACCGACACAACCGACCAAACCGCAAGAATCGTACTGAACCGTATCTCACCAAACCGCAACCGATCTTAATAGGTGCAGGTGCAGGTGCGTGTAATTGGAAAACCGCACTCCGGAGAAAACCGCACCGTACCTCTTCGATTACACCTCTAGTATGTTATACTTGTATGCTAATGCTATATGCAGGTGATGTTACATTATATTTGTATGCTAATGGTATGTGAAGGTTGAGATTGAGTTATATTTGTATAAGGATGATATATATGTGCAGGTTGAGATTTAAAATTATAATTCATTCTATGAGATATGTATGTTATAAATTTTTTTTTTCTTAAATATTTAGATTGAGATTGGAAACTATGATTTATATTTGTATGCTATAGTTAGCCAAAATTTTGAGTTGTTGTAAAGGTGGATTTTTTAAACTCAAATTGACATTTGGACTGGCCCAATTCAACCCAAATGAGTCCAGCCCAAACCGCAAGACCGCACCTACACCAAACCGCACCGCACCGTGCCAAAACCGATCTTAATGGGTGCAGGTGCAGGTACATGTAATAGAAAAACTGCACTATAAGGTGTAGATGCATAAATCCGAAGAAAACAGCACCGCACCTCACCGATTACACCCTACTTCTACGGTCGAGGATACTTTGGACTCTTTAGTTGAGCGATTTCTGGCTGTGAATTAGGACATGTTCTTTTTAGTTTTTTCTCCTCTTTTTCCTTTTCCTTTTCCTTTTCCTGTTGAATATCTGTGGCTTTGCTTTTCCAGAGCTCCTAGGAAGTTTCTAGTTTGTGTTTGAACTTTGAACCCCATATAAATAATTCAAAGGAAAATCCACACTAACATATAAACTGAAAAAGGTGCACAATCCCTATTCAATGTGGGGGCTCAAAGTGCTTGGCCTAAACCGAAAAAGGAGCACAAACCAACAAGAAGTAACTTGATTCACGGTCCAAGTGCTTTGCCTAAAAGTCAGGACTGTGGTAAAAATAGCTCAAGAAACATCCAGAAAAGCGACGAAATGTCGAGATTTCCGAATAAAGACGTGGTAACAACGGGAATAAAGAAAAAATTGGTTATGTCCTCGCAAAGTAGAAGTTGGACCCCTTGAGAATGGCATCCAATCAACTCCACTTTGAGAGGAGCATTGATTGAGAAACACTACAATTTTACACCATTATTTTACACTACTTAAAATGGAGATAATATTATTCATTTTAGAGCATTCTCAAATTTATGGACAATGATATCTACTATTTGTAAAAAATATCACCCACATTTAACTCATAAGGTGTATATGGTGTGACCATATACTTTTTCCCTTTGGGAAACATGGTCCGAACTTATTTTCCATGCAACCTTCATCCTTAAAGGCTTAACATCTTAATTCAAAAGGTTTGGCAGTTATACATTCATTCACATTTACCCTTTATATTCAGGGCAAATCCACATAAATATAACTTCTACAAGTACAAGTACAAGTACAACTCTATGCAGCAAGAAATGCTATTCGACCTTTTTTTTTTTTTTTTTTAAGAAATGCTAATTGACCTATTAATGTATAGAAATAGTTGTAGAGAATTTAAATAACAATCTATCTATGAATGCACTAAATTCACCCATTTCCACAACCTCTTGAAGTGGGAGCTTGTAAATAGTAAACTATAACTATCACTGGGAGCTTGTAAATGGTCCGAACTTATTTTCTGATTTTTTTAACCAATCACAACCTACTATTTTTAGAAGGTTGTGAAAATTGGTGTAAATTTGGATGTGTCTAAAGAGTTTTCTTTAAAAATTAATATAAGAGGGAAGTGAATTGTGTTTTAAGGTAAATTAGTCTAACATTAAAAGTTTATATAAATTGTAAATGTTATATATAAATAAAATAATACAAACACTAAAAATAAAAAATAATCAAGAGAATCTCTGATCACATGGCTCGGATCAAGACCCTCTAGAGTTTCTAGGGAACTCTATCACATAGAGTTCCTTAAATCTTGACCTTTCTTTTTATAATAAATAGTCAAGATCATGCCATGTCATCAATCCACTAACAACTTTTAAAATAATGCTTTAAACAAAACAAAAAAGCTAGTTAAGAGATAAGAGTGCAATTAGCTTAAAAAAAAAAAAAACCAAAGAACACCAGAGTCAAAGAGGTACCTGTAGGTGTTCAAAGAGGAAGTGCACGAATTCCTTTCAGGCCTCTGCAAACACCAACTTGTTAGAGTTGTTGTCTATAACAAGTTTCAAGCTTAACGTGGCCATCTTGGTCTTTATGGTTTAGTTTTAGCTGAGAGATTGGACTATATATGCAGCAGATTTCAACAAATATTTGTTCTAAGACTTTTCATATTTATTATAAGATAATGGGGTTCCCTTTTACTTTTTAAATGTCCTTAGTGCACTACAAGGATTCAGATCTCTTGAGGCCTAAACCAGCCTTCAGGTCTGTTAGGAATCATCGTTGGCCTGCTCCTTGCTCTCATCAGCAACGATGACGGTTGTGACTCTGGCGAGAAACTGTGGAGGAATGTGATAAGGGATGAGAGATAAGCGGGTGGAGGGAGAGGCGGAGGGGGATGGGGAACTCCGGTTACGGTATCCTTTTTGGTTTTGCCTGCCTCTCAAATGACGTTAACGGCACTGTTATCTCTTAACTAGCTTTTTAGTTTTGTTTAAAGCATTATTTTTAAAGTTGTTAGTGGATTGATGACATGGCATGATCTTAACCATTTATTATAAAAAGAAAGGTCAAGATTTTAGGAACTCTATGTGGTAGAGTTCCCTAAAAACTCTAGAAGATCTTGATCCACATGGCTCAGACCGTGATATGAATTAACACTTGTTTTTAAGCATTATTTTTCCAATGTCTTTGTCAATTTCCAGGACAAACAACATGGATTGAGATAGTGTGTAATAATTGTAAAACCATTATATCGTTTAATAGTTTTGGGCCATCAAGATTGAAAATTACTTTTTTAATTTTTAAATCGGTTTCCTAAACAAAAAATAACATTTTAATTTTTTAATTTTTTTTTTAATATATCTATTTATACGGTCGAAATACAAAATTGAAAAAATAACTTTCAATCTCATTCGTTTTAATCTATTACACGATGCAATGATCTGAACAAAATATCCTAGCAGTCAAGCACATTTGAAGGTAAAAGACGGATTTAACTTACCTCCACTATCCAATCCACTTGAGGGAGATACGTGCCTAAAATGAACGCCCAGTGTCTCCAGAAGGAATCCTTTACCGGCAAAAGACACGCATACCTTGATATCACTGCCACTCGCACGCACTCAGCATGACAAGTTGACAACATGTTTCACCTCACAAGCACTACTAGGTTCTACGTCCAATTCATTTGGAAATTACAATCAAACAACCAACCAAATGACCCTCATACCCCTTGAAAAGATGTCACTAGAATGTCCCCTTCTAAAGCAAAATTTACTCCAATACATTGTTCCCATACTTAGCAAAAACATGAACCAAGTTTCCCTCCACACAATCACATATTCCATGTTAAAACAGATACTCAGATACAAATCTAGAATAGATTCTCTGATACAATGTCAAATATGAAAGTGCTAGAGAGAAGAGTTTAGAGAAAAAGAGAGAACAAACAAAGAACAGATACACAGAGATACCGTGGTTCGGTTATGAAGACCTACGTCCACACACAAAAGTCCTTGACGGCTACATCTTTACTATATTTCTTTATAGTTACAATGAGACCCAAGTAGGTATATATACTAGAGGAACCTAGTCTAACTAAAACGGTTTGCTTCTATTACAATTAATGAGCCTACACTTGGTTTGGACCTTATGGCCCAATATATATCTCTAACATTCCACAATATCTTTCTAAACGTCTTTATAAACCTTTCCTCATCGCTTGCCTTGCGCACCAACCAGAGCACCCGAACCTCCTCTCTCTGTCTCTCTGTCTCTCTCTCTCTCCAAGCTCTCTAGCTAGTTTGCAAAGACCAAAGCTCCCATGGCTCCAAGCTTAAGCAAAAATGCCCTAGACGTAATGGGCCTCCTTGACAGCAATATACCGTTGTCCATAACCCTAGAAGGATCAAACTTTTTAGCTAATAACCATCCAATCCTCACTGAAGTCCCTATCAACATTATAGCCACACCATCACCCTTCATCACTTCAGACAAGACCAAGAACACGGTTGGTTGCTTCGTGGGGTTCGATGCTGACGAGGCAAAGAGCCGCCACGTGGTTCCCATCGGTAAGCTTAAGAACATAAGGTTCATGTGCATATTCAGGTTCAAAGTCTGGTGGACCACCCACTGGATTGGAAGCAATGGAAAAGACATAGAGACGGAGACCCAGATGATGATTCTGGACAAAAATGACTCTGGCCGCCCCTACGTTCTCTTGCTTCCACTCCTCGAAGCTCCATTCAGAGCCTCTCTACAACATGGTGATGATGATTACGTGGACATGTGCGTGGAGAGTGGCTCCACACGTGTGTGTGGGTCCAGCTTCCGAAGCTGCTTGTACATGCACGTGGGTGATGATCCTTTTGGTCTCGTTAAGGAGGCTATGAAGGTTATTAGATTCCACTTGGGGACCTTTAAGCTTCTAGACGAGAAAAACCCACCAGATATAGTTGAGAGATTTGGTTGGTGTACATGGGATGCATTTTATCTTAAGGTGCATCCTAAAGGGGTTTGGGAAGGGGTAAAGGGTTTAGTGGAAGGTGGGTGCCCACCAGGAATGGTCTTGATTGATGATGGCTGGCAATCAATTTCTCATGATGACGACCCCATCACTGATGATGATCATCAAGAGGGTATGAATCGTACGGCTGCTGGTGAACAAATGCCATGTAGGCTTATTAAATTTGAGGAAAATTTTAAATTCAGGGACTATAAATCAAGTCCTAGTAGTAGTAGTAGTACCACTCCTAAAGTCTTTAATAAAGGCATGGGTGCCTTTATTAGAGATCTTAAGGATGAGTTTAGTAGTGTAGAGCATGTGTATGTTTGGCATGCACTTTGTGGGTATTGGGGTGGGGTTAGACCCAATGTTTGTGGCATGCCTAAGTCTAGGGTCATTACTCCGAAGTTGTCACAGGGATTGCAGATGACAATGGAAGATCTGGCCGTTGAAAAGATAGTCAACAATGGAGTGGGGTTGGTCCCACCGGAGCTGGTCCACAAGATGTACGAGGGGCTTCACTCGCATCTTGCGTCAATGGGGATTGACGGTGTCAAGGTTGATGTCATACACGTAAGTTCTCGAAACCCCTTTCTTTTTCTGCTGAAAAATTGTCACTATCATAAGTTCATAATTATTAGTGATTATCGTATGGCTTTGGTCCTTGGACTCACTTGCACCGCTACTAGTTTTGAGTTTTGACTGTAAAATCAGAATAAAACTTTTTTGCTTCTATAGTATAGTATATAATAAAAATTGAATTTTATATGATAAAAGTTAATATTAAAACTTATAATTGTGTCAAATTATTACTAGTTTTTTCATAATTTGGGTGAAATTATTTTGTGTACTCGATGTACATGTGAGTCTTGTATATAGTATTTATATTTATGTGAGAGAAGAGCATAATACATTGGATGTACAGAATAATTTCTTATAACTTGGAATTGAAATTAAATCGTAAACTTTAAAAAGTTTCATGGTTTTATTTGAAATTAAATCATAAATTCAAATATTAAATTTTTTTAATATTTGTTACATCATTGAAATATTTTACATATAATATTTGGTTAATTCATGCATTGGATGGGCATAGTTTAGATACACAAATTTTTTACCATTTTTTTTCACAACTGTTAGACTTGGTTAACTTGATCTATTATTATTGATGAATAATAAAAGCGGGACATTCATGTAAAAATGAGAATAAACTTAATTTATGAAAAATTCCTACATAAACATCATATGAAACTCATTGTGCAGCTCTTCGTGAGTGAAACCAATAATAAGTTGTAACACCTACACAAAATTTTAAATTCATTCATCGGGTGACTGAATTCTGTACAGTCTTACATGAATAGTCAACATTGCTAGGAAATTAGAGCTCAAATTGAGCAATTAATGCTTTTCAGTATGATATGGCACGTATATAAGAACTCGTATATACAATTGCGATTGTAATTGCAATTGCAGGAGATAAAGCCACATTTCTCATCCAGAAATCTTTTGTCATTGCAACTGTATCTTGTCTTGGCACGTGTCCTCTACTAGTATCAACGGGTGAGTATTAGGATCATTACCATATTCACATCATATAGCATATAAACAAATTCAATTGTATGTCTTTCACATTCTATGCATACTTTCTGTATGTATGTATCGTTTACCTCGTTAATATCATATCTAAATTTGGTATGTAATTGCTAATCTTATATAATTCAAAATTAATGTTATGGATGAGAAATATACACAAGATAGATACAAATGAGTTGTATAAAAATAAAATTTTCCAATCAAATAGGTTTATCAAAAATTAGTTTATCATGTGATATATTTTCTTTTCCGTCTCACATGCATTTGAATCTTGATTAAATTGATAAACTAACTCAAATTTTGGTTTTCTGAATGTTATGAAGGAGATGTATCATAATCTTATCAATTCTCTTATAATAAATCAGGGAAAGATAGTTGTCAAACAATTATATTGTATAAGTGAATGGTCTTATATACAATTATACAATCGATGCATATATAATAGATGCAAAAGATAATTTCTTTTATGAGAAAAAAGAGAGAAGATGGCTCTGATGTGGTTGCAGTGCTGGCCTCTTTTGTAAGCAGGCCCATACGAGTTGGGCTACTTGGGCTGATCTTGTCTTAATTTTATATTATTATGACTGGGTCTTTGGAATTTATGAACTTGTTTAAAAAAACACACACAAACAAACAAAAACATAATGCTTGCTCTTGAGTGAAATTTCAGTTGTATATAGAGATTTTAATTTTTAACGTCTATATTTGACGTTGGCAGTTGCTTGAGATGTTATCAGAGGAATACGGTGGCCGAGTTGAGCTCGCCAAAGCTTATTACAAGGCCCTGACTGCTTCTGTGAGGAAACACTTCAAAGGGAATGGTGTCATCGCTAGCATGGAGCACTGCAATGACTTCATGTTCCTTGGAACGGAGGCCATAGCACTTGGACGAGTTGGTATGTAAAATCTAATTCAAATGTCTTTGGATATACTAATGACAGAATCCAAGCATTAAATTTTATATTGCGATGTATATATATATATATATAGGAGATGATTTTTGGTGCACTGACCCCTCGGGGGATCCAAATGGTACATATTGGCTACAAGGGTGTCACATGGTGCATTGTGCCTACAATAGCTTGTGGATGGGGAATTTTATACACCCAGATTGGGACATGTTTCAATCCACTCACCCTTGTGCTGAATTCCATGCCGCATCCAGGGCTATTTCTGGTGGACCAATTTATGTAAGCGATTCTGTTGGAAAACACAACTTTAAGTTACTCAAAAGCCTAGTGTTGTCAGATGGGTCCATTTTGCGATGCCAATACTATGCACTTCCTACTAGAGATTGCCTATTTGAAGATCCTTTACATGATGGGAAAACAATGCTCAAGATTTGGAACCTTAACAAAGTAAGAAATTAATCTTTTCAAGTTCAAGCAATTTCATTAGTAGCATACCTAGAAGTATAATATAATGCAGGATATGAACTAAACTTAGGTACAGTCCTTGAGATTTTTCAATCAAATTCAATGAGTCACATAGTTGAATTTAATTGGAGAACCTAAGGTATAATATCTAAATAACAAATCCTAAGTTTTTCCCTAATACAATTTGTTACCGTCATTTTAATCCAGTGTTTTGTCATTTAAATCCACAGTACACGGGAGTTCTAGGAATCTTCAACTGTCAAGGAGGAGGGTGGTGCCCCCAATCCAGGCGAAACAAGAGCGCCTCACAATTTTCTCACTTGGTGACCTGTGTTACTAGTCCTAAAGATATTGAGTGGAACAATGGAAAGCACCCCATTTCAACAAAAGGGGTGGATGTATTTGCAATCTATATGCTCCAGGAAAAGAAGCTGAAGTTGTTGAAGTCATCAGAGATAATGGAGATTTCACTTGAGCCATTTTGTTTTGAGCTTCTTATTGTTTCTCCAGTGACAGTATTATCGAAAAAAATAATCCAATTTGCTCCAATCGGATTAGTGAACATGCTGAACACTGGTGGTGCAATTCAGTCACTTGAATTTGATGATGATGAAACCTTGGTAAGAGTTGGAGTGAAAGGAAGTGGAGAAATGAGAGTGTTTGCATCAGAGAAACCTATGAGTTGCAAGATTGATGGAGTAGTTGTGGAATTTAGTTATGAAGATAAGATGGTCAAAGTGCAAGTCCCCTGGCCTAATTCCTCAAGATCATCCCTAGTTGAATACTCATTTTGAGTTGATGGTGCAATCATTGGAGTTCAACATTGGAAGTGTGGTTTACAGCTCAACTTTTTTTCTGTCCTTCAAAATTTGGATGGTGATCTTGTAACCTGTTCATTTTTTAGCATGTTCAAATGTGTTTAGCTTGCTAGTGTGAATGCGAATTGTGGAACAAACTAATTAATCAGTGTGTCTTCTGTATTAGAAAAAAAAAAATGCTAAATCCGTTATGGTTGTGCATGTCTATTTAAGAATTAAACGGTTAAAGCCATGTCTGTTTGTTGTTCTCTTTCAATAACAAAAATATAGGATAATTGGTGATCATCAGTCATTAGAGAAGAGAAGATAGTCTTTATTTCCAATTTCCAACTTTCAAGTATGCTTCCCCATCCACCAAATTATAAGCGCTTAGTTAGATCACTTGCGATGGTGGCTTGGTGGTAGGAAGTCGAGTCAAACTCACCTTGTGGGTTCGAGATTGGAGATTCAACTTCTGACATACACTATTAGTGCGCGGGTGGTCTCATGCCATGTGCAAGTCCCGGTCACACCAAAGAACCTTTTTTTTTTTGGCATTAAAAATTAAAGAAAAAGAAAAGCGCTTTATTAGGTACCAATGGTGTGTAAAACACAAAAACAACAGTATTTCTTAACTTGCACAAATCTTTTACATAAATTGATAATATCTCTGATATTTTCTTTTATATAAACGGTTGGCTTTAGTATAATCAATCATAATCATTTATGGTAGGATGTTTGAGATGGGTTGTAGACTAAAAGATCTTGGGTTCAATTTCCACTAAAAGTTTTTTCTGAATTATTTGATACACAATTCTGACGGATGGGATCGTCTATATAAGGTTTACTATTTAAGAGTGGGTCCAAAGGGATCCACTTTGATTATCAGATTCCTCGTCATAAATAAGGACTTCTTAATAATTTTATATTTGTATCAATATCAATATAATATATAAAACCATAGATGTTTGATTTTTTGTTGCTTCCTTCACAATTTTACACATTGGTATTTGGTTTTTATTTATTTATTTAACTAAAACTCTATTAATGATCAAATCAATCCGAGTCAAATAGAAACTATAAAAGCAAAAGTCATCAACTGGGAGATTCATCAAAGATCCAAAAACTGAGATTGCCAACCACATATCCTTCTTAATGGTTTGCTCCCAAATTCTTATATTTTCTATCTTCTTTTTTAAAATTTTATTTATATAAAATTCACATGTAAAGATTATATTTAATAAATTATATTCAGTAACTTTCTCATGTATAACATAAGTTTGCAATTAGTTAAATTTGCATTTGATAAACCTGGAAACTAACCAAATATTTAAAAATAATCATTTTTATTGATCTTGTATCTTTAATAATTCAAAAAACAATCTTTTAATAATATGAATTTTAGTCACTAATAATTGAAAACTGTTAATGTAATTTTTTAATTACATAAAAGGATAAGGTTGCAAATTGCAAATTGGGTCCCCCGTGGGTGACTGGCAATCTAATGGAATTCCCCTGCGACTGTTGCCTAGTGGCAAGTGGCAACACGTGTAATTGATCTCATACCCTTCACTTTGTTGACTCATCAATTACAGCTCTCCCGTAAGCCCCGTTTGGATTCTAGGAAAACTAGAGAGAAAACAAAGGAAAACACTCAGAGTGATGAGGTCGTCGGAGTTCATGGACAAGAATATCACCGAACTGTCTAGATCCCGATCCCAAGATTTCTCCCTATTCTCTAACTCTCACCACCTCCACCACCACAACGACATCGACAATTACGATGACGACGACCACTCTCCCACCTTCCGTTTCCACCCTATACGACCCGTCGTCTCGCCTCAGTCACACTCCGAATCCGAGTCCTTGATTTCCGTGATCGATAGCAAGATGAAGGAACTAGCCGAGAATCTGGTACACGCCGTGGAAGGAATCAGCGCGCGGCTCACTCAGCTCGAGAACAGGACGCGCCGGCTCGAGAATTCCGTTGACGATTTGAAGGACTCCTTTGAATCTCACCACAGCAGTTCTGATCGCAAGCTCAAAGACCTCGAAAATATTCTTACACAGGTATGTATATATATATATATATGTTTGCTATCTATGTAAAAATAGTTTCGTGTTTTTTTAGTGTTTTATGATTTTGTATATTTGTCCTTAGTTTAAAATTATAGGAGTGAGACACTGACGCTACATAATATACAATATTGCAATTTGTAAGCCTTAAGTTTTTAATGTTCAATGACAGAAATTCATATATGTATGATATAGATTACAACTCTCTGATTGTTAATTCTCTTGCAAAATGACATTCAAACTATTGTTTTGTATCTGAGAGAAAAAAAGAGGACTATGTACCAATAGGGAAGCACCTCTTAAAGAACAGAGTTTGGCTACAACTTACTACGTATCAATTCATAAGACCATCCACATGTATTATTTAAACATATGTCCCCTCTCAATGCTTTATCTATGATTTGCTTGACATGAAAAAGCTTGGGGTGTAATTAGAATGGTATTGGGTTAGTAGGTAATTTTTATAAGGCTTTGTTAGAATAATGATTAAATGATTAAATTAACTGTTTCAGTTTAAGTTTTTGGGATAATCGGTAATTTATCAAGCTTGTCAATGCAACAAGTCTAAAACTTCCATTATGTTTGTGAATGATTTTTTTTACAGGTTCTAGGTGGTATTCAAGATTTAAGGGATAAACAAGAGATAGCAGAGGCTCAGCTGCAGCTTGCGAAGCTTCAAATGTTGAAGGATAATCAGCAATCGCAAAATCAGAAAAGAACTAGTCAAAGTAATTCAGCTCAAGAGGCATTGTCATCTGCCCCTCTGCAAAGCCACCAAGCAGTTCCAAATCCTGTTGCTTGTCCACAACAAGTTCCTGCCCTCCCTTTTAATGTTCTTCCAAATCTACCTCTTCAAAATGCATCACCAACAGCGGCACAGATTCATACTCATTATCCAACACCTATGCTTATTCAAGAATCCACACATCAGCAATACCATATGCCTCCAATGCAGCATTCTCAACTGCCTCCAGCACCATATCAAAATTATCACCCAGCACCTCAATTTCCTCCAATGTCCCAGTTATCACAGCCACCTCAACTGCAGCCCTCTCTTGGGTTTGTTAATCCCCAAGCCCATTGTCCATCTAGCCATCATCCTGAAGAAATACCTTACATCCCAAGCAACCACAGTTCCCCTCATGCACCTAGCATTGCTTCCTCCTCCCAACAACATTATTTGGGTTCTGCCCAGCCGATGCAAGATCAACCCTCCAGCGATCCTCATTCGGGGTTCCCTTCCAGTTCCAGTTATTCACAACCACCTGGGCATTCGCATTTTTATGAGCATCCTTATAGTGGATTTCCTTCTTATTACAGTAATTTAGCAATGAAACCCTCGCAAAGTGATGGAAGTAGCAACTCACGATTGCCAACTGCCCAGATATTACCGCATGCACTACCTATGGCCTCTAGTGTGGATGATGGATCCAGTTCTAGTGGGACTCGAGACAGCAACCCAACCGACGAGGTTGTTGATAAGGTTGTAGTGATGGGATTCCGGAGGGACTTGGTGAGAGCAACAGTGAGGAAATTGACAGAGACTGGGCAATCAGTGGACCTTAATGTGGTGCTTGATAGGCTGATGAATGATGGGGAACTGGAGCCACATAGTAGTAAGTTTGGCAGATAATATATGGTGTTGCTTGCAATGGCTGGGTTTGATTTATTTCTGTAAATGATGCTGTAAATGATGTTGAACCATGTCTTCTATATATTGTGTGGACAATATTGTTTCATTGAGGGCTCCTTTACTTCGTTTCCTTATGGTTGCTATGTAAACTGAATTTGTTTTTGACATTTATATGTGGTTTTGTATGTGAATGTAAATTCTGGTTAATTTCCCAGCTCACTTTCCTGTTCCTACGTCAACTATTGAGTGGTATACTTTCCTCTGTTGATATGAGGGGTATTATGAAAAGTTTTCCAATCCAGCTGCTTCTTTTCTTCTAATTGTTTAATGGTGTCATTGCTTAATCATCCAAAATGGATTGTTTTATGTATATTTGAATAAACTTATTTCCAGTAGTTTATTTTGTTTATTGTGTAAAAGTAAAATGGTACCTAAAAAAATGTAAAAACTTTATAAAGTTTTATGTAAGATAAGAAATAAACTGAATACCTATAAAAATATATAAATAATAAATTGAATAAGCTATGGAAATAAGCTCATCCAAATGAGCCACTGTGTTTGGATTAGCTTTTGCTTATTTGCTAATTTGTTGAAAGCTTTAAAAAGTGGAAGTCTTAAAAAGTGTTACTTCAACAAATCTATAATATAAATTAAAACTCAAAACAGAGAGAAAGTGTTTGCCCTCTTCCAAACACTGCCAAGTAAGAATTCTGCATCCACACACTTCCATATCATTTTGCCATCTATTTAATTCAGTCTCTCTCCCATATTTAATCTTCTCTCTCTCACATCTATCTTTTCTCTCTCCACCGCCTGCTCCTTAATTCCCTAATCTTTTCAACTTCCTTGCCTCTCTCTTTCTCTCTCTCTCCCTCCCACGTCTCCTAATAACCCCAAACCATTAATTCTCAGACTCCTCATCTCCCTGCTTTTTGTTTTCTTTTTCCATATTAAATGCTGCCTCCTCTAATGCTTATATTGAACAGATTACTACTTCTCTCTCTTCTCTCTTCTTCAAGACCTAAACGGTTTCTTACCCTTACAGCTCGCTGGACACGAACCGGTGTAACGGTTCTTTCAAGTATCACACAAATCTCATTATATACCTTTCATTTTATTCTCACTCACTGTGCCCTTCCTCTCCATTGATGCCAATTTGCTTCGAACGTCTCATTCCTTCTTGGCAAAGCTCAAGGTATGTTTACCTTTTTCTTTTCTTATCTTTTTATTCTTCAAATAGTTTTATGCTGTCCATTTCAATTTCATATGGGTATTTGCCGCACCAAATAGTGGATGTATAATCTCTAAAAACCACCCTCTTCTCTCTCAAATTTGCTTTATTATTTTGGTAAGGTAAAAATCTTGAATTTTTCCTTTTCCTTTTTCCTTTTTAAGCTGATTATATATCTCCTTAGAACTGTGCAATTTTGTTCATAGGGTGTGTTTTGCTGTTTTCCTACTTGAAATCTTCATTATTATTAATTTCTGTTATGGTTGCACGCTATGTGTTTGGTGAAATTCCATTGAAACATGTGTTGTGGTGAATCTCAACTAGCTGCCTCCGTTGCTTGCTCTCTTGAAAAGTTTCAACATCTTTAATTTTCTCTATGCATCTTTAGGCTGACCTTTCATCTCTTTTCTT
Organism: Fagus sylvatica; assembly: GCA_907173295.1. NCBI lineage: Eukaryota > Viridiplantae > Streptophyta > Magnoliopsida > Fagales > Fagaceae > Fagus > Fagus sylvatica. Next base: position 17,054,988 of record OU015770.1, on the reverse strand, counting down.
TTCTTTTACAGTGATATGCATATGAATTGATAGATGTTTTTTTGTTATTTCACAGCACATCAACTTCCCTTGGAAAGGTTGTTTATCAGGTATCCACCATGTTATTCATATATCCTTTGCAAATGGTTCAATTTCATATTAATATTTTTTACTGTTGTTGCTTATCTCATATGGCCTCCCAAGCTTGAGACAAATAGATTATAATGATAACTTAAGCTTCAAATTTTTATTTCTCTATCCAACCATTAGTTTGATAGTTATCCAATTTCAGGCTTATGCGTAGGGGTTTTGACCATGGAGTGGAAATTTACACCTTAAAGATTGCCTCTCAATCACAAGAACATATTAACTCTTCCTATATTGATGCTTTCAAGGATTCTATTTCTGCCAATAAATTCTTTTTGTCTACTGTAACTTTGTTGTTGTTGAAAAAATGGGTGATTTTGGTTCTGACATTGCTCTTTTATCAATAAAAGTAGACATCCTTTCTAGGATTGTGTTTCAGCCATAAGTACTTTTTTCTACTGTAATTTTTTGTTGTTGAAGAATTGGGTGATTTTTGTGCTGGCATTGCTCCTTTATTTATAAAAGCAGACATCCTTACTTGATTAGATTTAATCTTTGACCTCACCTTTGCATATTGCATGCCCACCCACATATACAAGACAAGATTTTTTGGCTGAACCAAGGTATATGAGATAGGCTGAATCATGAAACTGATATTTCAAAAGGTTGAATGGTTGTGCAAATAATTGGATATGCTAATTTTTGTAGCTAAAGTATAAATAGTTTGGATGGTTGTGTGATTCTTAATGCCTTTTATGGATATTGTTTTCAGTCAATGTGGTGCTTAGTTGAAAACAAAGGTCACCAATTCAAATTTCTTTGGAGGATTTCTCTTTCATTTAGAGTAGCTTTTTTTTTTTTTTTTTTTTTTTTTTTTTTTTTTCAGCATGGTAATTTGTTGTGTTATTATCATAGTGGACAGACTTAAAATGCTCAACAATCATTTGCTTTGTTTCACTTTGCTAAACACACCTTGAATATGTGATTTAGTCATTCATGTTTGTGGATTTTTAACATATTGTCATGTTATGAGAGCAACTTTGATTTTCTTGAGTAATGTTTACTTACTATCATAAAGCCATCATTCTTACCTTTAAAGGATTTGAAGCTTTTTTTATTTATATGGTTTTGTTTCTCTCTCTACAGAGTACCTATAGAGACATAGAGAGGATTTAAAGCTTATGGTCATGTAGCAGTTGGATATCTTTACTCAAAATGTTTTAGTTTTAAAATAGTTTAACACATAGGATATTGGTTACATAGTATATTTCTTTCTTTTATCAATTGGTGATAAATGTTGGCTTCTGGTGTTTGGGTAGTATTGTCACCTTCATGCGAGATCATTTAATTTTTCTATATTTTATGTGTCATTTTTTTTTTTTTTTTTTAAAGACAATGTTTGAGGTACAACAAGAACATAGAATCAAATTTAGGCAAATGAGATAAGAGTTTTTTTTAATTAAGATATTTGAGGGGTTTTTTTTTAGTTTATAAATGTTTTCACTAAGGATAGATGAGAATGAAAGTCTTCATGTATTTTGATGAAAAAAATGTCATTTAGATTGGATTAGTTTTTATTTTTATTATTATTCAAATTACAGTGAGTCAGGAAATAATGTACTCCCTCCCCATGGGAGCTCAAAACATTCGATGGCAATCTTATCTTGTAGAAGCAATCTCCTTTCACTAGATTTTGCAAGAAGAGGAACTTCACATTATTGCAGAATGCTAACTTTCAAAGAAACAAATCATTTTTTGTGAAAAAAAAAATTATGTTTAAATCAATTATTTTTATAAAAAAAATATTAAAATTGTGTTCATTGGAATTACAGTAAAGTAAATATTATATTTTAAAATAAGATAGAACACCTTGATCGATATTGACTAACTTGCATTAGTTTTTGTGATTAAATTGTGAATCATTTAATTTAGTTTTACATTTTTTGCAGGTAATTCTCATGAAAAACAAGACTCACTTGAAGTTATTTAATTAAGTTGGGTTTAGCACTTTCTTCCGTGTTTGGGTGTTATGCCACCTTCATATATTCTTTTTGTAAGATCATTTAATATTTTTTTTTTATATTTTATATGCCTCCTTTTTATATGTTTGAGATAAAAAAAATAAAATAAAAAAATAAAAAAAGAAGAAGAAGAATAGAGTATCAAATTAGTTGGATGTCTTGCTTCATTTCAGTCACTAATGTAAACGGTTGTATGAAAAATGTCATTCATATCAAGTCCTTTCAAATATGTAGCATTGCCATGATAAGGGACTTTGAATATTAAAATTTAATAAAAAAGTGATGCTGAGAATTTTTTTTTGTTTCTTTTTGGGTTTACGAATAATTTTACCATAAATCATATATACATTTTCTCAAACTGAATTATGATATGAATTGTATAAAGCATCGGAGCCGAAGTTAGGTGCTATCAATTTGGAATTTGTATTGATCCTCAAAGTTATATATATGTAATGGAAATGGAAATTGAAGTCTTTGTTTTAATTTTGGAAAAAAAAATGGTTTTCATTATGTTATATTCATTAAATAAAAAAATTATTACAACTAGGTATTTTAATTTCTAAATTCTAAAGAAATTTATTATATATATATACTAAAAAAATTAATTGATCATTTTTCGCTCATCGCGCGAGTTTGCGACTAATAAACTTAAAAGTTGAAAGCTGAGAGCTAATACAAATGCACACTTAAGCTCTTAGCCGCTGTCATTCAATTGCAGATAATATTCCTATTCCACAAACAGTGCCTCCAGTAACATTGAATATATCAAATAGGACGGATTGTCCCTCAAATACAAAGCTTGCGGATAAGAATTAAGTGCCAATTAGAGGAGGAAATCACCCCTCAAAAAGACACGAACAAAGGAAAATCTGTGCTTCCCAATAAGAATCTATTGTACATCGTGATATGAAAGCCCATGTCTAATGCTTACCAAATTGAGTCTCGAGAGTTGAGAGTGCTGAGGAATCTTGTTAATAGTGTGATGGGCCAGCCTTTCAGATATCAATTTTGTGCATTGATATTGTCGGGTCCCCATTTGATTGGGCTTCAAGCACTCATGACTCCGTTAACCTCTTAACAAAAGGAGCTTGACTTCAAATAAAGCTTAGCTTTGTTTGGAAAAAGTTTCATTTAAGCACAATGAAGATAGGTGACTGTCGGATTGATATTGGACAGGAGTTTAGTCAAAACCAACTTGATTTAGAAAAATTAGTTATTTTATTTTTGTATTTTTGCTGATTGAAAAATTGGTCACCTAAAATGGGCATTTCACCCTCGAATGTGACCTAATATCAAGGTCTTGTCATTCTATTTGAGGGTTGAACATTAATTTTATTATTCTTTTAAAGTTTAAACTCAAAACCAATAATGGGGCAAGAATGTACTACATGACAAGAATCGTATGATATGTTTTAAAGAAAAAAAAAAAAAATCAAACAAATTTGGGATCATTATGTCATGCTGACATAGTGGGATGAACAAAATCCTACCAGCTTAGTTTGTGTTTGGATTCTCTACTTAAAAGTGATTTTACTGATTTTTATGCATAAAATGCATTTTGTAAAAAATCTGAGGTGTTTAGTTAGAATTTTGAAAAATACAAAATGCATTCTAGTGCCTTTTGCAAATTCTCATTTCTAGAGCAAAAGTCAGAATCCAAAATATTTTAAATTCTGATTCTAACTTCTACTTTTAATTTTTGCTAAAGTAAATGAGACTCACTTACAATAGTTTATTACTCGAACAACTCTTTTTTCCCTGCTTAATTTTTCTCTTTCTTTTTTTTATTTTCCTTCCATCTATTTTGTTCCCTACTTTTTTTTATGTGTTCACTATTTTTTCTCTTTCTTTCTTTTATCTTTGAAAAAGTATTCTCATTTTCTCATTTTGTATCAAAGAACCAGGGATGATTTGGAATGATCGTTAGTAATGTTTTTTTCTTTGTTTAATATAAACTTGTTATGATGTGCTTTTTCCAGCACTTTATTTGTAATGTTTGGATTATTTTATGTCATATTATGTTTTTTCTTTTATTTGTAATGTTTGGATGTTATATATATATATATATATATATATATATATATATATTATATATATATATTATATTTATATATATATATATAATATATGGATATATATATATATATAAACTGAGAAATGGGGGAGGGGTGTGAACTGTGAGGAGGAAATGAGAGAAAAAAAAATGAGATGGGTGAGGGGGGATGTATGTGTGTGGTGGGGGAGAAGAAAAAAGAAAGGTAGGGGGGTACATGGGTGGTGGGGAAAAAAAAAAATAAAGGAAATAAAAAAGAAAAAAGAAATGGGGAGTGGGGTTTACGTGTATGGTGGGAAAAAATGGGGAGTGGAAAAGAAAGAAGAAAAAAAATTTGAAAGGGAAAAAACTAAATTGGTTTTATTTGTATGTTCACTTTGTTTGGTGCAAAGTGTAGAATTGTGAAAATTTATTTAGAAGATGTCTATGATATTTTTTTTTTATCATAAATGGTTTGTGTATATCTCTATTGCACACACAATACACATTTCTCTATATTTTTTTATTACATTGTTCAAATTTTATAAAAATGTCAAGCAAGAGAGATGTGCACAAATCATGACCTATTTTTTTTTATTAGTAGACATTAATTTAAATCACAACGTAATACTTTATTTCTTTATTACATTGTTAATTTTGTATTGGTAGTAAATGTATTTTTAGCCTTGTATTGAGATATTTAAAAAAAAATGTTAATTACATAATGTATACTAATAATATATTATTTAATAGGAAGAATGCATTCTTTAAAATACCAACCAAACACAATTCCTTTCAGCATAATCACTTCTTATAAATAATTTCAATATTTTACCAAACGCACTATTTTCATCAAAATGCATTTTAGCAAGAATGCATTCCCAAAATAGAGGATCCAAACACAGGCTTAATATAAGCCAGATTCTCTATAGCATTAGCAGCTCATTTTTGTATTTAAATTTAATTAAATAACTTAATATAGAATTATATCTAATTTTATTTGAAAGGAATAACACTTCTTGTTATATCATATCAGTCCTTAATTATAACTTGGTGGTAAAGTATTTTCAATTAAATTGGATGTGTTTTTTATTGGTTTATTGCATATCCAATACAACAGAAATATCAATTAAGAAATTCAATCAATTCATGTTTTTTCTTCTTCAGATTCAACCCACAGTTTGAATTACGTGAAAAATTATGCCACGGTTAGTGGTATATTGTTACAAGATAGTATTTTATGGAGTAGCTGTATGCATAAGATAATTATCCGTCTAGTACTACCTGATCTGAAGCTTGCGCGAACAATTTATGCCATGTGTTAATCACACAGTGGATATTCATACAGTGGAGATATGATCATTTGAAAAATATGCCCACTTCAGTGAAGCTATAATGATTGGCTAGCATGCGTGCAACTTGAGAAGGACCATCTCCTTAATGTGTGTACCTTCACGATACAGACTTTTTTTTATTTCCTTCCTAGATTAAGGACCACCTTTGCTAGGGCAGAAAGTGACTTGCCTTGAATGTTGCAAGAGGGTGAGCTCTCAAATGTCTCAAACCATGCAAATCAAAGGGTTTATTTCGTTCTAAAATCCTCTGGAGGAGATTAATGACTGAGCTCTCAAAAACATACTAATATGGTCCTGATGGTTGAATGCAAAAATTTGCTTTTCTGGAGTGCCGATTTTGTGGACCCTAATCAATAATCAGCTCTATGTCCAGGCAACCTGTACTCGAGGAATTTACATGTATTTTCCCTTTCAACTTTATTTCTTGTTTTTACCAAAAAGAATAATAAAGAAAAAAAAATTATTTCATTTCATTTTTTTTTATTGAAAAATGGCTTTCACTAATATTTTTTCTTAGGTAATTAAGAGATAGGAGATGAATTAAGATTTTTCACTAATATGGAATAGTTGTTGGACTCTGACCTCTATGAAGTCTTATAATCATCCCATTTAAACCAAATAAACCCCCTTTTTTTTTTCTTTTTTTTTTTTTAAGACAAAAATTATTTAAAAACATACATATGGGGAGGAAGATGGAACCCATACCCATCTGGATGAAGATTATGGAAGGAACCGCCGAGCTAAATGCCTAGTGGGCGTTTTTCAAGTTTTCAAACACCCATCATTTGGCAAAGTAATTAAGTGAGGTTAAGTGAGATCCATGTGTTGTTAAAAATGAATAAACAAGTCAACAACAAATTGCAATGATTACAATTACTTGTCTGACTTAATTCTAAATGTGTTGACCATTTACATAAGCAATTATGTGTTTAGTACATTAACTTTTTATTAATGTCAACGCTGGGCTAAAACTTTTTCAATTTGTGAGCCACCGCTTTTTCTACTGCCGTGATTTAGCCACTAAGACTAAGAGCATTCCCTTTCCAGCACAGACATTAGTGACTAAAACAAAGAAATTTGCTGTTGCCCCCATGTAATCCACTACAAAATCATGTTAACCCTTGAAACGCAACAGATGGGCAATGAAGGACACAGCAGAAAAGAGATAAAGGGACTTGGGGTGTGGAGGGAAAAGTCTGGGTAGGGGACGAAGAGATAATCAGATAAAGAGAGTCATGGTTTTACAAGGGGTTGCAGATACATAAATGTGAGAGGTGAGAGGGTTAAGGGACTTAAAAGTTAAATCTAATATGACTATGATACTTGTTTAGTTTATAATGATGTCACCCAACAATTTGTAGAAATTTCTTACAAATGATATGTAACTAAGCTTTGTTTCGAAACAATAAAATAATAGTAGACAATGACACTCTAAAACTCTCAATTATACCGTGTGAACCTAATCGTTTGAGCCCATTTTTTGAGTTTCACTATGTCTATCTTAATCTGTTGGAGTTACAGGGTAAAGTCACTATTTATGAAAAAATTTGGCCTATTTGTAGGAGTGCAAGTTAATCTCTTTTGCATGTTTGAGTGCCACACGGCTTCGATAGTTTGGTCAAAGTGTCCTTTGCCTATATCATTCTCAGTGATACGTGGCCTCCCTAAAAGAATGGATCCATCTTCTTCTCAATGCTATGTAATCATAATTAGAAATCACTAAATCTAAAAGCAATAAAAATCGAAACACATATTAGGTGATGAAGTGGAAAACCAATTGATAAAAAAAATGTCAACCTCCAAAAACACCTTCAAGTCCCAACACGCAACCACACCAAACTCAACCACAAACACAATCATTAATTCCTATAGCAACAATCAAAATAAGAAAAACTCAAATTGCTCTTGAATGCTGTTGAGTTTAAATCCTACTTAAAGGCTTTCAGATTTGGGTGGTGCAGAGAGGTCTTGGGCCAATGGTTTGATGGCATCGATTTGCTTTGTGTGGAGATTTTAAGATTGGTGGTTTGACTGGCTGGGTTGCGTCGTAATCGAGGTCCCCGTGGTCGACGATGTCACTCAGAATTGGTCAACCCAGATTGCGAGCCCCACTTGAGCACTATTAAAACCACACTAGAACATCGAGATCCCTGTCTCCAACTCCTTCACCGTAAAAGCATTGCCAGAGATTCTCCATCTACACTTCTTCGCTAACCATATCGGCTTACATCACCAGCCGCGAAACAACATTATTGAGCGAGGGCAACATGGCCAAGTCCTCCACAGAGTGGGTTGCAGTGGTGAAAGAGAAACCGATAAGAGAGAGTACTACGAAAATAAAATCAGAAGAACAAAAAAGAACATAATTAAAATTAATAATTAATTTGCTGATGTGGTTTAAATAAAACTTAAAATGACGAGAGCATATATGCTACAATGGTTTGATATACAATTTTTGCAATGTTTCAATAATAACACATCATCTAATAAAAAAATATGACTCAATATTTAATATGTTTGTTGGATTTAACACATCACACATTTTTTTTATTAGGTGATATATTATTATTTGAGCATTGTAGATATTGTATATTAAAACATTATAGTTGATACATTCTCCAAAATGATATATTTTTTTAGGGTTAAGAGAGCATTGGATGGTACACGATACATGATCGAAATGTGGACCTTTTTGGACATGTGTCGTGTCTGTATCGCGTCTAGTATCACTCCCTTTTTTCAATAAAAAAATGTTTAGATGACATTGTAGTTGATATGCTCCCCAAAATGACATATTGTTTTTTAGGGTTAAGCGAGCATTGGATGATACACAATACATGATCGAAACGTGGACCTTTTTGGACATGTGTCGTGTCCGTGTCGCGTCTAGTGTCACTACCTTTTTTCAATAAAAAATGTTTAGATGACATTGTAGTTGATATGCTCCCCAAAATAACATATTGTTTTTTTGGGTTAAGCGAGCATTGGATGGTACACGATGCATGATCGAAATGTGGACCTTTTTGGACATGTGTCGTGTTCGTGTCGCGTTCAGTGTCACTCCCTTTTTCAATAAAAAATGTTTAAATGACATCTAATTAGGGTTGTGAATGAACCAAGCCAAGCCGAGTTGAGTTAAGTATTGAAAGTTCAGGATTGCTCATTTAAATTTAATTTTAAATACACGCTCGAGTTCAACAACAAACAATATTATATTTTCAATCTTGGTTTATTTTGTGTATAAACTTATATAAATTACATTCACCAATTTTGTATTGTTAAAAATTATATATAATACTACAATGAAATGGGGTATTTATCTTACCAATATACTACAAATAATAATTTGATATCTTATGAATTTATTTACAAACTTACACAAACAAATATGAAGCATATATAAGTATATTTTTATACATATATACATATAAATATATACTATTAGATATATTTAAAACGAGTACTCATGTTTACGAATATATTATTATATTTAAACTTGACTTATTTAACAGTTGAGACTAAACCTAAGATTGAGCTTGACTTGTTTGTTAAATAAACGAATATAAACAATCTTTTTCGTGAACCAAGCTAAGTTGTTAAAAAACAACTCAATTCATTTATAGCCTTACATGTAATAATAACCTTATTAATGGGCATATACAAAAGGACTTGAATTTAAATACCATATAATGTTAAGGATGAAAATCCAACTTATTAAACGTAAAAAGACAAAATCAAAATGACTCCAATTTTAAAGGATGTAATTCACAATTTAATCTTATAAATTAGTATTATTTCTCATCTTCCAAAAAAAAAAAACATAAGGGTACAAACAAAAATAATTCATAAAAGAAGGTGAAAAATATAATTACAAGAAATGAGGGGAACAAACATAAAACACAATTTTGTGAGAAACATAAAAGAAAGAAAATTATATGCTAATCACTTTGTTATTATTCGAGGTAGCAAAAACTCACCCGGGGACACAAATTTAGTTACCCGAAACCTGTCTCTCTCATTCTAAATTTCTAATCACTATCTCAATCTCTATCTTATTTAGTTCCCGTCGAAATCAAAACTCTAACATACTTCTACAACTCAAAGCTGATCAGATTTGCTTAGAACTTAAAAGTTAAAAGAGATCAAAAAGGAAAAATAAAATAAAAAAAAGAAATGAAAGGAAAAAGAAAAGTAAACTGAACAATGCAGAGCATGTAATGAGTTCAGCTTTTTCTTCAAAAAAAATGAGAGCAGCTTTTTCTTACTCTTCCTTTTTCTCGAACTTCTATATATATATTAGGACTATATATATAAAATATTTTGCTTATACATAAAATGGAACAGTGAATCAAAGCCTAGTGGGAGTGTATTGTTTCGAGATCTAGTCTTCTCACATCGGAAAGCTGCGATTTTCGTTTTCAATGGTGGGATTTCTTGATTCCTGAGAAAATCTCATGTCGGAAAGTCTTCCACGGAGTGTGTTCCATAATTCATAGTACGCCTCTCGGTTCATATTTTTAGTTCTTCAAAGTTCAAACTTTTTAACAATTCAAAAAAAAGTTCAAACTTTTTATAACATCTGGGTTCTCTTTCCTCTATTAGTAAAAAATCAAATGCCAATGTATTAGGATTTGTTTTTGTGTTTTTTGATTGTTATGTGAATCTCATAGGAAAGCTTTCAAATATCATGCTGGTGATTGATGTTCTATCAACATGTTTTTTGTGCTTTTTTTTTTTTACCAACTATTGAAATAAGTAGAACGTTTCTATGAAAATCTTTACAGGGTAGGTAGGCCAAAATTTCAAAATATTTAGACCTCTGAGGGTTTGCATGCACAGAGGCTCTAGAAACCCTAGGAATCTGAGAGATTAGCTATCAGTTTTTCAGGGTTTCAGAGTCCTTCCAAAGCCCCAAAACCGTTTCCCAAATTTTCTGTTTCTCAATTTCGTCAGGATTGGTTTCATTTTTTTTTTTTTTCAGTTCCTTGAATTAGGCTTCTAATATATATATAAAAATTCCCATAACGCTCACCACCAACCAGTTTTGCATGCATTAACTTCTCTACCATCCATTTGTCACTTCAATTTTTTTTGTTTCCATCTCTGGGTTTTGCTATAAATCTCAAGCTCACTACTTCACTGCCTTGCATTCACTTAAACTAGCTCTCAAAGCACTGCATACTCTGCTTTCTTTCAATACTCTGTTTTCCTACTCTGTTTCTATCAATACTCTGTTTTTTCCATTCCTATGGCTAAAATTTCGAGTGTTTTGTCAATGAGACACTTTTTCGTGCTTTCTTTAGCTTTGAATGTAAGTTTCATTTTGAGAACTGTGTACGAGAGGGAACATGGCCTTAGTTGGTTCGGTTTTGAATCTGAGAATGACCAAGTTACACAGAGGACGCGCTTGTCTATGTCTTCTTCTTCATCTTCCTTGTCCTCAACCACTACTACTCTGACTGAAGCTCAAGATGGCGGGGAAAGAATCATCAATCTCGACCAGTAAGTACAACACTGTGTTTCTATTTGTTTTATGCTAATATCAAATTATTGTATGCTTGCCATGAAGTTTCTCAATGACCAATGTATCATTGACCTCCTTTGTGTCAGATTGTCAGGTTATTTACCTTGCCAAGTTATCTTTTTTTTTTTTTTTTTTTTTTTTTTTTTTTCTCACATAAGAAATATTAGCAAGGAATGATGATTTAAGTTTTAACAATAATTTTTGCACAAAAGTTTATTTGGCACAAATTGGCAGTGCCCCAAAAAAGAAAAGTTCATGGGGGTATAATTGTCAATTGGAGTAGCAAAATGAACAGCTTTAGGAATGTGAAAGTATAGGTAAGCAATGGTGCATAAAAAAATCCAAAGGGTCCTTGCTATGTCAGAAACCTGAGTGTTGTCAGTGATATTTCTCAAATGGTCATGGGACATGGGCGGGTGCAATTATTATTTTATTTTGTTTATTATTTATATTTGTAACTCTGCTGGCTTTGTATACTGTATAGTGGTACTGGGATTCCAATTCCATAACGCACGCTGGGAGCTTACGTTTTTTCTTTTCAGAAGAGAGAATACTGCCGGCTATGGAATCTGGCAATTTTCCAGTTAGACAAAGACAGTTCCTTGTGTTTAGTTGAGATTTTCTATGGTGCATGTTACACTTGGGGAGCCCCTGTCGCACTTGATGACTCTTCTTTTGTCATTTCTCTGTTCCCAAGTTGAAGGGGGTGGGGGATGGTGCTATATTGTTATTACTAGATTCTAATAACATGCACCATTCTTTGTGCTCATTGACACTTGACCAACATCATGATTATGTACCTAAGTCGTAGACCTCAAATTGCACAACAACCTATCAGTTAAAAGTTAATATAAGCTGGTTGGAGACCTCAATGTGCATGTCATATAGGATATACTTACCAAAAAAAAAATGTCATATAGGATTTACTTACCAAAAAAAAATGTCATATAGGATATACTTACCAAACTAAAATGTCATATAAGATATAGTACAACTGCACAAGCTACTAAAACCTTAATACTATGTTTGTTATCCATCTGTCGGTAACTTAGTGGTGTCATCCTCCCCTATTTGATATATATATATATATCTATCTCGGATAGTGTCTGTTTAAGCTTTCACACATATACTTAGATTAGATTAATTAAAAATTTCTATCTCCACTAAAAAAACTTATGTTTATTTAGGTGGTAGAGGGAAAGGAAGGGAAGGGAATGGAAAGGAAGGGAAATGATTCATCCTTTTCACTGTTTGATTGAGAGAAAAGGAGGAAAAAGAAATTGGTGGGAACCTAGATTTTTACATGTGGGCCTTCCAAAGGTGTGTCTTCCCAAATTGGGAGGAAAAGAGGGGGGAAAGCTTCTCTTCTCTTTTCTCTCCCTTTTGTCTTTTCTCTCTTCACCTACGACCAAACAAAATGGGTTAGCTTAGTAGTTCTTAAGAACTTATGAGTCCCGAATTTGAAATATCTCGTCAACATCTTAAGGTTATCTTAAGAAATTTTTTCATATAATTACTTGATATGTATTAGAGGGTGAACTACATGCACGACTCAAAAAAGTCAGACACATACTGTTGTTCACTATAGAGGCCTAGAAGTAGATGATGTCTATGGGAGCCATGTGGTTTGTGCACAGTGCATGCAGCCAAGCTTTAGGCCTTTGGTGTGATGTAAAAGACTAAAGTGGCTCCGTGGGATGTTTGAGATCTTACAACTTTTGGCCGCCCAAGCTTTAAAAGGACCTTTGTTAGTCCCATATGTCCCATATGGAAGAAAAAAAAAAGGTGGGATTGTCTAGATCTATCACTTTGTGGGTCCTACATCTTATAAAGATATATGATCAATATATCTTTGGTCCTTACCTATAAAATCATGACTAGATTACGTGGCCTAGAATCTTATTAGAAAGGTAAAAAAAACACATTTTGAAAATATAAAATTTAAATTTTGTGTCTCGTATAAAAACATATTTTGATAATATAAAATTTAAATTTTGTGTTTGGTAAAAAGAATAAAAACATGATTTATAAAAAATTTATCTTAAAAATCACGAATGAAATTCAAAACTTCAATTTTAAAACATGCTTCCAACAAATAAAAACATGATAAAGAAAAAAAAAAAAAAGAGTTTCTAAACGGAAGTTACACCATATTGATCTCATGTTACATCCAGCCAAAAAAAAACATATTGATCTTATTTTCTATCATTGATCTGGTAGACAGGGACCCACATTGCTGCCATCTCCATACCTACCCCTTGCAAATTTAGAATCCCATTGCTGTGCATTGTCTTTTCCTCCTAGAAGTGACAGTTTTCACCATTAATTCTGCCTATCAAAATGTCATCTCATTTTTCCACTGCAAGACTATTCCATAGTATTTCAATTTTGGATGTGACTTTTCTTTTTGTTTTTCACTTTTTTTGTTTTATTATAAATAGGATGTAGGTTGGTCATATAGGTAACTTCCATAACCAATTTATATGGTGGACTGTCCGGGGAAGACTAATTTTACAATTAGTAATTATTAGATTTGAAAACTTTATCTGAATGAAATATTAATCATTTTCTAATATGTACCATGATAATATAATAATTATATGATAGCCAACATACACATTGTCTTGAAGATGTTAATTTTATAATGTTATTTGAACAGCGGTGATCCGACAATGTACGAAAAATATTGGCAACAAATGGGGGACAAAACTACAGTTGTGATCCCAGGGTGGCAATATATGAGCTACTTTTCTGATCTGAGCAACATTTGTTGGTTTTTGGAGCCTGATTTTGCTAAGGAAGTGGTCAGGTTACACAAAGTTGTTGGAAATGCTGTGACGGAAGGTCGTCACATTGTTGTTGGTACAGGTTCATCTCAGCTCTACCTAGCTGCTCTCTTTGCTCTTTCTCCAAGTGATGCATCCGAACCAATAAGCGTGGTATCTCAAGCCCCTTTCTATTCGGTGAGTGTGATAATTAGTTATATTATACTGTCCTCTTTGTTAGTTTTAATATCAATGCTGCTTAATTTAATCTTCTTTGAATTTGATATTCTAGCAAGTTGTGGTTGTGCTTGTTAGAGAATCTATTCAAAGAGAATTGTATCACCAATGAACAAAGGATTATTCCTGTGCTTTTGTATTTTATTAATTTAATCACTTTGATCATGATTAATTTAATCACTTTACAAAGTGGGCATGCTTATATTTCTTTGTCAAAATTACTTTGCACTAATGACATAGTATAATATTGTTGACCTTGTCCAATATATTAATAGTATCATGCTATGCTATTTGTTTCTCCAGCACTATCAACAATTTCAACTCTTAATTAATTTTCTAATACTCTACTTTGGCATCTTAATTATTTTCTCCGCACTTAATTTATGCTTCCCTATCTTTTTTTCTCTCTTCCTCACGCTTGCACTAATGCGCGCTGACACATTGCCGAACTAAGCCCCCATTCAACAAGCCCTCACAATGCACATGGAGACCTCAAACTTGCATGTGCAAAACTTGATTGGTTATTCAAATACATTTTGTACTTTCAGATTCATAAGAACCGATTAAAAGAAGGAATTCCTTAATGTTCATGAAGTTGAGAGTCAAACTGCCCTTAATTAATTATTAAAAACAAGTCAACCATGTTGCATAGCAAAACGATTTTTATGGTTTTGAATTTTGATGGGTTGTGTCATATGCACTGTCTGTGCATTACTTTTCTAGCTTGTTCAATGTAGCAGAAAATTGCGTTAGGCACATAGTATTAAATACCAATTTGTTTGATGACTGTCATGATGCTGTCCACATTCATAGAATTCAAAATGGCCTGATATAACAAGTAAATATCTTTTCCACGTTTCTTTGCCGCCTAAGAAATATGAACTGCCCCCTAAGAAACATGAACCTCGCAGATTTTAGAGTAAACTCTAAGCCATAGTCCATCTTTAGACCAATACTTATTTTATGCATCAGATATATGCATCCTCCTCTCACAATGTGTGAGCCTCACACCCGTATGGGACCCAACACTGTGAGGGGAGGAAACATATAGCTATTGTATGAGATACCTTATCTACTTAGACTGCTGTGTACTTATTGACTGTTTGCTGGAGGATAACATATGACATAGTTATACACTTGTTTCTTATCTTCTTTGTTCTAAGATGCAATTTATTAAAATTTAGTGACTTAGTGCCATTAAAATGCTCATAATCATAACCAGTTCCATTAGGTCCTAGTGAATGTCAAAGTGGAGACTTTTTAATAGTTTGCTAAAGATATTAGATTTCAAGCTTGGTTTGGTATTCTGGATTGCTGAAAAATCTAATATTTGTCCAAATAATTAGAAAATAGATTATTATTTGTTTGATTCGTTTTCTTTTAAATCAAAGAACTGATCTGTGATCTGCCTATTAGACATTAACATCCTTAAGATATGTTAAATTAAAACTTACGTTCAAATTACTTGCAGTCCTACCCATCTATGACGGATTGCCTCAAGTCAGGACTGTACAAATGGGCTGGTGACGCACAGAACTTCAGTAAAGAGGGGCCTTACATTGAACTAGTCACTTCCCCAAACAACCCTGATGGTAATTCAAGGCGGTCAGTGGTCAATAGACGTGAGGGGACATTGATTCATGACCTTGCCTACTATTGGCCACAATATACTCCCATTTCTTCGCCTGCAGACTATGAGCTCATGTTGTTCACCGTTTCAAAGAGCACTGGCCATGCAGGGATGCGCATTGGGTAAGCTGATCATATCAGTAGCTGTATTTGGTGTGTTCTAATGTAATGGTCTGTAATGCGAGTCATATGTGTCTGCATTGGTTCCATTTCTAATGTTTTCGCTTAAACATTTCCCAGTTGGGCTATTGTTAAGGACAAAGAGGTTGCGAAGAGAATGACTAAATTTGTTGAGATCAACACGATAGGTGTGTCCAAGGATTCACAGATTCGAGCTGCTAAGGTTCTGAAAACTGTGTCTGACAGCTATGAACATGTTGGCAGCTCGGAAGTAAGTGAATCCTTTTTCAACTTCAGCTACCACCTTATGGCAGACAGGTGGAAGTTGTTGAGAGAGGCAGTTGAACAAAGCGGAATTTTTAGTCTGCCTGAATTTCATCCTGCATTCTGCACCTTTTTAAATCAGGTCTCGGAGCCTCAACCTGGTAATACAACACACCAACTAGTTAGATGCATGTATTTCATATTCATAGTATATATAATAGGGTAATGATTGTCTCATACCATTCAAAAATTGTGGACATATATTCACAATTTGTGAACATATGTCTAGGGGATGTGAGACAAGCATAACCCTATAGAGTAACGTGTTATGTTATAGAGTTACACTCATATCTTACTATACCCTTTGCAGCTTTTGCGTGGTTAAAATGTGAAACAGATTTAGAGGACTGCGAAAGCTTCCTACGAGGCCATAAAATTTTGACTCGAGGGGGAAAGCACTTTGGGGTTGGCCCTAAGTATGTGAGGGTGAGCATGCTGGATAGGGATGAAAATTTCATACCATTTGTAAAAAGACTGTCCAGGATCCACTTATGACCAAAGTGGATCCCTTGTTTCAAGCTTGTGCAGGAGGAAGTTTGGGGAGAAAAGGGTGGCTGTGACTAGTGAGCTCAAGCATGTAAATGTAGAAAAAGAAAGCAATAACAATTTTTTTCCTTTTTTGAGCTATTTATAATCTCTCTTTCTCTATTAATTCTCATGGTTTATGGCTTTCATCTACTTTAATTTGGCTTAAATTTCTTATTGGTGTTAAAAAAAAGGTGTACTTGATGCATTCGGCGATTATTTGAATGTGAAAATTCGGTGTGGAAGCAACATATTAACATATTAAAGCAACAAAACAATAAAAGATCATATATCTCAGTACCAATCCTGTTTCATTAATTTCTTCAGATATTTCTTACATGTCAATTTGAGACTAGAAGACTTGTATTATACTGAGTAAAAGTTTTTGACCCATAAATGAGTAAACAAAAGAAAACAAAGTTAATGGAAGGCAAAGACATGGTACAAATTTTTGTAAACCCTAATAATCAGAAACCAGCAGGTTTTTAGATAAACCATCTGTCCTTGACAGTTGACACTAACAATTGAATGAAGTACAAAGTACTTGATACTTACTGGTAAAGACTGGGATCGTTCTCCCATAATGATGAATTTTTTCATCATTGGCATGTTGGCTGTAATTGAGTTTAGTCGAGGCAGTACTAAATGTTCGAAAAAAATTTGGATTTTTTAAATTAATTTGTTAACATATTTTAAAATTATGTGCGGGCAGGATGGGCAAAAATAGGACAACACGGGACGAGGGATGTCAGTTCTTTTGTAGGGCACCCATGATCTGATGCCATCCTGTCCTGTTACCTAGTTCGAACTTTGCTTAATAAGATTAATAGGGTGTTTAAGTTTGGTTTGAACTTGTTTCAAACTCCCTTGTAACATCCAAACACTGAGTTTGTTAAAAATTCAAGTAGCTTGAACTCAACTTGCTTCATTAGTGAAGCCATCAATCGACCATGAGCTAAAATCAAGCTCGAGCTCAATTCCACAAACAAAACTTGTTCATGTAAAAAAGTAATAATAATAAAAAATAAAAAAACGTTGGAGTTAATGGAAAAAAGTCAAAATAAGAGTAACAAATAGAAAAGTAAAATTTTGACATAGATATAGGGTGTAATCTAGCCAATGCATGCTTAGATATTTTGTAGGTTATTTTTTCAAGCGCATAACAAACCTTATTAACAAGCTTAAGTTGAGCCTATGCTTTGACTTGTTTATTCTCAGTTTTATATTCACGAGCTTGTTTAAGCTTGTTTACTAAACAAGCTAAAATTAAGGTTCAAACTCGTCTTATTTATAAACAAATTAACCAACATTGACAAATTATTTACAAAGTTGAGTCAAGCTTGATTAATTTATAACCCTATAATAGAATTGACCAACATAAGTTTTTGTGTGCAATAAAATGAAAGTTACATATAGGGGTGTGTATGGGTTGAGTTGGGTCATGTTTGGGGTATTTTTCAGTCCCCAACCCCTAACAACTCTAAAAACCAACCCAATCCAACCCAACCCACAATAATCGGGTTAAATCGTTAAATTGATGCCACTTTGTCAAGAGTAATAAAAATTTGAGCTTTTATTCCACTGTTTAAGTTCATTATTCAAATAATAAAATTTACATAATTGGGCTTGAGAATGAGATGAGGGCAAGAAAAAAAAAAATAGGTTTATTATTTTGGGTGTTATGTGTGGTGTGTATGTAAAAAATAAATAATGTTTTTTTAATAGCATAGGTTGGGTCAGATTATTTTGGTTGAAAATTTTCCTAATTCGAACCTAACCCATGACCCAGCCCGAACTTAAAAAAATTTGAGACCCAAGGTTTGGAAATGGTTCCTAAAACTTCACTAAAAGGTGGCAGAGGAGTGGGTGGATATCATACTTACAAGAGTATTTAAGTAGGGAAAATTATTAGGTATTCCGGGACTACATTAAATGCATACTCCCTCCTCTTACAGAAGTGGTGGGTCCCATCATGAATTTAATTAGCGGGACCTATAACTTTTGTGAGAGGAGGGAGTACGCATTTAATGTACTCCCGGAGTATAGTATAATTACCCAGTAAGTAGGGTAAAACTTAGGTACAGATTCTTAGGTTAGGTACATTAGGTTCTTCAATTGAATGCAAACAAATGGTTGCATTAATCAATGAAATACAAACAATGTTATCTTTTTCAAGAATATTTAAATTCAATATATTTGAATTCAACTAAGAACCTAATGTACTTGACCTAAAGAATTGTACCTAAATTTTATCTATTTAAGTATATGGTAATCTTATTAAAACCAATGAAATAAGTAATTCTTAAGCAATTAAGCTAAAAAAAAAAAAAGGAGTAATTCTTAAATTATAATAACTCATTAGGGAAAAGGTCTTTGTCATTTTTATTTTTATTTTTGACAATTCGATAGTTAGGGAGAGAGTATTTGAATACTGGATATCTTTATTGGAAATACTAAAAGGTGCCAATTGAGCTACAAGGCTCTTAACTTTGTAATTTTTAGAATATTATTACCAAGGAACATATCCTTAAAACGTATGTATAGCCATTCAAGGAAAAAGAAAAATTTCACAACCTTTCTAGGTTGGAACAAGAGTATTAATATCATGAATTCAAGGGATGTAAAATCATATGAACCATATTCCGCAGACTTATATGGTAAATATTAAATTATTAATGTATATATCCATGATATGCAATATAATTATGCTCTAACTAATTTAGTAACAAATCAAGATCCTTTTAAATAATCAAGCATTTATGTCTTAAGAAAATATAAAAATAATATTAAAGTTAGAAGATTACCTCGCTAGCCAGTAAGGGAAGGATATAGATGCTCAGAGTTATTAAAGCATCCTTTGTGCTTTCGTTTTTCCCATGCCATCGATTTCTATTAAGTTAAAAGCATTCTTAAGCAACCCTAACTTATTTTCATCCTCTTCATTGCTATCCATAAGGAAAAGCTTTAAACAAGTTGAAGTTCTTGCCTTTTAGAAGGATGTGCTCGTATAAGAATCAGGTGACAAAATGAAAGGCAGAATTGAAGTCTATTGAAATTCACAAGCATCTCCATGCATGATTTTATCTGACTCATATAATGCCTATTGCAGTTGTAGAAATCAATATCCAAGTGAAAGAAAACAATTACAGATGTTTGACTCACATGTTTTGAAATTTAATGTGTTAGAACCGATGGTAGAGTTGAAATTTCCCAAAATCTGAAAACATCTATACATGTGAATTCATTGAAATCAGGTAATGCCTGTCTTAGTTTCAAAAATTGAAGCCCAAGTGGAGAAACTAATTACACGTATTTGACTCACATCTAATGGAATAGAACCGTCGTCGGAGTTTTTTTTGGCTAAAACAGAAACTTTTATTAATCAAAGACAAGAAAGAGAGTCAAGCCTCCAAGCTTCCAGAACTGGTATGGGAATGGAGCTGTTAGAACTACAAAAAACATGTTTAGTCATGGAGTGGGCAACCCCATTAGCTTCCCTTCTCACCCAGTTGAAATTACAAGACAAAAATAAACTTTTGAAATTATATTGAAATTCAAAAAGCATATATTCATGTGATTTTATCTAACTCACGTAACGCTTGTTTTGGTTTAGAAATGTGTGGCCAAATAGAAACTGATTATACGTGTTGGCTCGCATGTTATGAGATTTATCATTGTTGAACAAATGGCAGGATTGAATGCATTGGAATCTGAAAGTATCTTTTCACATGATTTTATATGATTCACGAAACATCTATTTCAATTTTAGAAATCAAATGCCAAGTGGAGTTCCATTTATGCTTTAACGTTTGTTTTGGTTTTAGAAATGTATGGCCTAGTGGAGAAACCAATTATACGTGTTGGCTCGCATGTTATGAGATTCATTATTGTTGAACAAGTGGCAGGATTGAATGCATTGAAATCTGAAAGCATCTCTTCATATGATATTATATGATTCACGAAATGTCCATTTCTATTTTAGAAATCAAATGCAAAGTGGAGTTCTATTTACGCTTTAAAGCTTGTTTTGGTTATAGAAATGTATAGCCAAGTGGAGAATGGCTTGCATGCAAGGACGTAGTCAGGATTTCAATTGGGTGGGGGCTAAAGTATGAACCATATATATATATATTTTTTCATGAAAATCCAAAGTAACATCCATTTTGTATTAATAAAATATCAACAAATGAAAAGACACATGATAACTATTTCTAAATGTATTGCAATGCAATTATCTAATAAAATGAAAGTCGATTTTTTAAAATTATTGAAATCATCTATGATTAATTATGTATTAAGTGTCTCATCAAATAAATTTATGTTTATATGTCATTATATGTACATTAATATTCTAACAAAAAAGACTAATTATTATTACTATTGCTAAGTAAATTCGAAAACAAGAAAATGAAAAACTCAAGGCCAAAAAGAAAGAAAAAAAGATGTGAGTATAGGTCGACAAAAAGAAACTAAAGTTTTTAAACTATTAAGTTTAAAAATAATGATTTATAATCAAAGTTGTCAATACCGTACCGGAAGTCATTTCGGTTTTATTAGAGAAATAAAATATTTTGGTATTGGTCTATATTAGATGGAAGAACTTTAATAACTAAATATTTATTAAATTTATATTTTCTTTCGATACTCATTTGACCAAACAATACCAATTTATTTCCATTTTAACCCATATCTCCACTTAAGCCCCTAGCCCAACTGCCCAACAAATTATTTTTTCTTCTTCTTCTTAATTTTATATTGTTAAACTCTCTTTTATTCTCCTCCTCTCATTCTTTTCTTCTTTCATCATACCTTTTGTTTTCTCTTTTACTTCTTTTTCTTCCACACTTTATCTTCTATCTTCTCTTTCTTTTCGTATTTCCTTCATTTCCTCTTTCTACTTGCATTTGAGACCAACAACTCTTTGTTTTTTTTTTCCTCATCATTTTAGTCTTCTTCTTATTTCATTTTTTTTTTCTTCTTTAGTCTGAACCACTGACCACCTTCCTCACTCTCACAATCCTTACTTGTTAGATTAGAAGTGGTAGAACAACCGGGGCAAGGTTAATATTCATGGGCATATTCTAAATCATCCTTTAACAATATATACCATTAGAGTTTTTTAATAAAAGCTGGCAGGGGTCATGGCCCCCTTTGGTCTTAACGTGACTCCGTCCTTGCTTACATGTTATGATATTCATCATTATTGAACAAATGATAGGATTGAGTGCATTAAAATCTAAAAGCATCTCTTCACGTGATTTTATATGATTCACAAAACATCTATTTCTATTTTAGAAATCAAATGTCAGGTGGAGTTCCATTTACGCTTGTTTGACTCACATGTTTTGAAATTTAATTTGTTAGAACCGATGGCAGAGTTGAAATTTCTCAAAATCTGAAAACATCTTTACATGTGAATTCATTGAAATCACCAGGGCCGGCCCAACCCTTAAGCGAGTGAAGCCGTCGCTTGAGGCCCCAGCAAAAATAAAAAATTACCCTTTATAAAAAAGGCCCCAAATTATAAAAAGGGAAACCCATAGAGCCCCTAGAGAGATGAAGCTACATTAAGAAGCAGTAATTATATGTAGTTGCAGTGCCCATTTTCTCCGTTTTAGCCTCTCTGGTTTGAGTCTTCACTTCACTGTTGCTCTTTCTTCTTTCTCCTTCTCTTCCTCTTCTTTTCTTCTGCTTTTTTTTCTTTATTCTTTACGTACAAGACAATTAGTTTATCAATTATCAGCCAACACCCCCCCTTTTCATTCTTCTCCAACCACGTGGATTCCCCTCCCCCATTCCTTTTGCTTTTTTGCTTTTTGCTTTTTGCTTTTTGCATTTTATTTTTTAAATGTCTTTTATTTTTTTTTTTTTTTTTTTCTGTATTGGTATTAGGCCTTGGTACCTAGGGCCGGCCCAATACCAGTACTTATAACGTTGGGGGCCTTATTTTAAAATTTTGCTTGAGGCCCCCAAAATAATTGGGCCGGCCCTGGAAATCACGTAACGCCTGTATTAGCTTCAAAAATCGAAGGCCAAGTAGAGAAACTAATTACACATGTTTGACTCACATCTAATGGAATAGAACTGTCGTCGGAGTTGAAATTATATTGAAATTCAAAAAAGCATCTATTCACGTGATTTTATCCAACTCACATAACGCTTGTTTTGGTTTAAAAATGTGTGGCCAAATGGAGAAACTGATTATACGTGTTGGCTCGCATGTTATGAGATTTATCATTGTTGAACAAATGGCATGATTGAATGCATTGAAATCTAAAACCATATTTTCACATGATTTTATATGATGCACGAAACATCTATTTCAATTTTACAAATCAAATGCCAAGTAAAGTTCCATTTACGCTTTAACGTTTGTTTTGGTTTTAGAAATGTATGGCCTAGTGGAGAAACCAATTATATGTGTAGGTTCGTTTGTTATGAGATTCATTATTGTTGAACAAGTGGCAAGATTGAATGCATTGAAATCTGAAAGCATCTCTTCACGTGATATTATATGTTTCACAAAACGTCTATTTCGTTTTTAGAAATCAAATGTCAAGTGGAGTTCCATTTACGCTTTAATGCTTGTTTTGGTTATAGAAATGTATAGCCAAGTAGAGAAACCAATTATACGTGTTGGCTCACATGTTATGAGATTCATCATTGTTGAACAAATGGCAGGATTGAATGCATTGAAATCCAAAAGCACCTCTTCACGTGATTTTATATGATTCACGAAACGTCTATTAATTTCTATTTTAGAAATCAAATGCCAAGTGGAGTTCTATTTACACTTTAGTGCTTGCTTTGATTTTAGAAATGTATGGCTAAATGGAGAAACCAATTATACGTGTTGGCTCGCGTGTTATGAGATTCATCATAGTTGAACAAATGGCAGGATTGAGTGCATTGAAATCTAAAAAAATCTCTTCATGTGATTTTATATGATTCACAAAACATCTATTTCTATTTTAGAAATCAAATTTACGCTTGTTTGACTCATATGTAATAGGATTCAACGTGACACAATACATAGTGAGGTTGAAATGTATAGTAATTCAAAACATCTTTTCACTGATTTCATTTGACTCACACAATGTTTATTTCAATTTTTGAAATCAAAATCCATATGAAGAAACTAATTAGACATGTTGCATAAGTATACCTTATGGTATGGCCGGAGTAACAGGACCATTTTGCATCAGACAGCAAGGTTGGCTTCTCAGAAACTCCCATCGAACTGCACCCTGTTGTCAATTCCTGATCTAATTTTTCGGGCAAAAATATTTCAAAATTAGTAAAAGGTCTTTAGCTAAAACCTTCTGTCCTTGACACTAAAGTATAAAATACTCGATAGCAACTTTCTACTTTGAGCTACTACTAGTAGTAAAGACTGGTATTCCT
This sequence comes from Fagus sylvatica, assembly GCA_907173295.1. NCBI lineage: Eukaryota > Viridiplantae > Streptophyta > Magnoliopsida > Fagales > Fagaceae > Fagus > Fagus sylvatica. The sequence goes on along the minus strand of OU015770.1, from coordinate 17,030,986 downwards.
GGCCTGTTGGACATGCACATAGCCTTATATACAGAAGTAGGTTTCTCTATAAACTTCATATAAGCATTGTCAAGCAGATCATTTTGGAGTCTATGGGCTTTAAGTCTTTGACTCCGAAGGACCGAAACTAGATATATTAGAGAAAGGGCCGACCGTTCATAACCAAAGCCCACTGACGATTTATTAGAGACCATTATGACTAGTGGTTCTACCGAAAGGTCCAAAATCTCAGCCAGGCTGTGAGTCTCTAACCCATGGCCACCCTCTTATAATCTTTATTATTATTATTATTATTTTCAATAATAAGAAAATTTCATTAACAACTAGGGGTGGCAAAAAAAGCCCAAACCCATTAGCCAACCCAAACTCACTCACTAATTGCCCAACAAAACCTACTTATTTAATAAAATGGGCAAATGGGTGCTAGCCCAATTAGACCCAATTAAGTTGAGTTTAATTGGGTTGATTATTGGGCATCAACAAAAAGCCCAAACCGGAAAAAAAAAAAAAATAAAAAAGGAAAAATAATCCTAAACCCTAGCCGCCCAAATCAAAAAGATTTCTCTTCCTCTCTCGCTTTGTCTCTTGCTTCGTCTCTCACGCCATTGTTGTTAAAGCCAAGCTCGCTCTCTTCGTCTCTTGCTTCATCAATGGTATTGTTTCTGTGTTTCATATTTATGACCTTAGAATAGACTCATGGATTGGCCTTGTGCTACCTTTGATAATTTAAGTTTTTCAAATGGATTGTAGGTGCTATTCGGCATTCTCTACAGGATAGGCTAAGCAAGGGTTCGTGATGAAATTTACTTGAAACTTCGTACTAGTACAGGTTGGTCCTTGATTTTATAATCATATTGTTTTTTTAGCCTGATTCTAAAATTTGTGGGAACTTTTCTATGACTAGAATTTAGAGCAGAAAGAAACTAGAAATTACAGTTTGAAGAAAGAAAACAAGCTAATCAGAGAAGGGTAATATTATTTTTGTCTTTTTTTTTTTTTTTTTTGGGGGGGTTTGTTTTACTCTATAGAAATCTAATACTTTGATGGGTTTTGTTTAGATTAATGGATAATGTATCTTTATGATTGTTTAGTTGAAAAATAGAAAGTGGTTAGTTTTTCATTTGGTTTATATAGGTAATTAGTTATGGTGTTGCCCGAGTAGTTGTCCCTGGAAATTTCCCAATAGGTTGTTTTCCAATCTATCTCACGACATTCCACACCAACAATTTTGTTGCTTATGATGAATTTCATTGTCTAAAAGGATTGTACAAACTACAATTATAACATAAGTATATAACATGATAGGATGGAGATTTATCAATGATTTTTCTTTTTCTTTTTTAAATTTACAATGGACAGGATTTGATACTGCATCTCTGCAAAAATCTTGTTGTGGTGTTGGAGGTGATTATGACTTTAGCATGATAAATTGTTATTGTTGTGAGCATTGGTTTGTTATTGATGTCACTCTATTAGTTGGTTACTGAATATGTGATTTGGCTTTTATTTTACTTTAGTTACTTGTTTGGTTAATTTATGATAGTGTTTGGAAGATTTCATTTTGGCACTTGGTTAAACATGCTAAGTTTGTTTGATGGGTGGTTTTGGTTTTCTTTTTTCATATAGATATTGCTTCAATGAATGAGGAAGTTGATGAGTTTGGTGAGAGTGCTTCAAGTGTTTCTAAGAAAACTAGATGTAGGACTTCTACGGTATGGTCAGAATTTGAATTAGAACCTATAGGTGTTGATGGGCAACAAAAAGCTAAATGTAAGTGGTGTAATTGTACTTATGCTACAGGTGATAATGGGACTACTAGTTTGTTGCGTCATGCTAAGAAATGCTCTAAAAAGGTTAATGATGGTGATGAAACTGTGGACCGTCATCGTCCCATAGATCAAGATATGTATAGGGAAATGCTTGCATTGGCAATTATTATGCACAATTATCCATTCTCATATGCAGAACATGAGAACAACAGATTAATTCATGTTTATCTTAATCCCGAAGTTAAACCTGTATCAAGGAATACTGCAAAGCAAGATGTCATAAAGATTTACAAGAGAGAAAAGGAAAGTCTAAAATTTGCTTTAAAGTCAATTTCTGGGAGGTTTTGTCTAACATCAGATTTATGGTCCTCATCTACAACTGATCAATATATGGTTGTGACCGCACATTTTGTTGATGAAAATTGGGTGTTACAAAGGAAAGTTTTGAGTTTTTCTCTTGTGCCACCTCCAAGTGGTGGTGCTATTTTGGCGGATAGATTGTTAGCTGTGCTACAAGAGTGGGGTATTGATAGAAAGATATTCAGCATTACTTTGGATAATGCTTCCTATAATGAAACTTTGGTGAATAGCTTAAAGGAGAACCTTTCTTTTGGACCTTATTTACCATGTAGTGGTGAGTTCTTTCATGTGCGTTGTGGTGCACACGTCTTAAATCTTATTGTACAAGATGGCTTAAAAGTCATAGATGAGGTTGTGCATAATATACGTGAAAGTGTTAAATATGTGAAAGGTTCAGATAGTAGGAGGTTGAAGTTTGTTGGATGTCTTGCAATGCTTCCTTTTTTGACAAGTAAAAAAGTACGCCAAGATGTACCAACAAGATGGAACTCAACATACTTAATGATTGAGACTTGCCTTAAGTATCGACGTGCATTTGTTCACTTAAGCTCCATTGATTCAAACTTTAACACTTGCCCGTCAGAGGAGGAATGGGATAGGCTGGAGAAGATAGCGAATATTTTGGAACCGTTTTATGATATTACCGTTCTCTTCTCAGGGACTAACTATCCCACTGCAAACTTGTATTTTCATTGTGTGTGGAGAATTCAATTGCGAATTATGGAACAAATGGAAGATGATGATGAAATAATTAGGGACATGGCAAAAGAAATGCGAACAAAATTTGATAAATACTGGGAATGTTATAGTGTTGTGTTATCATTTGTTGTCATTTTTGATCCTCGATATAAGAAAAAAAAATTCAAAATTCAAATTTCAAATTTCAAAATTAAAAAAAATAAAAATAAAAATTATGGGATATATTTTTTGATTTTATCTTCATAAGCTGAGATCGAGCCAAGTCATCGAGCCACTAAACTGAGATCCCGAGCCAAGACCATTTCAAGATCCGAGCCTCTGAGTTACTGAGCCGCGATCCGAGGCATTGAGCCATGATCCGAGCAAGCCAAGCCGAGATCTAAGTCTTTAAGCCAAAAATCCAAGTCACCGAGCCGAGATACGAGCTAAGCCGAGTTGAGCCGAGTTTTGAGCTTTATTTTGTTACTAAACTCAAGGTTTCATTAAAATTACACCTTGAGTTTGAGAGGGAATGTTACAGAATATTGTTTAGAATCCCACATTCTTTAGAAGTGTGTTTACTATTGTTATTGTTGTCCTATAAATAGGACCTCACAACATATTGTAAAACATACTAAGAGAATATTAATAAAGATGTAACCTATTAGGCTTCATCCTGTAGACATAGGCTCACATAACCGAATCATTTGAAAAACCCTAGCATCCATTATTCCATCTCTCTCTCAATCTCTTTTATATTTCTCCATTGTTATTAGATTTAGGTTTTCTACGAGAGATAGAATGATGAAGGTTAGGGTTTCACGTGGTTCGGCTATGTGAGTCTATGTGCACAAGATGAAGCCTAATAGGCTACATCTTTATTAATATTCTCTTAGTGTGTTTTACAATATGTTGTGAGGTCCTATTTATAGGACAATAATAATAATAGTAAACACAATTCTAAACAATGTGAGATTTTAAACAATATTCCTTAACATTCCCCCTCAATGGTAACAAAATAAAACTAAAAAACGCGGTTCAACTCAGCTTGGCTCGTATCTCGGCTCAGAGGCTCGGATTTTGGCTTGAAGACTTAGATCTCGGGTTGGCTTGGTCAGATCATGGCTCAATGGCTCGATCTTGGCTTAGTGGCTTAGAGGCTTGGATCTTGAATGACTTGGCTCGGGATCTCAGCTCAGTGGCTCAAAGGCTTAACTCGATCTCGACTCATGAAGATAGAATCAAAAAATTATATTCCCCAAATGTTTTTTTTTTTTTTTGAAATTTTTTTTTTTTTTTCTAACTGGTTAATGGTAGTTTTCTTTTTTCTTTCCTTTTGTTTTTTGAATTTTCTAATTTTGAATTTTGAATTTTGAAATTTGAATTTTTTTTTCTTCAAACATTGCAAACAAAATAAAATGCATGCAAAGGAAAATAAATATGACTATTATGGACTCGGCTAGTTTTCTGCATTTCTTTTTTTTTAATTTTCGAATTTTGAATTTTGAATTTTGAAATTTGAATTTTTTTTTTTTGAACCCATTGTACAAAACAAATGGATCGGGTCACAGATCCGGGTTAGGGCGAACCGTGGGTCAAAGATAAGTTGACATCATCATGAAGATGTAAAAAACTTGAATTGGGCGAAATTTTTGTTGGATTTTCTTGTTGAAGGTGTGCATAAATACAAGAAGAAGAAATTAACTCCATTAATGTTGCGTTTTATGTCTAATGATAATTTGTAATAATTATATAGTTTTGTTGTTAAAATCTTTATGACCATTTTATATATGTTACGTACAATTGTATTATTAGAAACTAGACGCAAACCTATGTGATGCACATGAAAATTATTAAAAATAAAATCTAAATTAATTTTGATCCCTTTTACTTTTTTTGTTGAATTTTTTTTTTGGTAGTTCAAAATGTTGTAGGCAAGATCTATAAAGAGACTTTACGAATCGAATTTAGGATAGATTTTTTGGTTTACAAAAATAACTAAGAAAGTATTTACCATAGGATAATTAAAATTTAATATAATGTAATTTTTCTTTTGGCATAAGTTGAATATAGTCCAATTTTTATAAAACACGATTCATGTTTATATTTACAATATGGATCATGTTTCCATCCAAAAATAAAAATAAAGGATACTTAAAATAAGAAGAAGGACAAATAAATACATGGGCACATGATTATATGATCAAACCTAAATAATTTTCATAACTCATTTCAAGCTCACATGGTTTCATTATAACAAATCCATCCATCTTTCTCCATTGCCAGCAACAAAATTAAATGAAATACATAAGAAAAAAAAGGAACTCTAAAAATCTTGATGAAAATTGATAATTATGATTATTATTAAAAGATATTTATATTGTGTTTATATATGGAATATATTTTAGTATTAGACATTAATTATGATTGTGTTTTATATATGGAATAATATATTCTTATATTAAAGAAAATATGATGTGTCAAAATTCTAATGGAAGGTTTAATAATAGAATAAAATTTAAATTCAATTATAAAATATATATTAAAATAATGAGGTGTAAAATTGTGAGATTTCAAAAGCTTATGTGGCGCAACATGATGAGGTCAACCAAAAGTCAAAAAAACTTTAGTTTTACACTATAGTATAGATGTGGAAACAAATGTGGAACATTTGTAATAATACAACTGTAACATGTATAAAAGGCTAAGAAAGATTTCAACAACACTTTACCATTAGATAATGGCACGCAACCATTAGGACCAAATAATTTCTGCTCCATGTATTTGCGCAGACCGCCAACAGGAACATTCAACATAAACTTCACCTAATTTAAATTTTTAGCATCTTCAATCATTTCGAAAATCAAAATAAAAAAATTTCTTCACACCAAGTTTTCTTATTCATATTATTCAATGGTCGCTCCAATCATTCCTATAATTCCTTTCAATAGGCTTTAGGGATTACATCAATAGCCTATTACATCCCATAAATTCTCAATAACATTAAAATCTAAAATTCAAAATTCAAAATTCAAAATTCAAAATTCAAAATTCAAAATTCAAAATTCAAAATTCAAAATTCAAAATTAAAATCAAATATCTAAGAAATATTTGCAATAAATTCTAACATATCATACTCCCCTAGATGGACAACAAAAGAGCTTTAGGGTCCAACCTATATTGGTAAACATGTCTGGAATTATAAATTCGATGTGGGGAATCAATGTTATGAAGGATGCAGGCTTTTCTTTAGAAGGAGAAAGCACAATTGTACCGATCTGGTCCACTTCATCAAGTTGTGTATCTTCAAGCATTGTTGATTAGGCTCTATAATAAGTTCTTGTACGAAGGTCAAAGCAACATATGTTGGCATCTGCACCTCTATTGTAGCACTAGGGGTTTGTTGTTCAACACTATTGTCTCATGTTTGTGAAGCTTTAGAGTTAATGGCCAACTTTTGTGATGTCTCTAGGATTTTTTTTTCCTAAGTCTTCTAGGAGTTGTTCCTGGCGAGACCATACTAGATTTGAGGTTAGGACTAGAAATTGGATGAACATTCACCTTATTCTCTTCAAATTGCGCCATTGGTTGGCTATTCCAATGCCTCATATTGTCTTATTGACCATGACAATATTGTTGAGAACCATTTGGTGCATATATGGTCCTAAAGTTGGATATTATTTTTGTTCAAGTAATTGGAGACAATGCCAACTACGGTAGTTTTGCACAATAGTGACAATCCCTAAAACTATACCAGCCAAGTAGATTTTAGGCAAGTGAACATTTTCAAATTCATTTGACACACCCATTTGATCGAAGTATTGATTTATCGCAAATGACCAATTATTGACAGTGGATGGGCCAGACACTTGATAACCATAAAAAAAAATAAAATAATAAAAAAATAAAAAAAAAAAAAAAAGGTGGCTCAAAGGATAACATGATTCACTAAAAGAATGTTTCAACCAATGGTTTAATAAGAACATGAGCTCTTGAAGTCGTTGATGGGAGTTGCGGGCATGGCATTGTTGAAACTTCAAATATGCTTCACAGTTTTTTTTTTTTTTTTTTTTCAAAAAGGGTTGAAAGGTTAATGGGTTTTTTTTTTTTCTTCAGCAAAGGGTTGGGCTGTATTTTTGGGCTTTTGGATTAATGGGTCGGGTAAAGGTAGATTTCAATATTTAGTGGGTGGCTAGTAGTGGGTTTAGGGGCGGATTAAGGGTCGAGTGGTTAGGTTAAAAAAATAAAATTTGGGTCGAGGCTTTTGGTAACGAGTCAGCCAGCATGGTGGATTTAATACAGGGGAGTGGGTTATGATATTAAAAAAAAATGTGAGTTGGTTTAGGTTACCTTCACATATTGGTCGAGTGATTTGTGGCATCGTGCAGGGTGGAGGCTTTCCTGCGGGATGGTGGCAGTGTGACGCAAAACTAGTGAGGGAGGCGGTGGTTAAGGGTCCGTGAATGGAGGTCGGCGATGCAACTTTTGGTCAAAGTTGTGGAGTCGAAAGTGGCAGTGTGGGTCGGCTTGCGATCGGCGTTGGGGCTACGAAGCCTTGCGAGCCAATGCGAACTTAGATACAATTTCTTATTTTAGGTACATTAGGTTCCCTAATGCATAAGTTAATTATCTTTGGAAATACTAACGTTGTTTGTGTTTCATTGGATAATGCAACCATGTGTTTGAATTCAATTGGGAAACACAATATACCTAATCTAAGTCTTTTCTAGTTCTTGGCTTGACCTACAATGATACTTCAAATGGACCGAATTTTGCTCTGATACCAAATTGAAGCAGGGCAATAAATTGGGAAATAAGAAATAAGGTGAAAATTAAGAAAAACATAGAACAAATCCTAAGCATCACGACCTAGAATTTGCATGCAAACCTTAGGAATTACAACCTAAGGAGTGTTTGGCATCACCACCAAGCAAGACGAGACATAATCTTTAGTAAGAAAATTCTTGTTCATATTATTCATTGGCTGCTCAAATTATTCGTAGATCCCCTTTTAATATAGGTTTTAGGGATTACATCAATAGCCTATTACATCCAATAAAATCTTAAATAACATTAAAATATGAAATTCAAAATTCAAAATTGAAATAAAAAATCTAAAAAAGATTTACAATAAATTTAGCTGCATCATAGATGCATGTTAGAAAATTAATGGGTCACTACTTACTTGATGTGGTTTTTGATGAATCTTCTATCTCAAATTTGTAAATTTTTCAGAAGACTATTCCACTTTTCCTTAATCACATTCTTACCTGTAATCTCAAACATTCATAAACAAACAATATGTCATTTTGTATGTCAACTAAACAATATGTTTAAAAAAATTAACCTAACGAAGTGTGTTGCTTACATATTTGCTAATTTATTTCTGACATGCTGACATAGATTTCAATAATTCAATTTCTTTTTTGTTGCAAATACAAATAAATTACATGAATTAAATTATAACCAAATACTAATAATATAAGTGGATACATAATAAATTGGATGTATCTTACTAGAAACGAATAGAATATATGGTCTAATTAGATGTTTCGGAATGCTAACATAGATATCCTCGTCTTCACCATTTTGTATTGATCTCTCCTATATCACATTATAATGAAAGAACAACAATGTAAACAATTACATAATTCTTGATAAAATAGAACTATTGCTAATATCAACTTTCATAAATAAAATCTTGCACATTTTAAAGTAATTAGTTGCACAAAGTTCACACTAGTGTATCACACAACCATTCATATTATAACTTTAGTTAGCTAACCCAAAATTTGAACCCCGGATATTTTGTTTGAGGCTGACTAATATAACCATGTGTAAGGCTGCTACTCCCAGTATAATATCTCAACCTTTCAATCTAACATTGCTTGATATAAAGCCATTTATGCTATCAAATTAATTCATCTATTCTAAAGCAAGGACGTCCAAAATTTACTACTATTATACCCAAATTAAAGTGCCACAATCTTAGTGCAATGATGAAGTAGTATAAAAGTTGAATTAGCTCACCTGTCCGGCTCTCTTCCAATTTGTTTTCCCACAAATCAAACACTCCTATAGTTGTCATAAGCTGTTAGACTAGTAGAAGATTACAAAGAGGTGTCGGCTACTAAGTGAAAAGAACAAAGATGAAAACAAAGTGCAAAGAAAAGAGGGAGAGCAAATATTAACGCTAGAGTGGGGAGGACTGAGGTAGGGTTTTTATTTTTATTTTTAAGAGCTTATGGGCCAGCCCATAGAATCCTCTTTAAAAAAAAAATTCTTTCCCTTCCGGTTACCTAGGCCAAAACTGCTCACTTTGTTTGGACATTTCGGCCCAAGTCTCGTAGAGGTAAAAGGTCATCAGGTTTTTAAAAAATATTAATAATAATATTCTGGTTATTATAACCAGTCTTGAGAATTATGGGACCTTAAGTAATACAAAATTTGAGATTTTATTTTAAAAAATAAAAATAAAAATCTAAAGATAATATGACTAACTTATTTAATTTTTCTTGTGTCGCGAATAAGATTTTAATAATTTTAAATTTGAAACTTAAATATATTATCCGATTTAAAATAGAGAATTTATCACGGATACTAATTTGCACTGGCATTGATTTGATTAAAAATATTCCTACAAAACCCATGACCGAATGATAGAAAGGAAAATTACCTGCTCCAATAAAAAGTACTTCACTTACATCTTTGGTGACATCAACACTCAAAACTAACCCCAAACTGTAAAGGAAGGAATAATTAAATTTTTCTAAAGATTTCATTTGGGATTAGTTTATAAAAATAAAATAAAATAGACTTGAACGTGCATGTAGGTAGAAGTTTAAAACAGAGAAACAAATAATAACATTACCTTAGATTATGTATTTTTTTTTTTGATAAGACCTTAGATTATGTATGTTTGGAGTATACAACAGTTGCTCACAGTACGCTTAACATATCAATATTAGCCATCAATATCCTCTTATATAGGATCGGAGGAAGAAACAAAGCCTTGAATGCACATCGGCCGAATATTACATTCCAACTGAAAATTCTGCGGAACTGGCCAACGAATTGAAGTGGTCTGAAATGCCGAGGTGAAACACGAGAGGGGAGGGGGATGTTTTTTTCGTATCAGTTATCTTACTGCTACAAAATATATTAATTTTGGTCACTCTATTTTCTATTAAACTTATTTCATGCCACGTCATATTTCTAATATTCCAGGATAGCACTCATTTTACAATGTATGAAAATTTATTAAACGGTAGATGAATAAGATGACGAAATTCATAGATTTAAATTTTGCAAGAATCAAATTACAAAATTTTAAATTTGTAGAACGAAAATTGAGTTCGGACCAATTTTGAATGACTAAAAAGGCATTTTAACCCAAATCTTTTGTATATACATAAGCTCCAATGCCCTTCTTGTCCACCAATCTAAGTTGAGGCAATTTTATTAGAGAAAATAAGAATATCTTACGGTCTATTTTTGTGAAATAAAGTGTTTTAGGTGTATGGGTTTTGATATTTTCACACCACCATTTTACATCACTTAAAATATCAACAATATTAACAATATTGTCCATACTTTGTGAGTATGTTCAAATTTATAGAAAACATTGTCCACAATTTTAGTGATATTATAAAGTATAGATGATTATAAAGTATAGATGATGTGAAGCAATATTTTTCTTAGGTGTATTTAGGGTTTTGTGATAGTCTTTGTACAACTATTGTAATTTCTTGATTTTCTTAGGAAACCTTTTTTCTTGATGTCATTTAATTTGTAAATATAGGCATAATGCGAGCCATGTAAATTTATGAGTTCTACTCTACTTTTCTATATCTCTTTCACATAAACTCATTATAATTAATTAAATTCACATAAAAACTTAAGCAATCTCCACATTTTTTTTTTTTGATAATTAGCAATCTCCACATATTTGATGTTGAAATTATACTAATCCCTATATATGACCATTAATGAGAGCTCGGCAAGGAATAAGCTATGGCTAGGGTGAAAAGAATTCATGTTCATGACCACAATACATAGTTCTTTTCTCTCTTTTTTTTTTGTTTTCCTTTTTCTTTTCTTTTTTAGATAAACGATACTTCTTTCTTGATCCCCAAAAAACTGGAAAATTAAATAATAATTGACAACGTTAATCTTCAGTGATAATGGCAACAGTAGTACTAAGTGAAAAGTTGTTTTGCCTCTTCTATATAGCAAGTGTTTTCATTATTATTCATTTAGCAAAAAAAAAAAAATCGGTTGTTATTCATCAAAAAAAGGAAAGTATTTTCATTGTTTGCTACCGTACACTATACTAAATTGGACAAATTTTGGAGATAATAATATTTTTATTCCTGACCACTTCTTTCTACCGGGAAGCAGTCAATTTGCTTTTGAGAAAATGAACAAATTTTAGGTGAGTAAGAGCTTTCCATTTAAGGCTAAGAATTTAGGGTGACATATAGCAGCAATAGAGTTATTAATAGGAGGCTATATTAATAATAGGACAGAATTAAGTTGAACTAGAACCTTTCAATCTCTTAGAGATATTGATAAAATTAGCTAACAATTACTTGAAATTTTCAATGGTACTGAGCTTCTACATTGCACTATAAAAGGTTCAAACTAAACATTCACTCATACAAATTTTGACCAAACAAAGAAGTAAAAAAGACAATATGGGTTTGAAATTGAGTATTGTTACGATATCAATGCTATTATTGGTAAAATTCATTGTCAACGCTGAATGCAATATCTTTGATGTGAGAAATTATGGAGCAAAAGCTAATGCGGATATCACTCAGGTGTGCACAAAGCCATTCTACTTAAATATGTAAAAATATGTTTGACAGAATTGCTATTAAAATCACTTTCGTTATTCCTTTTGTCTTTAGGCTTTGACAAATACTTGGAAAGCTGCATGTGCATCAGCAGGTCCGAGTAAAGTTGTGATTCCAGGAGGGAAATACAGGATGGGCGCAGTGAAATTACTAGGTCCTTGCAAGGGTCGTATCGAGGTTCAGGTTCAAGGCTATTTACAGGCCTCAGGAAGTCCCACCGGCGATAGTTGGGTTTCGTTTGTACATGTCGACCTATTAACTTTGTCGGGCAGTGGAACTTTTGATGGCCAAGGAAAAACAGCTTGGGGTCAAAATGATTGTGTCAAATCAAAATACTGCAATAAACTTCCCATTGTGAGTTTATTTCAATCTCATTTTTATAATTATAAGTATTACCTATAAGGGAATGACAATTAATTTTGTTTTCCAAAATCTTGAACAGAATATAAGGTTCGACTTCATCACCAATTCAGTAATCCGGGACATAATATCATTGGACAGCAAACAGTTCCACATTAATGTTTTGGGATGCAAAAATGTGACATTCCAGCATGTTACCATCACAGCACCTGAAACTAGCCCCAACACCGATGGAATCCACATAGGCCGTTCAACGGGGATCCACATAATTAATTCAAATATTGGAACTGGAGATGATTGTGTCTCGCTTGGTGATGGTAGCCGTGACATAACTGTTGAGAAAGTAACTTGTGGACCTGGCCATGGAATCAGCATAGGAAGTCTTGGAAAGTACCCGGGTGAAGAACCTGTGAGTGGTGTCAAAGTTATTGGTTGCACTCTAACAAATACAATGACTGGCGTAAGAATCAAAACATGGCCTGATTCCCATGCCGGCATTGCCACTGATATGCATTTTGAGGATATTATCATGAATAATGTGGGCAATCCTATCATCATTGATCAAGTGTACTGCCCATGGAATCAATGCAAAGCACAGGTACCAATATCATACTTGAGATTTAATGTTACTAAATTGATGTTCAAAATAGAGGATTACTAATCAATTATATTAATACCATACTTTTGTGGATTTTTTTTCTTGGTTTTAGATACCATCTAAAATTAAGATCAGCAATGTTAGCTTCAAGAACATTCGAGGCACTTCTAAATATCGGGAGGCCGTGAAGCTTATTTGTAGTAGGGGCGTGCCATGTGAGAAAGTACAGCTTCAAGACATAGACCTCGCATACAGTGGAAAAGAGGGCCCTGTTGAGTACCACTGTATTAATGTCAGGCCCACGATTTCTGGCAAACAGAATCCTCCTGCTTGTACTGTCAAAGCATAATCTAGTTTATGCTATTAGTGTAATTTTGAGTAAATGTTGGTGCTTGTGTTTCTATATAGGTAGAACACAGTTTAAGAAGATGGTTAAAATTTTATTTTCTTTGCAAAGTGCTTGTGTTCATATGGGGAACACAGCGTACGTAACTACACTTTGTACTGTACATGAAAATCACTTGTACTCTACAGTTTCTTAGAACTGAATAAAAAGATACTTGAAATTGGCAATTCTAGTTCATAAATTTAATCAATGTCACAGGAACACAATACCCTCAAAACGAACCTAAATTGCTCATGCAGTAAGCATGAAATTCATTGACATAGACATAATTAAAGTCAAACCTCAATTCCTCTAAGTTGAAGTACTATTTTGAATCAAAACTAGCAAATGTAGGTGGAAAAAGCATAATAAACCTCCGGATGCAGAACAGAGAACTTCAAAAAGAGGCTGAAAGCTTGTAATAGGATCCTTCTATGATGTCCCTAATAGCTTTGAACCATACTTTTCCAGAAAATGTCCCAAGTGTGTATGTTTGGACTGATATCTAACAAACAATGAGAACAAAGATCAATTAACTCTTTGAATAGATCAAAGACGCAACCTCAGGTCATTGCATCCCACAATAAAATGGATCAATCAATTGGAATTCACAAAATAGTAAATTTTCTGCAACAAAATGTTATATAATTTTCTGCAATTAATGATAAAACCATCAGTCATAGGCGATTATATTAACATTGGTTAAGAGTACAACAGAGTGCATGCTAATGCCGCTTACATTTATAATCAATTGTAGCTAACCTTGGAATAAAACATTACTAGTTCATATAACATTGATCCAGAGGACATGGAAAGAAACATGGGCAAATAAGATTAACTCCTAACAGGTTGTAAGCCATTCAAAAATACACCAAAAGCTTCACGAGCACAAGGCTGTAATGCCATTCCAGAATACTGGTTGGGGGATGGTGATGAAGGTCCCTTACTTCCAGTATTAAAAGCGTAATTCATATATTCCTATTCCTATTAGATGAATGTACATACAAATGAGGAGCACAAATCAGAAAATTGGGCAACATAATTGGCAAATTAACCGAACAGTTACTTTGTAACTTACGTACATATTTGCTTATAAATATATGAATTTAACAATTTAGTCATGCAATTTTTGGGACAAGGTTGTGAGCATAAAACCTGAGAGACAAAATATTTGAAAGTGACATATATAGAGGATTCCAAAGTGTAATTCCTAGAAATGTAGCTATCATTAAAAGATGTAACAAGCAACTAAGCAAGTAAGAATACCTCTTTTCATAAAAAAAAAAAAAAAAAAAAAAAAAAATACCTCCGAATTAGAATACCATTATTATTATTATGAGTAATGTTGGGAAATGTAGGCCCCGAGTTGATTGATTTTGACTCAAATTGATTAAAATGAGTAATGTTGGGAAATGTAGGCCCCCAGTTGATTGATTTTGACTCAAATTGATCCAAGTTGAATTAATTGATTAATTACGCAATTTAGATTCAGAAATAATTATACAAACACAATAAGCAATAATGCGGAAAATTAAAGAACACGATTATTTAGTTATGAAGAGAAATTTAGTAAGGAAAAGCTGTCCAAGGGTTTAAACTTTAAAGCACAAACACTCAACAAAACAAATCCACTATTAATAGAAGTTTTTATAAGTAAGATCAACTATAATCTAAAAGGCTACCTCCAGTAGTAACTCATTGACACGAACTCGAGCAACTTCAATTCTGATTTAACTTTCAAGTGCGATTTTCTATCCACCTTGATCTGCTACGTTAGTTTTGTTGAATGCTCTCTCTCTCTCACTGTGTGCCCTTTCCCCGCGGTCGGGTCGCACTGGGCTTCGCGGTGGCCACGGTGGGCTTCGTCGATCAGATCTGGTCTTTCTCCCTCATTTGTTGGTTGCTTTGGTGAATGCCGACAACCTTGGAAAGGCGCAACACCACGACGACGAAGCCGATTGGGTGATTTCTGCTTTATTTTTGTTTGATTTTTTGCGGTTCATGAATTTGTTCTTGTGTTTGTGAAATTGCTGTGAGTTTTGAGTCTTGGTTGTAGTTGGGAATGTGATTTTGCTGTGAATTTGTTCTTGGGTTTCTCTGATGAGTGTGAGTTGCGGTGGAGGGTTGAGGGGTGGTCGCTCACCGTGGCCATGTCGCGTTATTATTATTATTAAAAATAAAAAAATGTGGTTTAGCGGTGAATGACTGAAATGTCTAAAAAAAAAATTATAATAGAAAACAAATGGTAAACAAACTTTTGATACTGGAAACAACTATAATATTTGTTATTGAGAAAAATTTCTCAAAACACCTAAATATAAGTTTAGAAAACACAAAATAAAAAATAAAAAATAAAAAATAACTAAACATGCCTATAGACTTTAGGAACAAAACACCTAAATATAAGTTCAGAAAACACAAAATAAAAAAACAGTGACTGAACATCAAAAAAGCTAGAATAGTTAAGAAATTGAATAGTAAAAGGCTTTAGACTTGAATAGTTTATATGTGGTTATAATATCGTCTTTAGCAAGGCTGAACCAGCTAGTCCCTTACAAACTTTTTGGAAATCCATGAATCTTTGTTGGAAAAATTACATATAAATGATGTTGGTGAATATAATTATGATAAATGAATTGTATATCTAGAGAATAAGAGAAAGAGAATTCTGTGTGATGTGTTGGTAAAATAGAGGCAGCTTTATTTTTTTTCATCTGAGATGGTCCAATTTGGCACTCAAGTCATTTTTCGAGTGTGATCAGCCCGTGGGTCCCATTTTTTTAATTATCCGATTTACGTCAGATTTTTATATGACATTGTGAATTACTTAACAATTCAATTATTTTGTCTCTTTTCAATTTAGTTCTTCCGTCCACTCCGTCAATGTTATTTTGGTAAGAGTAATGCTAAAGACATAACTAATTTTACAACCAAATATTTACGAACTGACATTGTATCTTAAATGGGAGATGTCATGTCACTAATTTAACACTTAAATTTACACCTCATTATCATGTAATAAATAGGGTAAACTACACTATTGGTCCCTAACGTTTACCCAAGTTACACGTTTGGTCCCTAACATTTAAAATGGGTAGAAATGGTCCCTAACATTTCAAAATGATGCACCATTGGTCATTCCGTTAGTTTCCGTTAACTTGGTGTATACATGGCTAACAGAATTATGACGTGGACAATTTTTAATTGACATGTACTTTTTTTTTTAATAACAACTAGGATATGACATAGCATACCCATTTAAAAATAACCTAACCCAAAAAAAATTATCCCAATCCAAATAAAAAAAGCCCACCCAAATTAAAATTAACTCACCCCACTCAAATCAAATTAACCCTAAAATTATATTACAAAAGAGTGCTTTCTTCCTCCCTTGTTCTTCACTACAGCACTGAACATCTTAGCTTGGGATATTAGCTATCTCTTCTCCACAAAGAAAAAAAATGTACTCCAACTATTTGACAGGATACAACATTTAGTGAATTTAGTTTGTCAAAATTATACTGCCCAAAGAATTTAACATCATTATTTCACCATTGGAGGGGGAAAATAGATTATGTTATTTTCATTTTTTTTTTTTTGTAGTTCTCTCATGTGCATACATCAATGATCATAAGGGGAAAAAAATAACTTAACGATTGTGATCCAGTATCAGAAACAAGGTACATTAGGAGTAACATAGCTTCATCTTCGATGGAAATATCTTATTGTCCACTATCACAATCTTTTTTGTCACTGGTTAAGCAGGACACTTCTGGTGTGGTGTAGCTAGACTTTCCCTCGGCGTTGTTGCAAGAAGCAAAAGCTGGATTTCCAGCTATGGACGATGTTATGTTGATGTGGTCCATTACAATGTTTGTGCACTTTATTTTGTCACAATTCAAAGCAATCGCATTGTGACTTGCAGATGTACCTTCAATGATAAGATGTTCAGTGCTGTAGTAAAGAACAAGGGAGGAAGAAAGCACTCATTTGTAATATAATTTTAGGGTTAATTTGATTTGGGTGGGATGGGTTAATTTTAATTTGGGTGGGCTTTTTTTATTTGGATTGGGTTAATTTTTTTTGAGTTAGGTTATTTTTAAATGGATATGCCATGTCATATCCTAGTTGTCATTAAAAAAAAAAATTACATGTCAATTAAAAATTGTCCACGTCATAATTCCGTTAGCCATGTATACACAAAGTTAACGGAAACTAACGGAAGGACCAATGATGCATCGTTTTGTAACGTTAGGGACCATTTCTGCCTACTTTAAACGTTAGGGACCAAACACGCAACTTGGGTAAACGTTAGGGACCAATAGTGTAGTTTACCCTAATAAATAAGAGTGATGTTAGAGACACAACTAGTTTTACAACCAAATCTTTACAAACTGACGTGGCATTTTAAGTGGAGGATGCTATGTCATTAATTTAACACTTAAATTTACACCTCATTATCATGTAATAAATAAAATAAAAATTTCATATCAAACTTTTTCTTTTCTTTCTAAACCTCCGCAGTCTCCACCACCAGCCGGAATCACCCACCATTGTGAAAATGCCGGCAAAAATCTAAATTGACCGTGAACACCAAAACACCCACACCCAGGTTTTTTCTTTTCATTGGAAAATCGAAATACCAAAAGCACTGATTAAAAATAAAAAAGAAAAACTTTGCAATGTTTTCAGATGATAGATCTAGGTTTAGGGGCAGGTGATTTCGTTGAAGATGGACAACCCAAGAGGCGTGGAGGGACGGTGTGGAGACGGAGGCATAGTGGCAGTGGCGTGGAGATGGAGGAGTGGACAAAGTCAATCCCAAAGAAGCAAATGAAGGAGCAATCTCGAAGAGGATGATCGCATGGAGGCAGCGATGTAGGCGGCATGCATGGAGGAAGGGGCGGCGGCTTGTTGGAGGGGGCTTGGAGGCAACGTGAGAGAGGAGGCTAGGGTTTTTTATGTTGTATTTTTTATTTTAACTACGTTATTTGACCTGTAAATATGTTGTTTTAAGGGCTGATGTAGCACCCTCCACTTAGGATGCCACGTCAGTTTGTAAAGGTTTGATTGTAAAATTAGTTGTGTCTCTAGCATTACTTTAAGTTAAAGGTGTAATTTCGAAAGAAATTAAAGTTAAAAGACTAAAAATGAAAAAAATTAAATTTAGAGAAATGATTTAAATTTTGATAAAAATTCATCCATTATAATCTCTATGCTGAAGTTCTCAGCAGTCAGCAATGCAATTTTGTCAATTTTTTTTTTAATATATATATCTCCCTTGTTTAGAATACTAACAAACAAAAATTATCATTATTTTAATGTTTTATTTTAAATATATATATCTCCCTTGATAGATTGTTTTTGTTAGAAAACCTTGTGTTTTTAAGGGACCACCTAAACAGCTTTCTTTGCTAATCTCGTTTGTCGCTTTATTTTTAGCTTCAACCGTTTCAGTTTCACAGCAATCCTTTCGTCTCATCACAATCTTTCTTTCATTAAATGAGACATCTTTCTTTCAGTTACATCATCAGTTACTCTTCACATCTCTATCCTATCCGTTATTATGTTGTCTGTCTAACTTACCCAAACGAGACCGAATTCAATTGCAAAAATACTACTTTTCAGGACCTCCAATCAATGTGAGAATTTTTTTCAGTTATTATTCAAATACAGAGTTTGATTTATTTTGTTGGGTTTGTGATCTTTTTTAATAAATTTGGGGTTTGATATAACGTTTGTGCTCTACCTGTTTGAAGCATGAGATTAACAGCGTGCACTATGTTTGAAGTACCCTTTACTTTTTTGCTATGTAATTGTTGTTTTATATTTAAATGCATCATCCTTTCTTATCAGTCCATTATATGAATTTAGTTTCTTGGTTTCTCATGATCTTTCCCTATCTATGCATCTAATATATAATAATATCTTTGCTGTCAGTTTCCGTTTGTTGGCTTAAAGATACAGAGAATGTTGCTTGCAAAGATTAAAGTGGAAGGTACTGAGATTTCTAAATTCTAATTTCTCTGCTTCTTTTGGTTCGTGGTATATATTTAAAAGGTTTCTATACAATTTAACATAATTTTTTTTTTTTTAATAAATTGGGGAGTGGCATTACCATCTCAGTAATGGTGGATATATAAAAGCTCTCTATACAAATTAAAATAATTCAAACAAACATTTTGTTAATAAAGTATTCCCGGCAATATGTTAATATATGTAACTATACATTAATCTTTATTTTTTCAATGTACTTATTAATATGTTTCTTTACTAGCTAAAAATGATTGTGATGATGGCCCTATAGAAGATTTTGCCAACTTGTCTAGTTCTCGACCCATTGCATATCTTGACGAGGATTAGGTAAATTTAGTTGTTTCTTCTAACATTAGTCTCGTTTTTGGTAATGAACTTCTCACATTTTTTATTGTTCCATTTGTTGTACAGGCAAAGGCTTCAGATGCTTGCCAAGGCTGGAAAGAAGAAATCCTAGCTTATGGACTTTAATTAATAGCTTTAGTTTGAATTGTTATTAATTAATGCATTGTTGGTTATTGTATCATTTTTAAGAATATTTTGTTTTCCTATGACTGATTGTAAACTTTAGAGCACTAGTTTTGGTATGTGATAGTTGGTTATGTTCATTTGCTTATGTAGAAGAATTATAAATTTTCTGTTATGATACAAACCATAGGAATTGGGAAGGATGAAACAAAACTTTTTGGCTAGTTTTTTATGAGATGGTCCATCTTTGGAAGGCCAAGAGGTGCCACTTGGCTATAAAGGTCAATGATAATGATGATACTGTTCTCTTGCTTCACAGATAATTTTTTGTATCTAGTGTTCATGTACCAAAGTGATCAATTAGTTTTGAGATGGCTTCAGTTTGTAAGAAAACTAATTTGCATTGTACTTACATTTTTACTCAAATATTGCTCGAACCAAGAGAAGCATAGTTATTTGTAATTGTAACCAGTCTTCAGCCTGTTGCAAATATTTTGGTGAGATGATGGAGCCCTTGTTTTTTTAATTTCAAATTTGTTGTTCTCTATCTGATATGCATGGTTGAGGACAGATAATAATAATAATAATAATAATAGGGGTATTTTGGTCATTTTAGTAGTTATAGGGATATTTTGATCATTTTGAGGTTTTTGGGGGTATTTTTATCATTTTAGAGATTCTAAGAGGTTTTGGTCATTTTAAAGGTTCCAAGGGTATTTCAGTAATTTTCCTAAGTTTTAATTGTTTTTTCATCATTTTATAGGCTTTAAGAGTATTTTGGTAAATATTTATTTTATTAAATGGGTTTAAATGGGTGAATTGGGTTTTAACTTAGATAATTGGGTTGGGTTGGGTTTGGGTAATATCTACTTTATTAAATGGGTTTAAATGGGCTATTGGGTTTTAAAGGCCCAACCCATTTAATGCCCACCCAAACTCACCCATTTGACACCCCTATAATAACAACTAAAGAAGAACAAATTACAATGGGCAAACACTAGAACTATATATATGAAATGAAAATAGATCCTTTCCAATTACAAAAAAAAGCCTATTTGGGATTTCTATTTATTGGTTTGTTTGTATTAGTTAATGTCATAAAGGAATTTATATATAACTAGTGGCTAACCTGGTTAACATACAAAATAGTGTGAGGCTCATTGACAACTATAATCAAACACATTCTAGGCAATCCAGTGAATGACAAAAATAACATCAAGATCACCCAATTAATTATACCCATTTAAGATCATCTTGTGAAAGTTAACACATTCCACTGAATTGTCAAAACTACCAGAAAAAGTGGTAACACAAAGTAAAAAAAAGAGGAAACCGAAGTGAATTTGAACTGTGAATGGCACTTACCTATCTCCCTACCCGCTGTGCTCCGTGAAATCCAAAATCCATTGGGTGACCATCTCTGCATCAGGTGGCCAAGGTCCTGATAAGGTTCAGAGTGGCTGCGGATTGACAATAAGCCACCTCTGACTCACTTCTAGTGAAAAGCATCTCCACAATAAATTAGAGAAAAGAAAGAGAGAAAGGGTTGTGCTTATCGGCTACAATATTGTACATCTTATAAGAAAATAGGTTAGGGCTAACCTATTTTCATAGATGGAAATACATTTTTTGGCTTGAAATAGATGGAAACATTATATACAATACAAGCGTAAGTTCTTGCATTCTACAACCAGGGCTTGCGTATTACAACTCAGAAAGTTGAGTGACAAATTGAAATCTCAAAATATCCCTTTTTGTGATCTTATCCACTTATGCCTTTTAGCTGTAGAAATAAATTGTTAACGGGAGATTTGTTTTTTATTTATTTATTGCTAAATGTCAAGGGGAGATATTAATTGGATATGTTTAACGAGTGATTATTTAGTAGTTTCGGATTATAAATAATTGTGTGGTCACTCATCTCACATAAATGATATTTAGTGAATAAAATTTTGTATCAATATTTTTCATACTCACTTTGCCTCTCTACTTTCCAAGCATTTTGTTGTTGTTGATAATTCATTAGTTGGGAGAGGACGAATTCAAACCATGATTATCTTCATAAAGGAGAGCATACAATGTCTATTTTGCTACAAGACTCCTGGCTTCTTCCAAGTAGTTACCTAGAAAGAACATGCACAAGCATTACAAAAGCGTATTCGAATGTGCTAAACTATCATGCTTAGTATCATGACAAGAGTCGTGTAACTTAACTACAATTGATTGGTATTTTTTATGAGGAAAATTAAGGTTTAAATCCATCTCCCCACCTATTTAATTATCAAAAAAATAAAAAATCACGCTTAGAATGGGTAAATTAAAAATTCATTAAAGGAAGATGCTAATTAACCAATGCCAATTCTCCACACCTGAAAAAAGAAAAGAAAGAAAGAAAGGAAAGAACTGATGCTAACTCTCTAGATCAATCTTATAATTTATTCTTTATGTTTATTTTTTTCTCTCCTTCCAATTTTTCTGTCTTTTCCTTTTCTTAAGTAAACAAATAAGTTAGCTTATTGGTAAAGTCTTTTATCGTCGAATAAAAATTTAGATTCAAATCCTGTTTACATAAAATTAAAAAAAAAAAAAGTCAATTAATGTCTTGACTTGATGATAAAGAAAAATAATCATGGAGCGGAAATAGATTTCAAATCCTACTCTATCTATATTATTAAAAAAAAAAAAATAGACAAACAAGTTTGGTGATACTTTGTCTAGCTTACTAACAATAGTTGAGATGAACTTCGTGGTACATTCATGTTATTGGTAAGGTTTTACATTAATTGGTTGTCAACATTCATCACCTGTCCTCAAGCTCGTCCTGTGAGGACTGCCCAATGTCGGTTCGGCTAACTTATGCTAGCTTTTTTTTTTTTTTTTTTTTTTGCTTATTTCCACTTTTGGTCTCAGTTTTATTTTAAAATTTAAATAAACTAGCTTATTTAAATTTTGAATTAAACCTGAGAAAAAAGTGGAAATAAGCAAGAAAAACAAAAACCTAACTTATTATTAGCCAAATGCACACCGGATGGTAAAAAAATAGTACTTGAAATGTAACATAGTGGAGTAAATGCAAATTCAACCCAACACATAAAGGTGGATTCAAATTTAAGTCTTTCAGCATCTGATATGTCACTGAGTTACAAGTTTCTTGGTAATGATGCCAAGTATTTAACAATTTTTATATAGTAAGATGTCATGCTTACAATAGCGTAAAGTAGTAAAGTAATGCTAATCATTTTTATTTCGTTAACGTGGGTGTTCATAGTTCTTTGAAACCTTTGAGAACCACTAGATGAATCACTTGACATTAGTAATGTTAATTACTTAATCTTACTAAAACCCAATCAAATGGAGTAAATATGAGATTATAATAATTCATCATATATAGATGAAGGCGTTATAATATTTAGAATTCTGTTACTAAAGCAGAGATCTTTTTCTCAGAATAAAAAAATGCACATTAATGTTATTAAGTTATAGGTAATTAAAAAAAGATATAGTTATTCAAGGAAAATGTGTTGATTTTGATAAAATATGTGTGTTTTGTGGTAAATGTTGTGTCTGTAGTAATAAATGTGTATCTATCGTTGTAAAAATAAAATGTGTGAATTCCAGTAACATTAGTGATATTTGTGATAAACTTAATTTGACTACAAATTACACACATTTCACAACTACAGACACACATATACACAAGTATTACAATTTTTGACACTTTCAGCAGGACAGTCCCGCCACGGAACCTAAGTATTTCCGTGTATATATATATATATATATAAATCTCATATTGAATATCATGATTTCAACACAAAGAAAGGGATAATCATATAAACCATATTCTTCAAATAATATATATATTATATATATATATATATATATATATAGTGGATATTAATGCATCCATGAAATGAAATCTTATAGAGCTCTTACTAATTTATTAACAAACCAACATCTTTTTGTTTTATTTTATTTTTTATTTTTTTAAGGTAAATCAACATCTATTTAAATCTATAAATCATTTATGACTTAAAAAAAAATAGGGATAGAATCGTAAAGTTAGAAATAACCTTGCAAGGTAGCGAGGGAAGGACTCCACATATGCTTTGAGTTATTAGAGCAAAATCCGTGCTCCCGTTTTTCCCATACCATCAATTTCTATTAGGTTAAAAGCATTCTTAAGCAAATCTTAACTTCTTTTCATCCTTTTGATCACTAATCTATCCATCATTTTTTAGAAGACTTTAAACAAGTATAAGTTCTTGCATTTTAGAACCCGGCCGTCTGGCTGTATTATATAAGAAAGTCAAGTGACATAACCGATGGTGGAATTGAAATCCATAAGCATCTTTTTACGTGATTTGTTTCTTATTAACGTAACATCTAATTACACGTATTCAACTCACATATACAAGATTTTACGTGGCAAAATTGATGGCAAAATTGAAGTCCAAAAGCATCTATCTCTTGAACACAAATCTTATATCCTACTTTGTAGAGTATAAGGTGGAACACAAAAAGTGGGATATATGATTTGTATTTATCTCTTCACGTGATTTCATCATATTCACATAATTGATGGCAAACTTGATATTCAAACGTGGCAGAATTGATGAAAAACTTGAAATCATATTAAAATTGGAAACCATCTTTTTATTTGATTTTATCTCAATCATATAATGTATGTTTTAGTTTTAAAAATTAATGGTTAAATGGAGAAAGTATTTTTAGGTGATTAATTCACCTCTTTGGAAGGAAATGGAAGTTAGAGGTCCAAAAAAAAAAAAATTAATGTTAAAGAATTGACTTGAATGTTGACCAAAAATTAAAGGATTGAAATGGGAAAAAAAGAAGAAAAAACAAATTAGAGAACTACTTAAATTTTGGCCAAAAAATTAGAGGGTAATTAGGCCTAAAATGTTTGTTTATGATGTAAAACTTCATTTGTATGAGGGGGATCAAACTCACAACTGCATAAAGAGATGGATCAATTTGTGAAAGGGGACACTATTGGGCCAAATGCTGAACGGCTAAATCTTCCTTAAATTTTAGTGTATGATGATTCCAATCCTTATTAATAGGTATATTTATAGTGTTTTATTATTTTTCAACTTCCATTCTTTACAACCAAAATGGATTGAAGAAAATAGAGAAATTTAATTGAACAATTGTAGATTGTTGCTATCCGAATTGAACTTAGGAGATTCTTCTACTACTAATATGTATTGCCTCTAAGGGTAATTCTACAGTACCCATGTGGGTACCGTACCTCTAATAGATAAAATTTCACATTAATGATACCAATATCACATATTATGGTATCTACCTCATATATGATGGTACCTACTATTTTTATTTATTATTTAAATTAATATATATAAAAAACCAGATAGTACCAATATTACATTGGATAGTACCAACATTACATATAATGGTACTTATATCACATTTGATGGTACCAATTGAGTGGGTACCATACCCACAAAAAGAGTGTGGGTATTGTAAAATGACCCTACCTCTAATACTAGCCAGAATATGGAGTTGCAACTGCAATAAGAGGAGTTTTTCTGTGAATGGTTATACCAACAAATTCAGCCATGTCCAAATCCTCTCCTCTTGCTCCACCAGGCAATGCCCAATCAAAGTTTTGCATAAGCTTTGCCAAAAAAAGTTCGATGGTGGTTATGGCAAAGGTAATTCCTGGGCAACCCCTTCTACCAGCTCCAAATGGGATCAATTGGAAGTCATGTCCTCTAAAATCTATAGAAGAAGTCAAAAACCTTTCTGGCTGAAACTCATTTGGTTCGTCCCATGATGCAGGGTCTCTTCCAATTGCCCATGCATTGATAATAACTTTTGTTCCAGCTGCTATGTCATAGCCTTGTATTTTGGCATCTTGAATTGATTCTCGAGAAACTAACAGTGGATCAGGAGGATGGTAGCGAAGAGTTTCTTTGATCATAGCCTTTAAGTAATGCATTTTATCCAAATCATCCTTTGTTATGTCCTTTTGGTTGCCAATGATCCCTCTCACTTCATTTTGCAGCTTCTTCATCATCTTCGGGTGTCTCAAGAGCTCTGTCATTGCCCACTCTAGGACTGTGTACGTAGTGTCAGTACCACCAACACATGCATCCTATGACAAAAGATGGTAATTGGTAAACATTGAAGAAAGTTGTCAATATGCATGAGAAAGAGTGAAATACATGCAATTGATTCCTAGACCAAAACAAACCCTTTTGCAGTTTTTTTTTAGTTACAATACAATAATAGGGGGAGAGAAATTCAAACCATCTCTTTATAAAAGAGATCAGACAATGTCACTAAATTACAGGTTTCTTGGCAAAAAGACTCTAATATGTCTAGTAACTAGTTAATAGTGATATAATTCCTCATCAAATTGTCAAAAAAGTTGTGAATTTATGTGCCTATAGACTAATTTATTTAAACCACCATTGCAGAATTTGGATGAGGAAACAAAAAAGGAATAAGGCAATACAATGGTGGACTTTATCGTTCCATTCTCTTATACATGTCTCACTCAATTTTGAGTGAAACCTTTAATTTCTCTTATTAATTATCTTTGAATAAGTTTATGGACACACCTGTTCATAACTAGTTAAAGAGATAAAATATAATTGGTGCACAATAATAGTGGTGTAAGCTCATGTGCCCTAGAAAAGAAGAAGTAATAGGCTCATGTGAAAATGTTGTTCCACCAATCATAACTTGTCATCTTAGCATGTTCAAAATGTGTGTTCAATAAGTAAAATAAAAATAAAATAAAAGATATGATGGTAAAATTATATATAAATTTTTGTTCTTTATTTTATAGACGGAGAGGAAGATATTCTAATTCTTTTTATACTATTCCATCCCTTGTAAAATAACTTTTCTATTCCATCCATATTTTCATGAAGTTACCAATCGTGACGGGTGTTTAGTAAAATACAAATCTGGTTCACTTATATATTTCTAATCCCGTTTTGAACAAAATATTACCAAATAAAGAACTAAACTAGTCAGTTTTGTGGGTTCAAAACATCACTAAATATAAGAGAACTAAACCCAGTCAGTTTTGTGGTTTGCCAAACATCATAATTCATAGCATTACTATGTTAACACACAAGATTAAGTCAAACATAAATAAGACACCTTCCAAACACAATCAATTTGTGTCAACAACTGTTTGCCTAAATGAAAAATGTCTTGCTGGTCGCTACTTTAGATGGAAGTATAGTACAATGTCTCATTTATCCATATTACTACCACTTTTATTTTTATGTTTTAGAATTTGCAAATTCCAAGCGACAAACTATCTGTCAAAAGGATTGTAATTATTATATTTGAGATAGGTTAAAAGTGGCAAGAATGTTTAGCTAAAGAAAAAAAAAAAAAATCTTAAGAGCAAAATAATTCGGTCGAGGGAAACCAAGACTTGCTCGAGTGAATTGGTAAAGGAGGCAGACTTCACCCGACACTCCTCCGACCTTCACTCAAGCGAGATTGTGAAAACCTGAATATGAATTCCTTTAAAAATATGATTTATACCATAACATACCTATATAAATCCTCTTAAGCACAATTTTCAAATAATCCAATAAGCGACATTTTTAGTGAATTTTCTACTGGGTTGGATTCCTCGGAAGGGTTTTTTCTTTGAATACATATTTTTATTAGTTTTCCACAATTTGTGTACATTTTATTGTTTTGATTATTATTGCGTTTAGATTTGGTAATTATAATTGTGGTTGAATTAATGTGTTAAATTATCTCATTGTAACAAACATTTCTTGTACAATTGATCTAAATAGAGCGGATAATTTTCCACACACGTGGAGCAAGAGAGAGAATTGATCTAAATAGAGAGAATCATTTTCCACTCACGTGGAGAGAGAGAGAGAGAAAGAGAGAGAGATTTTCTTACCAGGAGTAAAGCCTTAATGCTGACTCTATCAATAGGGAAACCGATGATGTTTTCCTTTTGAATCGAAAGCAAAGCGTCCACAAAGTCCTTTTGGTCTTCATTTTCATGACTAACAACATGGCCATCACTCCCTTTATTGTGACAATTTATGTGTTCTTCAATAACTCCTTCTAGAAAATCATCAAACTGTTTAGCCACTTTCTCCGCTCTAGCATCCAAGCCATTGACACGGCTTACCCAAGAAAGCCATGGAATATAGTCCCCCACGTTGAAAACACCCAACAACTCCACAAACTCCCTGAAAAGCTCCGTAAACTTCGTCCGACCTTCCCCTCCATCATACTTCCTTCCCAAGGCCACCCTACATATTACATCATTAGTAAGCTTTGCAAACACTTTGCTTAAATTCACAGAACAACACTGCAGTTTGATTTTCTCAATCACTAGGGAAAGTTCCTCCTCTCTCACAGAGTGGAATGACTGAACCTTTTTGTTACTCAAAAGATGTAGCACAAGTATGCTTTTCATCTGCCTCCAATAGTCGCCGTAGGGAGCCGAAGCCACGTCTTTGTAATTGTAGAATAGTTTGTTGAACATGCTTGATTTGGACCGGTTTGCAAAGATGAGTTCTTGGGTTTTCATGATCTCTCGGGCGGCATCAGCTGATGAGACAACAAGGGTTGGTACACTGCCGAAGTGAAGCAGCATGAGGGGGCCGTGGCGTTGAGCTAAGGCTCGGAGTGAGCGGTGAGGATGCAAGCCAAGTTGGTGAAGGTTTCCCATGATTGGGAGCTTTGGTGGTGAAGGTGGTGAGTGTTTTTTGGTGTTTGGAAGGGTTGAGTTCCATTTGAAAAGGAGTATGAAGATGAAGGCCAAGATGATTAAAACAATGGGGTGCAGTAACAAGGGTGTTACATTATTTGGCTCTAAAAATGGAAGGGAGTGTGACATTTTGTTCTTTCTTTTATGGGAAGTATATGTTAGCTTAAGTACTTGGGGTTCCCTTGTTGATTTTGCTTGATTTTCCTCATTTATATAGGATACACTGACTGCCTAATTTCCTCAAGTAGTATGTGTATGACAATGATCATGAATGTGACTTAAAGTCAGCAAATGGGCCGGGCTATGTCCAAAGATGATTTGAACCCAGCTGACATTTGTCTCATATATGGTATCCCATGCGATCTAGACGCTTCAAAAGGCAGATCAAGGGTAATTGGAATGATTCGAATGAAGATGACTTTGTCAGGGAGTCTGTTGTGTGGGCTTAGGCAACTATGGTCTTTCTTTTTCTTTTTTAATTTTTTGATACTTTTCTTTTTCTTTTTTAATTATTTATTTATTGACGAGAAATCTCATATAGTTAAGGTGCTTCGAACCCAATCCTAGATTGGTATGATTTGTATGAACGCGAGCATTCTAGAGCACGTTATTCACGTCCAATCCAAACAACGTAGTTTTCTCTTTAACCACGTTTAGGTTAAAAAAATAAAAAATAAAAAAAGGTGAAAAGGACTTCTACCTAAAACAAAAAAATAAAAAATAAAAAAAAGGTAAAAAAGGACTTCTACCTAAAACAACGTAGTTTTCTCGTTAACCACGTTTAGGTTAAAAAAATAAAAAATAAAAAAAGGCATACTTCTACCTAAAACAACGTAGCTTTCTCGTTTAACCACGTTTAGGTTAAAAAAATAAAAAATAAAAAAAAGGTAAAAAGGACTTCTACCTAAAACAGGATAATTCTATAGTATTCATGTAGGTACCGTACCTTTAATAGATAAAATCTCATATTAATGGTACCAATATCACATATTATGGTACCTACCTCACATATGATGGTCTCTACTATTTTTATTTATTAGCATATAACCCGCACCATGTGCGGGTATGATTTGTAATATTTTTAATAATATATTGAATATATATTTTTTACATTCTTGACATGTTTTAAAATCTTATAAACCAACTAAACCTAAACAAAATATCATAAAAATCGTATAACAACTCCATGGATGATTAAAATTGAAAGTAAATATAAAACAATGTGTTAATTAATAACAATGAGTTTGATAATTAAAAATCAATTATTGAAATTATATAAATTATGAATTGGTACGTAGTAATAAGTTATTCTAGTTTCCTATTTTGTTTGGGGGTGGGGCAGTTGACTTCTAGTCAAGTAGATTTTTCTGGCGTTGATCTGTGTGTTTCTCTCTTCTTCTTCTTTGGTTTTGTGTGTTTCTCTCTTCTTCTTCTTTGGTTTTTTGTGTTTATACCGTTGATGGATTTTTCTGGGCTGTAATTTTTGTTTTCTCCTTTGTTTTTTGTGTTTGAACATTTTTTTTTTGTCTACCTCTAATATTGGTTTTCTGTTGTGTGTTTTTGGTTTTTTTTTTTTTTGTTCTATTGTGCATATCTTCAAAAATTTGATTCTGTCTTTTCTATTTATTAAAAATATTTGATTAAATGAAATAAAATGATAAACTTAAAGAGAAAACAATATGACATCCTCACCTTTTTCTCCTTCATGAGTCTCTCTGTGCCTCCTTCATGAGTCTCTCTCTCTGCCTTTGGACTTTCTGGATCTCTATCTCTTTATTTATTTATTTTTTCACCCCTCAAATTTCTCTCTTTTCATCTCTCTGCACCTTAAGAACCTTTCTCAATCTCTATTGTTCTTTTTTCTTGTTTCACCGTTTGTCTCAATCTCTGTGTCTTACGAATAGTGAAACAATGCATTTTTTCAATTAACAACCCATGGCAAACGGTACTAATTTTAAACCAAATAAAATGTACCACTTGTCATGCGTTAAGAAATCTTCTAATATTAGAAGATTATCATAATAGAAAAGGGGAAAAAATTTAAAAAGGAAACGACTGGATTTAATGGGAAAACAAAAACTGGTGAGAGATAACTATTAATACTGTTTGATAAATAAAATGAATTAAGTCAATTTATTTAAACAACGTATCATTTTAAAAATTTAAATGATAGATAGATATGACTTATTTAAATAACATATCACTTGACAAATAGATAGATATACCACTTGGCAGAGAGAGAAAGGAAAATAGGATATACATGAAGGGAGAGATAACTATTAATATTGTTTGATAAATAAAATGCATTAAGTCAATTTATTTAAACAACGTATCATTTTAAAAATTTAAATGATAGATAGATATGATTTATTTAAACAACATATCACTTGACAAATAGATAGATATGTCACTTGGCAGAATCTCACACCGTAAAAAAAAAGACACTTGGCAGAATCTCAGTTGAAGGTTTCTTCTTTTATATATATTATTGATTATTGATTATATAAATTAATATATATAAAAAATCAGATAATACCAATATCACATTGGATAGTACCAACATCATATATGAAGGTACTTATATCACATTTGATGGTACCAATTGAGTGGGTACTATACCTACAAAAAAAAGTGTGAATATTATAGAATGATCTCCTAAAACAATGTAGTTTTCTCCTTAACCACGTTTAGGTTAAAAAATAAAAAATAAAAAAAGGTAAAAAGGACTTCTACCTAAAACGATGACACGATGTACCAAGATGTGATCCGTGTTCTTATCCAAAAAGAAAAAAAAAATGTGATCCATGTTTCCTAATCAGAAAAGAAAAAGAAAATGCGATCAAAATTGAACTCCACTAGAAATTGTGAATATCTGATTGATAGGTAAGTCTGTTGGCCACAACACAAATGTTGTTTTCTTGTCTTGTCATTTGTCACACTCTTTCTCCCACTAGCTACTGTTTGGAGGCACATAGAAGTGAGTGGTTTTACTTCATTCTCAAATCTTGATTTCACACGGTGGAATATTACGCACTCCAAGAGTTTATGAAAATTGCTTCATGGCATACATAAGAGATTAACTATGATACAGTGGTTTGCCGCCTCACAAATTTGATCTATATACATCAAAATTTGCCTTGTTTTATGTGCATTGGCTTAGCTGACCATATCACTATAAATAATATTAATAGTTGTGTATATTAACAAAGAATGAAGAGGTCCAAAATCTTATATATAGAAATGTAAAGTTTTAAATGTCTAATGTGAGACTTTTTTAGTCTCAACAATTAATGAATTTGGTTTCTGCTATTGATTTTGTCATCTACATTGCCAGTCATATGTAAACTTTAAGTGATAAAAAAAGTTGGGTCAAGGGTTTAGACTTCAACAACAACAATTTCACCGGAGTAGAACTTAGGTACAGTTCCTTAAGTCAAGTACATTAGGTTCTCCAACTGAATTCAAACACATGGTTGCATTAACCAATGAAACACAAACAATATTATTTTTTTCCAAGAATATTTAAATTCAATGTATTTGAATTCAACTAGGAACCTAATGTACTTGACCTAAGGAACTGTACCTAAATTTTATCCATTCCACCGTCTCAAGGATCAAGACCCTAGTGAAAATTGGAAATCACCTCATCTTGGGACTGATGAGATCTTGTATTGGCCCTGTGATGATTTGGTTGCGCTTGATGCTCACGGTGATAAGCTTGTAACATATGAGGTAAAAATTGAGGAACGGTGGGAAAATAAATTTAAAATTATACATGATGTTACTTCATTTAAAATTTTATTTAACCAAATAAAAAATAATGATCAATTTTAAATTATATGCCACTATATTTATTAACTAACAAATCTTTATTATTAACTAGAGAGAATCCTTTTTTTCCCAGGCATGGATGCAACTTAGGCAAGCTAGACTAGGGTAACCTTGGTTTATCCCAGACTTTGATAAATTTGGATTAACCCAGGTTTTCCCAATCAGATTGCACCATGTCCAAGGAAAAAATAAATAAAAAATCAAGACTCATTTGAGTTAGGATTAGGGTCCTAACTCAAAACAATAGGATCATGATTTCAACCAGAGGAAAAGGGGTGTAAAATCATATGAACCATATTCTTAAAAAAAAATAAAATAAAAAATAGTACCATGAGATGAATCTAATTATGCTCTAAATTAATTTAGGGGAGTGATATTTCCACACTAAAATGAAAAGGATTGTTTGTAAAAGTCAAAATTTTGGTGTATAAATTACATGTTTTGGTGTGGAAATATCATTTTCCTTAATTTATTAACAAATCAAGATCTATTTAGACTAATAAATCATTTATGACTTACTAAATGGGGATAGTGTGTTTGAAAATTGTTAAGGAATATTGTTTAGAATCCCACAATGTTTAGAAGTGTTTTAATATTGTTACTGTTGACCTATAAATAGGACCTCACATCAAATTGTATAACACACCGAGAGAATAATAAAGATATAGCCTATTAGGCTTCATCCTGTGGACGTAGGCTCACATAGCCGAATCACGTGAAACCCCTAGCCTCCATCTATCCCAATCTCTTCTCTCTTTTATATTTCCATTAGATTAAATTATTCTTGTTTATGATTTTCTACATGGTACCAGAGCCCTAAAACTCTCAAGAGTCTATTCCTTTTTTTTTTTTTTTTTCTTCCGCACCTTTGTCTAAAAAAAAACTCAAAGGCTCCACATCCCAAATCTTTCTTTTTTCGAAAACTGATCACAAATATCAGTCCCTCACTTCAAGATCGGCAAAACCCAAGTTCTCTGTTCACCATCCGATCATGCACGCATTGCCACGCACGGCTTAAAGCTTCGAAAAAGTTTCCCATGTGCCTTAAAGTGCAGCCAACAACCAAGCTTCGGATCTAGTGTCTCCATTGATAAAATCACAAATCAAATACCATGATTCAGTAGATTAGAAGCCAATCTATCCAAAAATGCAAAAATCGAAGAAATCTGAGGAGTAACGTGCCCTCACCCTCACGCGCCACCCAACTTTCTGGAATCAAGACCCACAAGCTGCGATGCTCTGCACGCGCCAAGAACAGCTGTTGTCACCACTGTCATCAATCGGGCAAGCCACGTCAGTCCTAACCGGATCTCTGACCCATGATTGGACACACGGTTCGCCTAACTCGATCCACGAACAAGTTGTGTGTTGCACAGTAACTTCAAAAAATAAAAATAAAAATAAAAAAATTCAAAACAAAAAATAAACAAAATGCAAAAACGTAGCCATGATTAGATGGGAAATTTTTTTTAGTATTCATTTTTTTTTTTTTATTTGCAATGTTCAAAAAAAAAAAAAAAATAGCATTGACTATAGAAAAAAAAAAAAAAAAAAAAAAAAAAACATTTGTGGGATATATTTTTTATTTTATTTTATCTTCATGAGCCAAGATCGAGCCAAGCCATTGAGCCACTAAGCTAAGATCCCGAGTTAAGACCATTTCAAGATCCGAACCTCTGAGCCACTGAGCCACAATCTGAGCCATTGAGCCATAATCCAACCAAGCCAAGCCGAAATCTAAGTCATCAAGCCAAAATCCAAACCATCGAGCCTCTGAGCCGAGATTTGAGTCATCGAGCCAAGATACGAGGCAAGCTGACTTGAGTCGTGTTTTGAGCTTTATTTTGTTATCAAACTCAAGGTTTCATTAAAATTACACCTTGAGTTTGCGGAGGAATGTTAAAGAATATTGTTTAGAATCCCACATTGTTTAGAAGTGTTTTAATATTGTTACTGTTGTCTTATAAATAGGACCTCAAATCATATTGTAAAACACATTGAGAGAATAATAAAGATGTAGACTATTAGACTTCAACTTGTAGACATAGGCTCACATAGCCGAACCACGTGAAAACCCTAGCCTCCATCTCTCTCAATCTCTTCTCACTTTTTATATTTCTATTAGATTAGATTATTCTTGTTTATGATTGAATGAAGTACAAAATACTTGATACTTACTGGTAAAGACTGGGATCGTTCTCCCATAATGATGAATTTTTTCATCATTGGCATGTTCGCTGTAATTGAGTTTAGTCGAGCCAATACTAAATGTTCGAAAAAATTAGGATTTTTTAAATTAATTTGTTAACATGTTTTAAAATTATGTGCTGGCGGGATGGGCAAAAATAGGACAACATGGGGACGCGGGATGTTAGTTCTTTTGCAGGGCACCCATAATCTGATGTCATCCTGTCCTGTTACCGTCACTAGTTTGAACTTTGCTTAATAAGATAGGGTGTTTAAGTTTGGTTTGAACTTGTTTCAAACTCACTTATAACATCCAAACAATGAGTTTGTTAAAAATTCAAGTAGCTTGAACTCAACTTCCCTCATTAGTGAAGTGTGAAGCCATCAATCGACCATGAGCTCAAATCAAGCTCAAGCTCAATTCCACAAACAAAACTTGTTCATGTAAAAAAAGTATATAAAAAAAACGTTGAAGTTAATGGAAAAAAGTCGAAATAAATTGCATCTAAAGAGTAACAAATAGAAAAGTAAAAATTTGACATAGATATAGGGCTATAATCGAGCCAATGCATGCTTAGATATTTTGTAGGTTATTTTTTCAAACGCATAACAAGCCTTATTAACAAGCTTAAGTTGAGCCTATGCTTGACTTGTTTATTCTCAAGCTTTATATTCACGAGCTTGTTTAAACTTATTTACTAAACAAACTAATATTAAGGCTCAAACTTGTCTTATTTATAAACAAACCAACATAGACAAACTATTTATTAAGTTGAGTCGAGCTTGATTAATTTATAACCCTATAATAGAATTGACCAACTTAAGCTTTTGTGTGCAATAAAATGAAAGTTACATAAAGGGGTGTGTATGGGTTAAGTTGGGTCATGTTTGGGGTATTTTTCGGTCCCCAACCCAACCCACAATGATCGCGTTAAATTGTTAAATTGATGCCACTTAGCCAAGAGTAATAAAAATTTGAGCTTTTATTTAGTTATTTAAGTTCATTATTCAAATAATAAAATTTACATAATTGGGCTTG
Source organism: Fagus sylvatica (assembly GCA_907173295.1). Taxonomy (NCBI): domain Eukaryota; kingdom Viridiplantae; phylum Streptophyta; class Magnoliopsida; order Fagales; family Fagaceae; genus Fagus; species Fagus sylvatica. The sequence continues at coordinate 16,995,668 of OU015770.1, read as the reverse complement.
AGAATGAGATGTGGGGAAGAAAAAAATTAGGTTTACGATTTTGGGTGTTATGTGTGGTGTGTATGTAAAAAATAAATAATGTTTTTTTAATAGCATAGGTTGGGTCAGATTATTTTGGTTGAAAATTTTCCTAATTCGAACCTAACCCATGACCCAGCCCGAACTTAAAAAAATTTAAGACCCAAGGTTTGGAAATGGTTCCTAAAACTTCACTAAAAGGTGGCAGAGAGTGGCGGCTCTAGAATTTTTTCAGGGTGTTCATTACAAAACTTGAATATAACATCACAAAAAAAAAAATAATAATAATAATACATGAATCTTGCGGTATAGAAGAATTTGGTCTGCTATTATAATCATCATGTTTATCTTGGGTAGAAGATGAATCTTTCGGTATAAGTGATTTCTTTATCAGAAATTTCTCCATAGTTAGCAAAAAAATAAAAAATAAACTATAAGGCATTCAACACGTGATGTGTGGATAAATAGACAAAAAGAATTTAATTTAATTAAGTTATATGATTAATTAAATTATTAATTAAACTATTATTTAAGTTGTTAATATTAATTATAAAGCCACAAGTCACAAAGTCACAAAGTGACAAAACCACAAACAACCAAATAAATAAACCACAAATCAAAGCACAAACCCACAGTGAACACAGTAAAACTGTTAATTAAAACAAACAAACCATCACATATCAAACCATCACCAGTTGTTGTTATTTGGGCTTATTTTGTTAGTATGGTTGTTGTTTGAGTTAATTTTTTGTTGTTATTTGGGCTTCTTTTTTCTTCTTTTTTTTTGTTGGGTTAAGTGGATTGAGTTTATTAGGATCAGGGTGTTCAAAATTTATTTAAGGGTGTTCAACACCTATACAATACTTATATAATTTATTTATTTTTCCTTTGCTTTTAACACTTCAAGGTGTGCAATTGCACACCCTCATCAGTACATGGCGCCGCCACTGGGCAGAGGAGTGGGTGTACATCATACTATACAATACTTATATAATTTATTTATTTTTCCTTTGCTTTTAACACTTCAAGGTGTGCAATTGCACACCCTCATCAGTACATGGCGCCGCCACTGGGCAGAGGAGTGGGTGTACATCATACTTACAAGAGTATTTAAGTATATGGTAATCTTATTAAAACCAATGAAATAAGTAATTCCTAAGCAATTAAGCTTAGAAAAAAAAAAGAGTAATTCTTAAATTATAATAACTCATGAGGGAAAAGGTCTTTGTCATTTTTATTTTTATTTTTGACAATTCGATAGTTGGAAAGAGAGTATTTGAATACTGGATGTCTCCGTTGAAAATACTAAAATGTGCTAATTGACTTACAAGACTCTTAGCTTTGTAATTTTTAGAATATTATTATCAACGCACATATCCTTAAAACGTATGTATAGTCATTCAAGGAAAAAGAAAAGTTTCACAACCTTTTTGAGTTGGTACAAGAGTATTATTATCACGAATTCAACAAATGGAAAAGGGATGTAAAATCATATGAAACATATTCTGCAGACATATATGGTGGATATTAAATTAATAATGCATTTATCCATGATATGCAATCTAATTTTGCTCTAACTAATTTAGTAACAAATCAAGATCCATTCTAAATAATCAAGCATTTATGTCTAAAGTAAACATAAAAATAATATTAAAGTTAGAAGATTACCTCACTAGCCAGTTGGGGAAGGATCCATAGATGGTCAGAGTTATCAAAGCATCCTTTCTGCTTTCGTTTTTCCCATGCCATCAATTTCTATTAAGTTAAAAGCATTCTTAAGCAATCCCAACTTCTTTTCATCCTCTCCGTTGCTATCCCTAAGGAAAAGCTTTAAACAAATTAAAGTTCTTGCCTTTTAGAAGGATGTGCTCGTATAAGAATCAGGTGACAAAATGAAAGGCAGAATTGAAATCTATTGAAATTCACAAGCATCTCCATGCATGATTTTATCTTACTCATATAATGCCTATTGCAGTTGTAGAAATCAATATCCAAGTGAAAGAAAGCAATTACACATGTTTGGCTCACAAGTTTTGAAATTTAATGTGTTAGAACCAATGACAGAGTTGAAATTTCCCAAAATCTGATAACATCTTTACATGTGAATTTATTGAAATCACGTAATGTCTGTTTCAGAAATCGAAGGCCAAGTGGAGAAACTAATTACACGTGTTTGACTCACATCTAATGGATTAGAACCATCGTCGGAGTTGATATTATATTGAAACTCAAAAGGCATCTATTCATGTGATTTTATCTAAGTCATGTAACGCTTGTTTTGGTTTAGAAATGTGTGGCCAAATGGAGAAATTGGTTATACGTTTTGGCTCGCATGTTATGAGATTTATCATTGTTGAACAAATGGCTGGATTGAATGCATTGAAATCTGAAAGCATATTTTCACATGATTTTATATGATTCACGAAACGTCTATTTCAATTTTAGAAATTCAAATGCCAAGTGGAGTTCCATTTACGCTTTAATGCTTGTTTTGGTTTTAGAAATGTATGGCCTAGTGGAGAAACCAATTATACGTGTTGGCTCGCATGTTATGAGATTCATTATTGTTGAACAAGTGGTAGGATTGAATGCATTGAAATCTGAAAACATCTCTTCACGTGATTTTATATGATTCACGAAACGTCTATTTCTATTTTAGAAATCAAATGCAAAGTGGAGTTCTATTTTCGCTTTAACACTTGTTTTGGTTATAGATTTAGCAAAAAAAAAAAACTTGTTTTGGTTATAGAATCTATGGATCCTTCCCCATGAGATGCAATCTAATTATGCTCTAACTAATTTAGTAGCAAATCAAGATCCATTTTAAATAATCAAGCATTTATGTCTTAAGAAAACATAAAAATAATATGAAAGTTAGAAGATTACCTCGCTAGCCAATTGGGGAAGGATCCATAGATGCTCAGAGTTATCAAAGCATCCTTTGTGCTTTCGTTTTTCCCATGTCATCAATTTCTATTAAGTTAAAAGCATTCTTAAGCAAACCTAACTTATTTTCATCCTCTTTATTGCTATCCATAAGGAAAAGCTTTAAACAAGTTACAGTTCTTGCCTTTTAGAAGGATGTGCATGTATAAGAATCAGGTGAAAGAATGAAAGGCAGAATGAAAGGCAGAATTGAAGGCTATTGAAATTCACAAGCATCTCCATGCATGATTTTATCTGGCTCATATAATGCCTATTGCAGTGCTAGAAATCAATATCCAAGTGAAAGAAAACAATTACACATGTTTGACTCACATGTTTTGAAATTTAATGTGTTAGAATCAATGGCAGAGTTGAAATTTCCCAAAATCTGAAAACATCTTTACATGTGAATTCATTGAAATCACGTAACGCCTGTCTTAGATTCAAAAATCGAAGGCCAAGTAGAGAAACTAATTACACGTGTTTGACTCACAAGTCACATCTAAGGGAATAGAACTGTCGTCGGAGTTGAAATTATATTGAAATTCAAAAAGCATCTATTCACGTGATTTTATCTAACTCACGTAATGCTTGTTTTGGTTTAGAAATGTGTTGCCAAATGGAGAAACTGATTATACGTGTTGGCTCGCATGTTATGAGATTTATCATTGTTGAACAAATGGTAGGATTGAATGCATTGAAATCTGAAAGCATCTTTTCACATGATTTATATGATTCACGAAACTTCTATTTCAATTTTAGAAATCAAATGTCAAGTGGAGTTCCAATTGCACTTTAACACTTGTTTTGGTTTTAGAAATGCTTAGTGGAGAAACCAATTATACGTGTTGGCTCGCATGTTATGAGATTCATTATTGTTGTACAAGTGGCAGGATTGAATGCATTGAAATCTGAAAAGCATCTCTTCACATGATTTTCTATGATTCACAAAACTTCTATTTCTATTTTAGAAATCAAATGCAAAGTCGAGTTCTATTAATGTTTTAATGCTTGTTTTGGTTAAAGAAATGTACATCCAAGTGGAGAAACCAATTATATGTGTTGGCTCATCATTGTTGAACAAATGGCATGATTGAATGGATTGAAATCTGAAAGCATCTCTTCACATGATTTTATATGATTCACGAAACGTCTATTTCAATTTAAAAAATCAAATGCCAAGTAGAGTTCCATTTACGCTTTAACGTTTGTTTTGGTTTTAGAAATGTATGGCCTAGTGGAGAAACCAATTATACGTGTTGACTCGTATGTTATGAGATTCATTATTGTTGAACAAGTGGCAGGATTGAATGCATTGAAATATGAAAGCATCTCTTCACGTGATATTAAATGATTCACGAAACGTCTATTTCTATTTTAGAAATCAAATGCCAAGTGGAGTTCCATTTACGCTTTAACGGTTGTTTTGGTTATAGAAATGTATAGCCAAGTAGAGAAACCAATTATACGTGTTGGCTTGCATGTTATGAGATTCATCATTGTTAAACAAATGACAGGATTGAATGCATTGAAATTTGAAAGCACACTTCACGTGATTTTATATGATTCATGAAACGTCTTTTCTATTTTAGAAATCAAATGCCATGTGGAGTTCTATTTACACTTTAGCGCTTGCTTTGGTTTTAGAAATGTATGGCTAAGTGGAGAAACCAATTATACGTGTTGGCTCACGTGTTATGAGATTCATCATTGTTGAGCAAATGGCAGGATTGAGTGCATTGAAATCTAAAAGAATCTCTTCATGTGATTTTATATGATTCACGAAACATCTATTTCTATTTTAGAAATCAAATTTACGCTTGTTTGACTCATATGTAATAGGATTCAACGTGACACAATACATAGTGAGGTTGAAATGTATAGTAATTCAAAACATCTTTTCACTAATTTCATTTGACTCACACAATGTTTATTTCAATTTTTGAAATCAAAATCTATATGAAGAAACTAATTAGACATGTTGCATAAGTATACCTTATGGTATGGCCGGTGTAACAGGACCATTTTGCATCAGACAGCAAGGTTGGCTTCTCAGAAACTCCCATCGAACTGCACCCTGTCGTCAATTCCTGATCTAATTTTTCGGGCAAAAATATTTCAAAATTAGTAAAAGGTCTTTAGCTAAAACCTTCTGTCCTTGACACTAAAGTATAAAAGACTCGATAGCAGCTTTCTACTTTGAGCTACTAGTAGTAGTAAAGACTGGTATCCCTGGCCTGTTGGACATGCACATAGACTTATATAGTTATATACAGAAGTAGGTTTCCTCTTTATAACTTTAGAAGCATTGTCAAGCAGATCATTTGGGAGTCTATGGGCTTTAAGTCTTTGACCCCAAAGGACCAAAACTAGATATATAATATTCAGGTTCGAGTTGGGAAAATGGGCCGATCGTTCATAACCAAAGCCCACTGACGATTTATTAGAGACCATTATGACTGGTGGTTCTACCGAAAGGTCCAAAATCTCAGCCAGGCTGTGAGTCTCTAACCCATGGGCACCCTCTTGTAATCTTATTATTATTATTTTTTTTTTCAATAATAAGAAAATTTCATTAACAACTAAAGAAGAACAAATTACAATGGGCAAACACTAGAACTATATATATGAAATGAAAATAGATCCTTTCCAATTACAAAAAAAGCCTATTTGGGATTTCTATTTATTGGTTTGTTTGTATTAGTTAATGTCTAAAAGGAATTTATATATAACTAGTCGCTAACCTGGTTAGCAAACAAAGTAGTGTGAGGCTTATTGACAACTATAATCAAACACATTCTAGGCAATCCAGTAAATGACAAAAATAACATCAAGATCACCCAATTAATTATACCCATTTAAGATCATCTTGTGAAAGTTAACACTTTCCACTGAATTGTCAAAACTACCAGAAAAAGTGGTAACACAAAGTAAAAAAAAGAGGAAACCGAAGTGAATTTGAACTGTGAATGGCACTTACCTATCTCCCTACCCGCTGTGCTCCGTGAAATCCAAAATCCACTGGGTGACCATCTCTACATAGCAGCACAACCTCAGGTGGCCAACGTCCTGAGAAGGTTCAGAGTGGCTGCGGATTGATAATAAGCCACCTTTGACTTCACTTCTAGTGAAAAGCATCTCCAAAATAAATTAGAGAAAAGAAAGAGAGAAAGGGTTGTGCTTATCGGCTACAATATTGTACATCTTATAAGAAAATAGATGGAAACACTATATACAATACAAGCATAAGTTCTTGCATTCTACAACCAGGGCTCGCGTATTATAACTCAGAAAGTTGAGTGACAAATTGAAATATCAAAATATCCCTTTTTGTGATCTTATCCACTTATGTAATGCCTTTTAGCTGTAGAAATAAATTGTTAAGGGGAGATTTGTTTTTTATTTTTATTTTTATTTTTATTTTTTTGTTAAATGTCAAGGGGAGATATTAACCGGATATGTTTAACGAATGATTATTTAGTAGTTTCGAACTATAAATAATTATGTAGTCGCTCCTCCCACAGTGAATAAAATTTTGTATCACTATTTTTCATACTCACTTTCTCTCTCTCTTTTCCAAGCGTTTTGTTGTTGATAATTCAGTAGTTGAATAAAATTTTGAATCACTATTTTTCATACTCACTTTCCCTTTCTCTTTTCCAAACGTTTTGTTGTTGATAATTCAATAGTTGAATAAAATTTTGTATAACTATTTTTCATACTCACTTTCCCTCTCTCTTTTCCAAGCGTCTTGTTGTTGATAATTCAATAGTTGAGAGAGGGGGGATTTGAACCATATGGTTCTCCTCATAAAGGAGAGCAGACAATGCCTATTAAGCTACACGGCTCTTGGCTTTTTCCAAGTAGTTACCTAGAAAGAACATGCACAAGCATTACATTTCTGTATTCGAATGTGCAAAAAAACTCTTGTAATTTAACTAGTATTGATTAGTCATTTTTATGAGGAAAACTAAGATTCAAATCCCCCTCCCAACCTATTTACTTATCATAAAAATAAAAAATCATACTCAGTATGGGTAAATTAAAAATCCATTAAAGGAAGATGCTAATTAACCAATGCCAATTTTCCACATCTATAAAAGAAAAAAAAAATAGAGAGAAAAGAACTCATGCCAATTCTCTGGATCAATCTTATAATTTATTCTTTGAGTTTATTTTTTTCTCTCCTTTGAATTTTTCTGTCTTTTCCTTTCCTCAAGTAAACAAACAAGTTAGCTCATTTAGTAAAATCTCTTACCGTCAAATAAAAACTTGGTTCAAATCCCGTTTACATGAAGTTAAAATAAGTTAATTAGTGTTTTGACTTAATGATAGAGAATATTAATCATGGAGAAGAAGTTATAGATTTCAAATCTTACTTTATCTATATTATTAAAAAAAAAAAAAAAAAAAAAAAAACAAGTTTGTGATACTTTGTCTAGTTACTATAGCAGTTTTTTTTTTTTTTTTTTTTTTTTTTTTTTTTTTTTTTTTTTTTTTTTCAGTTGACATGAACTTCGATTGTTACATTCATGTTATGGGTATGGTTTTACATTATATATATGTTACATTATGTATATATATACATTGCAAATTAACATCCAATATATATATATATGTTTAGACATATACGTTTTGTTATGTTATGTTATATGTATATGTTACGTTATGTATATATATACATTGCAAATTAATATCCAATATATATATATATATATGTTTAGACATATACGTTATGTTATGTTATGTATATATGATTTAAACATATATGTTATGTTATATATGTATATGTTACGTTATGTTATGTGTAAACATATATATATATACATTGCAAATTAACATCCAATATATATAGGATGTTAATTTGCAATGTATATATATACATAACATAACATATATATATATATATAGATATATGTTTAAACATATACGTCTATGTTTTAAATTTTACATTAAAGTTTCCTAAATGAATTTGAATGTCTTCCTTTCATTTCATCATATTCTCCTAAGAATCCATTTTGAGTGTGTTTGATTAAAACATCAAAACAAAAATTAGGTAGATTTAGCAAGCAAAATAAAAATTTCTTGAGACTTATGTTAAACATATTAACATAAAACAAACTATAGCTAATAAAACCAATTATATTAGCTAAGCTATACTTATTTATACACCTCTATGGAAATTTGTTAAGGTACCCCATCAGACCGAAATTGAAGAAGAAGATGAACCAAATATTGAGGACCAGCAGCACCAACCACAACAAGAGGAACCAGAATCAGAACACCAAGAAAAAACGGTATATACTTGTGTATTTTTTTGTTTTAATTAAGTAATTAGCATTTAGTATTTTTCCTTATGTGTATATATATATATAACTGTATACATATTATATAGCACACATACTTGAAATTGTCATTGGATAGCATTCAATATTTTATCTAATTACGGAACCGGGTTGATTTTTGTTTGAATTTTATTCAGGGTGATTTCAAAGGGAAAACCACATTCACTGTAGTTATATGCTGGATTCTTACATTATTTGGGGGTTTGGTGCTTGGTTATAATATCGGCATGTTAGGTACGTTGAATTACTATTACTATGGTGCTTGGTTATATTCTTACATTTTTTTTTCTTACTTACTATGTTGAATTACTATTAGAGCAAACAACTAAACTTTTGCAAAATCTGACTTATGGTTTATACAAAGATTTTTTCTTGGTTATTATTTGAGTTAGTAAAACCAAACATTTATTTCTTGCCTATAATTTGATTTACTTAAACAAATTTCTTTTTCTTGCTTATTATATGTATGAGTTGAATGTATTAGATCAAATGACTAAACTTCTATTGATAGTGATTTAGGTGTGATGACAACATACCAATATTTGAGGGACCTTTTTCACAACATAGAGGTTATGAAACTTTTTGCACAAGAAACAAACTTCTGCAAATTTGATAGTCTTATCATTCACCTCATCATCTCCACCCCGTACTTTATTGCGGTGCCTTTCCCATTTGTCTGCATGTGGCTGAGTTCAAGTGGGGAAGGAGACTTGTCTTCCAAGTTGCCACTATTTCATTTATAATGGGAGTAATTTTAAATGCATTGGCATTGAATTTCTATTTTTCTTTTGCTGGGTTGGCAATTCTTGGCATTGGAATCGGGTTGTATAATCAAGTCGTGATCCGATTAGATAAAATATATTCTTTTTGCAAATCTTTTATGATTTTGTGGTTAGCATTGTGAATATTGTTATAATTTACTAACACTTTTTTGTTTTTTGTGTTTCTTTTGTATAGATTATTCCGTTATTTATGACGAAAATTCCTCACCCAAAACTAGAGGAGGTGATGACCACGTGTTTCCCAATAGCTATCGGTATTGGAATGCTTCTAGCCCAGATTTTTGGATATTTGTACATTGACTCTTCTATTTATAGTTGGCGGATAATCCAACTTGGCCTGGTCGCACCTTTGTTCATCCTGTTTATTTGCTCGTTTTATCTTGGAGAGACATCGAGAAGTTTGATCATGAAGGGAAAATTAGAGGAGGGAGAATTTCTACTAAAGAATATTAGAGGAATTGAAGACATTGAAGAGGAGTATAATAAGATTTTGTTAGATACTAGAGCAATAAAAAGTGTTAAAGGCCCCTACAAGATAATTTTCAAACAGTATTGTCATCCAGCTCTCTTTACCACTTTCTTGGTTCAGATTTTTCAATTGAAAGCTAGAAGTGCAGCACTTGAGTTTTTTGGGCCACTCATGTTTACTTCAATTGGTTTCAAGCCTAGATTTGCACAATTATCAGTAATAATTATTTTGGCTATGCAAATATTGGCCATCCCCCTCTCGGTGGTATTAACAAAGTTTGTTGGGAGGAGAAGACCGCTTCTATTGAGTTGTCTAGTGATGTGTGTCTCCGAGGTAATATTTTTTCCTTTGTGGTGGATTTTTAATATTTATGTTTTATTTAATTTTATATCAACATCAATGCTTATATTTTTCTTTTCTTTTCTTTTTTTTGTGTAGTTATCTATTGGAGGAATTATTCACCGCTTGAAGCCACTTGCTTTCCTCGAAGAAAAGGAAGCCATTGCAGTTTTGGTGTTAAGTTTAATGTACAGCATATGTTTCACATTGATAAGTGGACCATTAGGATGGCTGAGTGAGACGTTTCCTCCAGAAACCAAAATGGAGGGAATGGTGTTGTCCAATACCCTCACCATAGTTGTGAATGTTTTACTAGCCAATGCATTGGGTTTTTTAATATGTAAAATAAAATTCAGATTTTTTATTTTGTCCGATGTTTTTCTTTTGATTATCACTGTAATTATATGTTTGTTAATCCCAAAGACAACGGATGTTCCTTCCAATGAAATGATAGAGAGGGTATGGAAGAAACATCCGTTATGGAGGATTTGTTTTTCTTCTAAAAGTAGAACAATTATTGTATAAGTTGCCTTGTATTCCTCTGTAAAAAATTTGGTGATTCTCTGTGAATTTATTTCTTCCATTTATTGTGATATACAAAACTTGACAATTGTTTTGTGTGTTTTGGATTTTGGATGTGGATTAACTTTGCTAGCAAGTATATGCTTGTGCATTTCTGGGCTGCTTGATTATTGCATCCATTGAGTTTAAAGGAAAGCAAAAGTTCTTTTAGCATACCAATTTTTTAGATTCTTTTGATGCTGAAATTTATTATCATATAGTCTGATGGAATCAATTGACTTTTGCATTGACAAGTCATACAATTCATAGATACATAACATACTCTACTATGTCTTCGTAATGCTCCTTTGTGAGAATGCAAGATAAGTAAATAATTTAATATTATAGTTTATAGAATTTTCTGGGACTTTAGGAAACTCTCTAATCTACTGAGCCTTGTAGCCTATAGGGCTAATTTGCTTATTTAAGCTGATTTTTTTTTTTTTTGGTAAAAAAGAAGAAGAAGGTTAGTAAAATTAGATTATCCATTGTATTCGGATCTCTTGCTATTTAATATGACTGATAGGTCTAATTTATGCAAGCTAGATATATTATCAAGATAGAACTATTGTAAATTCTGCTTCTATGTGGCCTACATCATCTAAATATATTTGGCCTTTGCTTATTGACATATGAGTATGAGATGGCCACTATATCAAGTATATAAATTCAGTCGCATATTGACCCATTATACCCACATACCACTGATAAAATAATAATCTTATATATACACCCATGAATATAGTAATATACCCACAACCACTCAGTAAGGCGTGAGCCAAACACAGAACACACGAAAATAAGAAAAAAAATATACAACCATTTATATACCCAGAAGTCACTTAGTGAGGTGTGAGCCAAACCCACACCAGTACACCACACGAAAATATGAGATAAAGACATAGAGTCATAGAGACTAGAGAGAGAAATACCACTCACAGTGGTCGTCTTGGAGTCACAGATCGAGCAGTGGCGAGCGGCAACATGAGCTGATTCAAGCCCATGCCCTCCCCTTGATATGGATTGGAAATGAGATTTTTTTTTTTTTTTTTTTTGTATTGTATTGAACCCAGTTGTGTTGTTGTTAGCAAATTATTAAAAACAAATTAGGGTTTTTATTGTAATTTTGTTTTGGCACATTAGGAAATAGGATGTTCATTATGGTCTAGATCTAAAGTCTAAACTTGTTGGTCCTAATCTAGATCTGTTGAACCATGTTGTTGCCCAGCTAAATATATATATATATATTATATATATATATATTATATATTTATATATATATATATATATATATATATATATATATATATTATTTATATAAGGTATACTAATATATTTTTTTTTTTTTCTTGGTTGCCCCAAGGGGGGGTTGCCCAAGCCTAAGGGCTTGTGGCTTACCAAACCGGCCCTGGTTATGTATATATGTTAAACATATATGTTATATATATATATATATGTTCCGTTTGGGTTGTCCAAGTCCCATCCCGATTTTGGTTGCCCACTTATTATTATATATTAAAAAAATGACATAAAAGTCAATTTTTTTTTTTTATGCAAAATCAAAATTACATTGTGAAATACCACTCGCAGTGGTTGTCTGGAGTCACAAATTGAGCAGTGGCGAGCGGCAGCAGGAACTGATTCAAGCCCATGCCCCCCTTGATTTGGATTGGAAATGGGATTTTTTTTTTTTTATTGACTTTTATGTTGAAACGTATATGCTTACACATAACATAACATATATGTTGAAACATATATATATATATATATATATATAATATATAACATATATGTTTAAACATAACATATATTAATATTATATATGTATATATAAATAAATAAAATATAATATATATATATATATATATATATATATATATATATATATATATATATATATATATATGTATTTTATGTTATGTATATATATACATTGCAAATTAACATCCAATATATATATATATATATATATTTAACATATATGTTATGTTATATATATAACATATATGTTTAAACATAACATATATTAAAACATATATATATATATATATATATATATATATATATATATATATATATATATATATATATATATATATATATATAATATATATATATATATATATATATATATGTTTATGTATGTATATATATACATTGCAAATTAACATCCAAAGTATATATATATATTTCAACATATATGTTATGTTATATATATATAGGAAGGAGTCGGCATACTTGCTCTTTAATTCTTGTTTGTATACTTTCTGCATTATTCTATCCTAAATTTCCTTAGACTTTATATGTTCTTGCAGGTATACAAGCTTGTTGGCTGTTGGTGTCGGTGTACTACTCTTTCTATTGACTAGCTTTATTGATCCAGGAATTGTGAAGGCTGAGAATGTTTCTCAATATATCTCAGCCTATCCCTACGATGATATTATTTATTCTGAGAAAGAATGTTCAACTTGCAAAATTCCAAAGTGAGTTTCTCCTTGTTGAGATTTCTCTTGAAACCTACATTTACTTCTTTTAATAATGATTTTTTCCTCCTTTGGTTCAGACCTGCCAAGTCCAAGCACTGCAGTATTTGTGATCGCTGTGTTGCTCATTTGGATCACCATTGTGGATGGAAGGTAAAATCTCAAACTATTATTTTTATTATTTTTTTAATCTTTTATAGTGAGATGATTTGATTTTCATTGTAAAACTAGTCGCAAACCCGTACATCGCACGGGAAACTTACTAAAAATGAAATATAAATAATTGATGTATTAGCTATCAATATATTAAATGAACCTATATATTCAATTGTTATCAAACGATAGTATAAGAAAAAATAAATAAATAAAATAAGTTTGATAGAGAATCTTTTGTAATAGTTCCAAACAATCTTTTATCCACGTCTTAAAAAAGCCTTGTGCTATGACCAACAGACTTTGATTTCATTTTTCTCTTTTAAAGAAAAATCGACTTTAGAACAATCCATTTAAAGATGCACTAGAATGTTTTATACATGAAAGTTCATACCACTCCAAAAGTCAACCTACCCTTCTTAGCCTCTCTAATCCTACTATTTGTGAGTTCTTCAATTGAATGGCTTGGTTCAACCCCAGCTTGTGGTACAACTAGCATGAAGGCCTGAATGTGAAAAAGCAATTTGGTGAGTTAATATAAGATATTGGGTGGAACAATGGCAATTACGCTGAAACAAAACACACAAATCCAATTAGAAAGGCAAGGGAAAAAAAAAACACCAAACACCACAAAACCACAACCTATGGTTCAGAACCCACAAATCCAATAATAAAAAAAAAAAATACAAACCTGAATTCACAAATATATCCAATCAAGAAGCAAAGAGAGAAAAATATTGCACCTTTGAAACATAAACCGCAACATAACCACAAGGGAGCCAAAATAAAATTCGAGCACAGGGTTTAAATAGGAGATTAGGAGAGCAATCAATTAGGGAGATGAAGAGGCGAGGGAGATGAAGAGGTGAGTGGAGAGAGAGTGGGAGATAAAGAAGCGAGGGGGAGATGAAGAGGCAATGGGAGATGAAGAGGCGATGGGACAGAGAGAGAGTGGAATAAAGAGAAGGATGATGAGGAATTTTGTGGGAATAGGGATTCTTGATGTGGCAGCATTTGGAAGGAAGCAAAAAGAATCCTAGATGCTTTAGCTATTAGTTTATAGATATAGATGTAATCAATGTAATAATGCTAAGTAGTACTCCAAATATACTAAAACTTAAGATGAGCTAATCGATCGAACGCACGAGAACCTGTGAAAAACTATCGGTGACCAGTATTATCATACTAATTTGAAAGAAAATGAAGCAAATCTTGAAAAAGTAGTGATTAACAAGAATGATAGTAGCGGGTTGAAGGTAATTGAGAAATTGGTCAAGCTCTAAATTCCTTTGCTTCAATTCTATTTGGTTTTCAAGATCATTAGCCATGATGGGTGCAAGATATAAAAATAAATAAAATAAAAATCTTATTTTTTGCTTGAAGAGGAGCACGGTACATGGATTATGTATATATATATATATATATAGAAGCCTTTAAGAGAGCACAAAATTAAGCTGGACGTCACTTATCTATGTCACGGTTAGACCTTAATTAAAAAGGACTTCAAAATTCAAATGCAACTTGACTTCTTCAAGTGCTGGACTTCGATTCTTCTTCAGATTCAGACTTCAATTCTATTTTAGCTTCTTCTTTTACCAACTTATTTTCCTTTGGGCGAATTAACCGCATAAGAGGATAAATTACAAATTAATTATAATATTTTTTAACAAAGCGTCTAATATTTTGAGATTAAATGCTATGATTTTAATTAAGTTTCAAGTAATAAAGCGGATATTTCATATTTTTTCAAGGATAAATCTAAATCCAGTTTCCATTGAGGCTCTAATCTCATATTTCAAAATTAACATTTTTTTTTTTTTAATAAAATTTCTTATGCATTATATCGTCGTGGTTAAAATTTCAATCTTTCTTATGCATAAGAAATTAATTATAATATTTTTTAACAAAGCATCTAATATTTCAAAATTAAAATTTCAATCTTTCTTATGCATCACTAATAAAATTTCTTCGTTTTATATCGTCGTGGTTATAAACTTAAGGTCTAAATATACTATTGGTCCTTAAAGTTTAAGTATTAAATTCCATTAATCTCTAAATTTGAAATGAGTGCTATTGGTCTCTCCATCCAATTCTATCAGGTTTTTATCCACGCGACTAAGAGAGAGATAATATGACCTTTTTTTAATATTATATAACAATAAATTTTAATTAAAATTATCACCTAAGCACAAAAACAAAAAAAAAAAATCTATTGGATGACCATCACGACCCAACACACTTCCTTGGATATCTAAAACTTGTTTCCCCCTTCACCTCCCCAAACATCAATTACTAGCAGTAGGAGATTTTGAGCACATTTCCTAGTGTTACAAATTGATCACATATTCACATCGATTTTGTGATGATGCCAAGTGTAACGTGTTGTATCTACTATCCATCATTTGTGTACTCTACAAGTCAAGTATTCACGGGTGGTGGGATCACATGATACGCGTGGCATAACAACTCGATCATGAGCTACATTAGTTTGTAACATATAATAACGATAGAATTTATAGTACCCACTACTTTTCTCCGTTATTGGTGAGAAATTTGATAGTTCGCTAGTTTCTTCATTATTTAGTGTTGTGATATTACCTGCATCTCCTGGAAATCCATAGCTGAAACTTTTCAATATGCATCTTGAGCTTGCAATGTCTACCCTATTAAGTATGTGCATGTGATGTGTCATATCCTTTGCAATGTATGAGTGGGTTAGCAGGCATTTGAAGTGCCTCTTCGGCTCTTCATATTATCTCTACTTTCTAACATAAAAGCAAGAATTCCTGCTTTACTCTAGTTAAGGGGCATGTCCAGCTTAATTATGTTTAATTGAAGTGTAACTCTGCCCCAAATCTGAATTTCAAATTTAGTTTTCAGTCCAGGCTTCATAAACATTTTTTTTTCGGATATAATTCAAAGTCTATATATATGGACGTTGAAGGACCTCATGAAGGTTCAACTTATAAAGTGGACATCATTAATATGGTTGAAAATTTACTTATGTTTTGTCAATATTAGAGATATGTATCTTTGCCTAGGTTATAAGTTAATTAGCAAGTGGAAGTTATTTGATTTGGAATGTGACAATTCTTTCGGGTAAACTACATGTGACATTGCAATCATTCCTTTTACTTTTAATAAATTTATATAACCATGAAAGCATGTTCAAGCCAAAAAATGCTAAGTTGCATCTGCACAAAAATGTCTACATTGGGTGAGTCACAAAAGGCAGACATTGGAGTATATCAAACAGCATTGACCGGAGTTAGGCACGAAATTGTGGATTATGTCACTAAGATTATGAAATATTATCTGGATATTGCTTGCTGCACTGATGGTGATAGATGGAGCCTTTTCTCGCATGTAATTATACAACAGCAAGAAAAAATAGACAAGCATAAAAACAACATGGTACATCTAGCTGCAAAGTTAGCACCCTTCTCTCAGCTTGATCTTAAGGTGATTGGCTCACAGCTTTTAAAAGTGAAATAATCTTTGATGCATATATTTCAAACTTAGCCTTTTGTTTTCCTTTTCTCTATGCGATCACTACAGGAAGTTGAGAGTATCGTACAATTCAAGTTTCAAAGAAATGATAAGCGGAAAATGCCTCAAGTGTCCTTCACCCAACTGTTCTCCACCTAAGCAATGTGTTGCATATTCGAGTTTAGGACTCTACCTTTCTAAAATGAGGGTAAGAGTAAGACTGCATACAAACCACCTTTCTTAGAGCCTGCAAAAATAAAAGCCTCGTATACACGGTATGTGAGTAGAAGTGGTTAGGTTTTATATTGTATAGAAGTCATAATAGTGAGTGATTAATATAACACAGTTGCATAGCCAAGATTTTAATTTGAAGGGATACGATTACAAGACAAATCTAAAAAAAATGGTTTAATGTTAATTAATATAAGTATTAAAATAAAAACAATTAAACAATGTCACAAAAAATATAAAGTAAATACAGTTTAGTGTCAATTACAATATATTTACAACAAAATGATTAATATATATTTATTAATTGAATAACTTAAAAGAGAAATACAAGTATAAGAAACTATCTGTGAGTCTAAACAAGATTCATTTAATTTTTATAAAATGAGTGGTATGATAGTAATGATGTATTAAAATGATTAATTTCATTCCTTCTTATGGTAATCTCAAATAAAGTTATTTACTTTCCATTCATTTCTTTTATAACATCCAAACAAGATAACTTATACTCATTCTATTCAATTTCATTAGTTTCATTTCCTTTCTATTCCTTATACTCATTACATTCCATTGCTTTCCATTCCTTTATAATTTATTCATTCCACTCCATTCCATTCTTTTATGAACTCTCAAGTGAACCCTTAATGTTAGATTAAACTTAAATCTCATATGGTTTAGATTCTTTTGTTTGAATGTTTACAATAATTTAAGCTTCTTTAATTAGAATTTAAGTTGCAAAAAAAATGGGTGAAATGAAGAAAAAAGGCCCTATTACAGTTCATGGTTTATTTGTGGGCTTGGTGCACCTTGGTTGTTTGGGCTTGGGCCATACTCTAATGTGGGGTAAAGTGTAGGAACTTAATTTGTAATCCATGATTTGTGGATGTTTCCCCATATATCTTGTCTACATTCCCTAACGTAGATCTTATAATATTGGTTAGAGATTAAAGTGACTTATTTCATTGAGAGTTGTCTTGGGAGTAGGCACATAAGAAAAAAAAAAAACCCGCATGGGTTGTGTGTCGACTGCATGCGTATGTATTTAATGTTACTATAAAAGTATCCAGGTTTACTCATTTTGTGTAGAGGCATGTACTTAAACTTTAAATATTTTTATATATATTTTGTTTTAGTTTTCAACATGTGTTTGTTGAATCTTACATGTGGTGTTAGAGCTAATTCATGTTAGAATTGGTATGCTTATGATGTGTCGTTGGATAACACATGATGCCAATTTTTTATACCTATCAAGTTATTAGCACAGAAACCCCTATTTTTAGAGCTACGAATGTCGGGATGTGGTATCTTGAAACACTTTTTGAATGAAAAATATCACTTTTCTTGTTTCATGAGTTGGAACAAATCTTTTTGAATTTCACCTACAAAGCTCCTTGAATTGAAGCTCGTGTAAAGCTCTTTCCAACAACATTTCATTTGCCTAGTTCTGAAATTGTTTAACATGAAATGAATTTGCCCAGTTCTAACTAAAAAGCGGTCACTTGGCCATAAACAAAAAGGAGACATGAACAAATTTTAAGTTAATTAGGTGTTAACTCACGCAATTTGTGGTATTTGTGTTAAGAGATCTTTAATTATACATTTTATAATATCAAAACCTACACATTTATCGCTTGTGTTGATTAATACACATCAATTGGTAAAGTCTCTTATTGTCGAGCCATCAAAGCGACTGCTGGGTTGCTTCTCCATAAGTTCCAACTGGGCTTTTTGATCATTGATCAACTGCAGTGTGACATGCAGGTGCGCCTGGCTCCATTTCAACAAATGAATACGGCACTGCTTTATTCTTTGTACAAGGCAGTACATAGGTGTACCATTCTGTGGTGCCAGCCAGGCCTCTTGTATAGCCTCCTCACAACCCTCCTCTCTAAGCCAAGCATGCTCAAAGCAGGAGCCCCAGAAAAGTGCTCAACCCCCTCAATATGGAGGCTTCTACCACGTACTAGACTTGAGAGCACTAGGTCGCACTGAGAAGTTGAGACACGTCAAATATTACACAGATGCAGAGATGCTTATAAGGAGAGGTCAATGTTGAATAGCTTGATGAGCATTGTGAAATAAAATATAACTGTTTATAGCCCTGTTTATGTGTTATTTTTCAACAGCCTCTGAAAATGGAGGAATGGTTTGGGAATTTACATCCTTCCAATCATATATATATATAAGAAATCTCCTTGTCCTAATATGACTTGTTTCGAAGTTTTTTGTAGTGGGTACTGTTGATAGGAAAGGAAGGGGAATCCATCATGGTTTTTGGTTTACAAATAACTAGGGTCTTCATCGAGTAACTAGGAGTCCTATCTATCCACCTCTCAAGACACAATTTTTTGAGTATCTATTGATAAATTATTGATTCTCTCAAAATTTTAAGCCGTTAAGAAAGAGTGAATTTAATTTTTTAATCACATGACTACATCTTCTGGCATGTGATATTTGGACAGAATCTAGTCCTTGTGAAGGGTTCAGTGCCTGGTAGGCTACCAACATGAACTTATTGATAGTGACATCCTTGGGATACTTTTTTTGTCAGTTTCTATGTTCTATGAAAATCAATGCTATGTCAATTCTAGAATTATAGAATTGAAAATGAGTGTTTTACACACATGAAATGAAGAATATGTAACTTAGCTAGCTTTGCCATGTCAATATGTCCTGGTGATTAAATTGATAAGACACCCAAAGCTTATGTATGTACTTGAGTTCATCTGAACAAATTAATGTGGGATCAAGATTCTGATTCACAGATCCAGCATGTCAAAAATCATATCTTCAAGGGAAAGACAATATTTTTTTTTTTCCTTCAAGGAAAAGAGAGAAAAGGTTCATCTTTTTCAAGTTTCTAGCTTGAATGACAAAATATAAGACCTGTTTGCTCAGATACTTCTCTAATGTAAAAACTAGCTATAAACACCTGGAGAGACATGGTTTGGTGGCATAACTCAAGTTTCCAAGGACAATGTTGTGAAGATATCGTTTAGTGGGATAACTTTAGCAACCAAGTATTGTAAAGTACATACCTAAACAAGGAATTACTAGGGAGGCAATGCGTGTTTTAAGTCATTCTCTACAGACTGGATACATTCAAGTACTGAACTATTTTCTTGTCTTTCTTCATTTTCTGGCAGAGAGACTACTGATTCTTATACCATCACAGCATCGCCAAGTTTCGGATTTCTTGGACGTGGTCCAAGTACTACATATTCAGGCTTTGAAGGTCATACTAAAAGTAGTTTAGACCTGGATGGAAAGTCTCCTTTATTGTCTGATTATGAAAGAAATTATCAGAAGGAAGACTTGGATAGGATCTAAAGAGCACAATCATCATTACAGCAAAAGCCTCATTGCATAAGCAGCTTACTGGGGAATTACCCATTGGTCATGGGTGCAGCCTTACTCAGACTATCTTCAATGGTAAGCTATATTATTCTAGTGTTTTGTTATTATTATAATCAAATAACCAAAAATCATTGTCGGAAGAGAATGACTAATGTATGAGAAAAAGTTTCATAGTGGTTTAGCTACTTATGTTTCTCATTTATGCTTACGAGATACCCGGAAAGCAAAGTTTCAACTTTGAGTAATAACTTAACTCGCTGAAAAAGTTTTTGTCATCTGTGTTTGCTCTGTAATTTGAACTTGTTATCTTTTGACTGTCTTTGGAAGAGTTTACTAATGTCACATTGTTTTGAGGCAGGATTGAATGTACTGGCTTGAGTTGGGATTCTTTCTACGCCTTACGCAGTGAAACAAGGTGGCTGGGCAAGTTTGGTAGTGCTAGTTTTTTTTGCAGTTGTATGTTATTACACTGCCTCCCTCATGAGAAACTGCTTTGAGAGCAAAAAAGACATCATAACCTACCCAGATTTAGGAGGAGCGGCCTTTGGAAGATATGGACGTCTTTTCATATCTGTGAGTTGCCTATAACTTCAATTGGAAGCACACTATCTTGTTTTTAAGTCAGTCAGGCTTTGTCTATATTTTCTTCCTATACAGATTAAGACTTTATTTGGTGCATGTTAACTCTCTAATTAACATTGTTTAGTTTAAATTGGATGGTTTCAATTTGATCTCATGTTTAGTTGGTTCATTGTGTATATACAGACATGACAATTAATCTACAATAAATTTATTTTGAATTCTACAGTTTAGCCCTATTTTCTTCTGAAATTTTGTGAACTGTTAATCTTGGGAGATGAAAAGGAATTATTTTACTAATCTCTTTGATTGTTTTGTGTCCAATATCTCTGATGTTATTCTATTTTTTGGATCTTGCTGCAGATCATTTTGTATGCTGAATTATATGTAAGTGACACACTGATTCCAATTGCTTGAACCACATGCCCTTCGTTCTTAGTCAGGTTAATAAGACTTCTTTTCCATATGCATAGAGCTATTGTGTAGAATTTATTATTTTGGAAGGAGATATTCTTACCAAGCTATTCCCTGGAACGTCATTGGATTGGGCTGGTGTTCATCTGGATTCCATGCACTTGTTTGGAATTCTAACTGCCCTGATTGTTCTGCCAACTGTTTGGTTGAAGGATCTCCATTTGATCTCATACCTTTCAGGTATTGCAAACTTGTTCTGCCAGGCCTTCATTGGTTCTTGAATGTGTACATGTATCTGAATTCCTGTCATCTATTTTGCAGCTGGTGGGATCCTTGCAACAATTTTGATAGCCCTATGTGTAGTTTTCCTTGGTACAACAGATGGAATTGGGTTTCGTCATACTGCTCAAGTAGTGAACTGGTGTGGCATTCCATTTGTCGTTGGTGTGTATGGATTTTGCTTTGCTGGGCATTCTGTGTTTCCAAATATCTACCAATCAATGGCTGACAAGACAAAATTTAGCAAAGCAATGATAATTAGGTAAACAACTTTGTTGTTTCAATTGGGCACACATTTTACTTGCCTTCTACCTCACATGCCTTGACTTCATCTTTTTGTGCAGTTTTATTTTGTGCGGCTTAATATACGGGGGTGTTGCAGTGATGGGATATCACGCATTTGGTCAACATACATTGTCCCATATAACTTTGAATATGCCACCAGACGCTTTTGTTTCCAAAGTTGCAATTTGGACAACAGTAAGTATGAGATTGTCATGGAAATGCAATGTTTATGTTTGAACTTGGGTTGTGAACATCTATGTGGTTTCTAAGCTTGGCTTATTTTCTTTCTGCAGGTTATTAACCCATGCACTAAATATCCTTTTTACAAATATTATTCATTTATTGAAATAAAATTGGCTACTTTTTTTGAAATCATTTTCTGCATTTATTTTGTTAATTTTGATTCCTTAAAATTGAACAAATATGCGCTATTGATGAACCCTTTCACAAGGGGTATAGAGGAGCTGCTGCCAGTTGGAGTCTCAAATAGTGTCTGGTGTTTTGTTCTTCTAAGAACAGCACTTGTCATTTCTACAGTTTGTGTGGCTTTTCTTCTTCCTTTCTTTGGTAAATAATTTGACTTAAGGCAAATACTTCAGTTCTTAGTTTCATTTATATTTAGTTAGACAGTAAAAGGTATCAAAATGTTATCAGCAAACTCGTATGCTTCTGGACATAAAATTCGTCTACCATATCTTTTAATTAAATATAATATGTTTCATTTATATTTGGTTGTACAGTTTGCTATATAACCTATTCAGCAACCATCTTGATCATGAACTATGCAATCTAAGAGAAATTGTGGTACCTGGTTTCATAATTAAGCAATTAAAATAAATTAATGAAGTTTGTATATCTGTATTACTTTTGATGAAATGGACGAATGGTCAGTTAAGAGTTTTACATTTTGACTATGTAGATATCATTCTAGAGTCAATTACACTTCACAGTGGGATAGAGGGGTAAAGGTGATGTCCAATACAAGATTGCTTGATGTTGATGATGTTCCTGTGAATTATTCATAATTATTTTTTATGTGGTAATAATCATATTTTTTTAAATGTTTGAGGTTTAAAGGGTAGGCAATTGAAGTTGGATTGAGTCTCTTGCCCATTGCTATGAAGCATTTTGTTGGAACCATGCCTAGAGGACCTTGCAATATGCAATGAATTGCTTTGATCACTGCACAAGTTATGAACTATGTGCTGCTGTCCTGCAAGAATCCTTTTAATCGAATATATGTAGTTTCTATATTACATGTACTTCCAACGTGCAACAGATTTGGCATTTTTATAATTGGATTAGAGGCATGGGGTTGAATCTGATTAGGTCATGTTTGAACTAATGCTACCTAAGTGACATCGCAATTTTGAGTTTTTTATCCTGCTCAAACATTTTATTTATAAAACATAAATAGTCCTGCATATATGTTTCTTGTAATTAATATCTCTTACATTCAATTTAGAAAAGTTTTATAGTTGTAAGGAGTTAGTGGAAATAGTTATGACTTCTGATGCATTATTCTTTTTTACTAGCTAGCATCCTTGGCTGATCAAGTGAACTCAATTACTCAATAGTCATTTTGTTTATGGTTGCAGGTCTTGTTATGGCTTTAATTGGTTCTCTTCTCAGCATACTTGTGGTAAGCTTTCACTTTGTTCAATATATGCATAGTTGTAGTCCACATCAATTTCATATAAGGAATTCCATACTATGAATTAATAACATTCTACATATTTTAATGGTGATTCTCCACAAAACTCTTGTCAAGAAACTCTTACTTAAAGAAAAGGAAATTTGTTTGACTTCATTAAATAAAGATTATGGAGGACATTGTATTTTGTTTATTTGATATTATGCACTTACAAACACAAATTCACTTGGTTTGTGCTGTGTGACCTGCATTGTTCTGAATAATGATGATTTATGCTGATGACATAAACTTAATATGTTTTATTGGATGGATGTGGCTTTGATCCAGGCTGTAATAATGCCAGCTTTATGTTTTTTAAAAATCAAGGGGAATAAAGCTACAAGGACACAGGTAAGCAGAGTTTTACTATATATATTCTTATTCAAAATCATCTTTGAAGAAAATTAATCTATACACTCGGTGAAGAATCTGATGGCAATTTAGTGCTACACAATACCATGTCACTTTAGATAACAGCTAACATGAAGCCTATTGGTTTTGGTTCAGTTTATTGCAAATAATACAAATTCCTTAGTCACATTACTAGCTGTAAACAGTAGAACCCAAAATGATACATGACAATCTCTCCTTTTATAGCATGGTGTAATCTGGAAATGGGAAAAATGATAGAAGAAGAAAAAAAGCAGACTTAGAGTAAACCAGTTTTTCTGAAACATAGTCATTTAATGAGATGGTGATTTTTACCTCAACAAAGAAAGTGGTTAGGACAATGAATACTGACTCAACAGCAAATGTAAATTTTAATTCACTAATTATTCCTCTGCAAATTGTCTTTCAAATCAAAGGAAATAGCTTGTTTGAGGGCATCTTGAGGATAAGAAATACCTAAAGCCCTATGAATGGTAGGGAAAACTTTGCCAGTCATAAAACACCCCTAGGAATGCTTTTCAAGTCCCACTTGGTTGCTTAAATAAAAAAAAATTGAGACAGTTATTCATGGTTTATATGTTTCCCATGCAATACTGGCTCTTACAATTAGACCATAAAGGAAATTTATTACTTATTAGGGATGCATATATAAAACATGTTTCAATAAACTTTTTTTTTTTTCTCTGCCTTTTATGTTTGCATGCATGTTTTTCTTTACTTACTGTCTTCATGTCCTTTATTTGTGTATATTGGTTTCCCTTCCTTTCTTTACACTATTTTTCTTTCCCCACATAATCAGATTGTTTCAAGTACCACAATAGCTGTATTGGGTGTCATTTGTGCTATTATTGGAACATATTCTTCAGTGTCAGAAATTGTGGAGAATTACTGAGATATTCAAGTGGTTCAACATGTCAATAATTCTGGTGGATACTTTATCCCTGTGGTATGTGCGTTCTTTCTGCATTGCAATAAATATTTATGTCACGGATTATAGCCAGGATTTAGACCTTTTGTATGCTGAAACTAATTATTTATTTATAGGTAGCCTTTAAGGACTTGTATGGATTTTTCTGGTAATTTTTTGTGCTAAACAAATTGATGTCTTCGTTTATAACATTGAAGAACATCAGAAGCAGCTGCTCTAGCAGTCATTTCTCTAATGGTGGTAGATCTTGCTTCGATTCTCAAATACTCTTTGTGTGTGTGCGCGCGTGTCTATGTGTGTATTTAATTTACTTAGAACTTAAACAAAGTACAGCTCTTTAATTTTGATGAATCATAGAAGGGTCATTCTATAATACCCACACTCTTTTTGTGAGTATGGAACCCACTCAATTGATACCATCAAATGTGATATAAGTACCATTATATGTGATGCTTGGTACTATCTGATTTTTTATTTATATTAATTTAAGTAACAAATAAAAATGGTAGATACCATCATATGTGAGGTATGTACCATAACGTGTGATATTGGTACTATTAATGTGAGATTTTATCTATTAGATGTACGGTACCCACATGGTTATTGTAGAATTACCCATCATAGAGTGACATATTAAGGGACCAAAAATCTAAGAATTTATTTGGTTGGAAAAGAAGTTGCATTCATAGTCGTACTTGGTGATAACCTTATTGTATGAATATCATTTCCTAGTCAAAGCACACTGCAGATTTGGCTTTTCAGTTTGGTGTAGAGGCAAAGGCTGCATTACCCAAGTTAAAGAGAGCCCCAAACATCTCATCCAAAAAATAAAAAATAAAAAGCACTGAATGTTAGTGGAATTACTCCACTCCAAAAGGCCTCCAGAAATAAATTTTTTGGTGTTTTTCAAATCAAAGAACACCACTATGGATTCAAGCAAGATGAGTGTTGAAACAACTCTACTTTCCACATTCGAGACAAAGTAGGCAAAATATGATACTAATATTATTATTATTTGCAAATCAATAAAGTGGGTGACTAGGATTCCCTAAATTCTTTTTATTTAATTTTTCAATACACTTAAATCCATGCATGTTTTGACAACTCGTTAAATTAATAAGTTGTGAGTGGTTAAATTCATTATCATTGGAGTCTACTGCTTGAACTATCTGGGTTTTTATTTTTATTTTTCACCAATCACAACTTGTCATTTTAGTAGATTGTGGATTTAAGTGTGCAAAAGGGTATGTCCATAAAGTTTTCCTTAATTTTTCTATTAAATAACTTAATTCTTCTTTTGTTGTTTCCCTTCAATTTTGATCATTTTCTAATCACACCACAAAGATTTAGATTACTTAATTTACATCTTCCATGATTTAGGTGAATTTAATTATACTTTTTTGTATTTGCCAATAACAATTTTTTTTTTTCTTTTTTTTTAACTCAACCCCAATTGCCGACCAAGAGGTTGTTGGCGTCATGAAGAAACTTCTAATGAAAGTGCGTTGTATGATATTCTTCTTTTAATATATATTATATGGTATGATATGTAGCCCAAGTGGACCAAGTTGAAAACTATTCGTGGGCATTATTTGCATTAGATTGCATACTCAAAAGTCAAAACACATAAAGCACTTTTATTGACATAGCCATTTTCAAACTTGACGTATGGTAAGTCTTCTAATTTTCCATTTAGGTGTAAAGTGGAACAAGCATGATTGTGACAAATGTGAAATGACACAGCTTGCACCACGTTCACTTTCTTATAAAGAAAAGCTATTGATTACACTAAATATTGTTATATTGACTTAATGGTAAAAAACAATCATTATAAAAATCTTATTGAAACTCTTGTGAATAATGGACCTTGATTTGAATTAAAAAAGAAAACAACAATTGATTTAATTTGATGACAAAGAACGATTTCAAATCATATACTATCTAAAAAAAAGTCTTATCGAATTTAAACTAGTGTATCTATCAACAAACAAAGAATATATCTAATTTATCAAAATATAAGCTATCAATTACACCTTTGAAAAATTAAAGAAAGAGAACCTATAAGGCTATAACCATTATTACCATTTTACTTATCTTTCAAACAACAAATTCTATGCCCCTTTGACTAAAGAACATTAAAAAACCAATTGATTTAATTTGATGACAAAGAACGATTTCAAATCATATACTATCTAAAAAAAAGTCTTATCGAATTTAAACTAGTGTATCTATCAACAAACAAAGAATATATCTAATTTATCAAAATATAAGCTATCAATTACACCTTTGAAAAATTAAAGAAAGAGAACCTAAGGCTATAACCATTATTACCATTTTACTTATCTTTCAAACAACAAATTCTATGCCCCTTTGACTAAAGAACATTAAAAAACATTATTTAAAAAAAAAAAAAAAAAAAATTGGTATTTTGATTTTGTTTAGAAGAGAATCATTGTTCAAATCTTCTCTCCTTATTACTGTAACTATCGAATTAAAAAAAAAAAAAAAAAAATAAAAAAATTCAACTAATTAAAAAAAACAGAAAAACAAGCATAAATATAACTAACCAACCAAACAACAATCATTTTCATGTTAAGTGATGGGATCGGATTGAAATCTCATGTAATATAAAAAAAAATATATATATATATATATTGTTATTATAAAATAATATTTCTAATATCAACCGTTCAATAAATATTAACTTTTCATCTAAGTCATCTTACAAAAACCAATAAAAAAGTAATTTGGCGATATGAGTGTAAGTTGGCTCCTTAGTCCTCACATTAAAAAGAGGGAAAGTCTATTAAAAGAAAAAGAAAAATAGAGAATGAGAATGAGTAAATTTTGGTGATAAGAGCAAAGGTAGTTATCTGAAAAGAACAGAAGAACCGACCCGAGAGGAGAAGATACATACGGTACGGTCCAGAGACTCCAGCCTCCAGACCTGACCGCCCACCGTCTCTCCCGGTTGACGCCGCTGCATGCATTGCCTCCCATTGAAATTCAAAACAAAAAAAACAAGTTTTGGATAGTCAGGGAGGTTAACTTTTATATATATATATATATTTAGAGATTTATAGTGAAAGTAGCGAAACCCACAAAAAAAGGTAGAGGAGCCCACCACTAGAAATGTCAGAATTGGTGGCTCGCACCGGTCGCAGTCAGCAGCGTTACAAGGACGGTTGCCGCCTCGTTGCCGGGTACCTATCTATCTATCAATTCATTCTTTTCTTTTTTTTCTCTCCATTTTTTATAAAATTACCAATATCCACATTTGTGCACAAAATGTACACAATTATGGCAGGTGTATTCCTTTTAAGTATTGTGACGGAAATGGAACATCAGACAATGATGTGGAGGTACTAATGATCAATTCACCTAGCGGACGTGGTCTTCTCTTCCCCAAGGTATATACAATTTTTACTTTTTTTTTTCTTTTTTTTTCGTTTTTTTTTTTTTTGCGAATCAGAATCTTGTTATATTTATAATTTTAATTTAAAAACAAAAAAGAATAAAATGCTTAGGCTTTTTGGCTGTTATCACTTGTCGTTTGTGTGTTGTCGAAATTAGGATGTGTCGTTATATTCGTTGTAAGAAATAAACTCTTGATTTCGGAGATGCCGGGGTTGGCTAATGAATAGTTTTGGAGCTACTATAATTTTTGTTGTTGTTGTTGTTGTTGTTGTAGTGTCTAAAATCATTAAATTCTAGAAAGAAATGTAGGATTTAATGTCGAGCGGCTACACATTATATCTAATTTTTGGTTGCCAAAAGAACCGTTTTCAGTTAGTGATTCGACTTGTGAAAACTCGTAGAGATCAAAAGGTGAGATGTATATAAAAAAGATGAATGAATGGCTCCAAGAATTCTCAATGAGAAACTTTATGAGCCTTTTCAATTTGAGTAAAACAAGTAGCTAGGCGCTTTCGAGAATTTTACCATTTTGTGTTCTAGAAAAGTACCGGATTTTACATAACGGACTGCATTCACTGACTTTGAGGAGAACAAATTAGATCTCTTGTGTCACCAATTTAGCAAGAGATTGGTATTCAGTTTCTACTTCTTGAAGCAACAAAATTGGAACATTAAGAAATTCAAAGACCATGCATTGTAGAGACTATAACTTAATAGATGGTTTATATTTTCTTCCCCTGCCTTTTACTTGCAACGAGATTTCCAATAAGTCGAAAGTCAGCTTGGAAGAGCCACTGAACCTGGATATTGTTTTGTTTGAAAATCTGTATTGTAATTGCCTGTCAAGGCTTCAAAGTTTCACATTTAGTTCTACTTCCATAACGGAGTAATTAATATACTATTCCAACAATGTTTAAACTGCCTTTGTCTCCCAATCATTCAGAGCTCTATGAAAGATTACAATCTCAAACATCTCGACATCTCCTTTTTATACATATTCTCTCCCACTTTTGCTTGTTTGTGAGAAGCGGTAGCAAGCAAGTCCAGAAATGACATTGCCACCTTGAGAGGAAATGTCGTATTGTCTTTCTGTACATCCACATCATAAGCACTTCTCACCTTTCTACACTTCATAACGTCCGATCTCCCTCCAGCTTGTGCCCTCCACAATCAGTTGCTTAGTGCCTTTAGTAAGAGGGATTTTTGAACTAGGAAATTTTGTTTTCCTATCCTTGGGAAAAGAGCATCTCTCTTTCTCCCTTATTGTTAGAGCCAAAACTGATTGCCATATAGTTTTTGATGTCTGAATGATCGCCAAGTTCCACAGTTTTTTTTATATAGATTTTTATTATATAATAGAGTCTTGATTGGATGCATAATGTACACTAAAATGTTGATGTACAGAGTGATAAATATTGATTTGTTACGTACCCAGTTAGTATGTTATATTTCATCTTCTCCCAAAAAGAATTAGAAATAATACAGCAATAGTTGTTCTTTTGGTGTTGCGATTTGTTTGGTTACAGGGTGGCTGGGAAAATGATGAAACAGTTGAGGAGGCAGCAAAACGTGAATCTTTAGAAGAGGCTGGAGTTCGAGGCGATTTAGTGGTATGGATAACGACTCTGTTTTCTTTTGCTTTATGGATGGCTATTTTTGAAGTGTTCATCTTATTATCATTGCTTAATGGTTTGATACTGTTGCAGATTTTGTAATTTATTAAGTTGATCGTATGTATATGTGGAACTTTGGAGGTGTATGTGTGTTTATGCACACATTTGTTAGCTTGAATAAGTTGACACACGTATGTGCAGCACAACTATGCAATGCATGAAATTTAATTTCAATCCAGTCAGTATTATCTTTTAGTTTAATTTTTTTCATATAAGCTAAAGACTCATAGGTAATTATCACAATGTCCATAATACCAAGAGATAAAAATGTAATAAATTTCATTTTTAATTGAAGGACAGTGTTAGGCAAAAACAAAACACTAATTAAATTACAAGCTAATGTAACTTCTTCGAACTCATCATAATCAGACATTGACCAACTAAGTCAATAGGTTAACCCATGAAAACATATATTTTGGTTGCTTAAACAACATAAGCAAAAAACATCAGTTATAAATTTTGTTTCCCTCTTTTCCCATCTTTTGCTATTTTTTTACCATATGACACGTTATTACACTGGCATTTATCACCAGCAGAGTTAGAAGAACATGCTCAGACAAGAATGGTGTTCAGAATCCCCATTTCCTTCCATAGACTAACATATTCATGTAGGAATTTTAGATTAGATATACATTAAGCACTTTGGAATCTTTCCATCAGTGCCCTAAGGTTAAACACTGCCTTTTTTCCCTATTTTTTCTGGTCCATTGGAGGCCCGGAGGCCCATTGGCCTAATGGTTATACAACAGCTGTTGGCCCTCTACCAACCCCTGAAACCCCCTATTCCTTGGTGTAGGTAAAATTCGATCCAAGGTCTCTTGTATGACAAGGGCTTTAACAGTATGACACCTATGATTAGACTGAAGCTTCAATATTCAGGTGTCTGAATCTGGAGGTAGATAAAGTGCAAAGGCCTTAAGATGTCAATTGCGTTAATTCTATTCCTTACATACTGTGATATCTTCTTCTTTTTTTGATAAATTAAACATACTGTGATATCTTCTGAAAGATGTTCAGTTAATATCCTACCACCTCAATTGATAGTGAGGTTCCTCAAAAAATATTAAAGTTTTCTTGTGAGCGCATAGACTCTCAATGTCTTATATCTATAAAATAAAATGTATAGTCCTAAAGTACAAGCATTATAAGCTATGATCACACACCAATCACACTTCCTAGATTTAACAAACACCAAGAGCACTACAATCTTTGAAACATTGAGTTGTTACCCAGCAATACACCTGCAAATTCTCAAACATAACAAAAATAATAGCTTACCAGCTTGAAACCATTGTTTGATCAATCAATCAAAGACCAGGGTGCCACATTATATGCGAGGACATCAGGGAAGAATTCTTATGCAACTAAAGAAAAATACTTCAGGGTATCAAATCCTACATGGACAAAATTAGGTTTGTTGTGCATGCAATTGTGAGCTGTGGGTGGGTCCTGCACATTAATGGAGACAAAATGCAATAGTTAGTTTAAATTCATTGTGGAAGCTGATTTGACTACGAAATACATTGGTGTCACATGCCACACTTACATTGTGATACCCCCAGATTCTTGGTTGCATATTCAGTTAGTCCTCATGTTGCGCAAAGGGAGGTAGAATTCCTGTTTAGGAGTGGAGCCATTACCTTAAATATTTTGTCCTTGCATAAACCTTCTAGTCTAATCTTTACTTGGGATTGCCTGTTAGCAATGTAGTTCCTTTCTTTTCCTCTCTCACATTCTTCTCTCCTCCATCTTTGCATCTCTTTTTTATTTCTCCTTTTCTTTGGTGAAATAATGTCCTTTTCTCTCAATCTGACTGTAAATCTTTGAAAAAAAGTCCATTTTACTTTCTTCTTCTTTTTGTTAATCCATTGACCTGGGTTATCATCAAATGGATTCTTTTACCTTTCTTCTTTGCTGTTGTTAATCCCTGAGGAAACTTGCATAAATTGAAAATGACATTATTGATTTCATGACTGCTTTTTTCCTGCTCTGTTGCTGTTGTTAAAAGTAAAATTTGAAATTCATCAAGTGCTTCTTTTCTTTCTTTGTTCAACCACTCTACTATTAAAGAGAATAGGAAATTTTTTAAATTCCTGCCAAACATACTGCTTGATATCCCCTCATGCCATTTTTGTCATGGAAGGGTAATTTTGTGTGTGTTTTAGTTGGAAATGATGTGTTTGTCCAGCAGTTCCATGTTTTTAGAATAAAGGCTGTCTTTTCTTCAGCATTTTTTCGGTGACTACATTTTTAAGAGCAAAACCCTGCAAGATGAGTTTAGTCCAGAAGGTCTGTGCAAAGCTGCCATGTTTGCCTTGCTTGTGACGGAGGAACTCGAGTCTTGGCCAGAGCAGAGCATTCGTCAAAGAAGTTGGCTAACGATCTCTAAAGCGAAGGAGTGTTGCATGTATCCATGGATGCGAGTGGCACTTGAGGAAGGTTTCTCAAAGTGGCATGCTGATCAAATATTAAGCAATTCAAAAGAAGAGAACCATCTAATTTTGCCTGATTCAACCCCAGATCAGATTTGACAAAGAGGGCACCTTGTTGAAGTTGATTTTGGTGCATTTACTCCTTCAAAGTTAGGTTTAGGCAGTTAACAGACCCCTTGTAGATGTCTCTGCTGTTTTAGGCAATAACCTTGCTGTTTATCAGGGTCAATGAACTTCAGCTCAAATGGCACTCCTCCTTCCAAAATAATGGATGGAAGGTGAGATCATGAGTTCAAAATCCATGGGTGCATGAGTATTAATAAATAAATAAAAACTCTTGTTCTTTATCAGGATTTTTTTTTCTTCTCTTTCTGTCATTCATTTCTTCATTTTGCATTCTTTCATGTTACTGACTTCATAGACATGTTGATATTCATAGACAAATTTGTCAACAAGGATTTGTACTTTTGTTACCTTAACTAAGTAACATGATGCAAAATTTTGTTAAAGTGGTAGTGCTTATAGAATGCCTCCAAAGATTTTCTGAAACGCCTAGATGGTCTGTGCGGTGGAAGTGTCGGCCTTATGATCTGATTATTTGATGATTAATAAATCCAAATGAGGCTTAACCATATTGCATTTCTCTGATTCTTATTATAAATTTCTAATCGTATTTTTCCCTTCACCCTTTTCCATAATTTAGCATTGTGGTCCACTTTGATGAAGTCCTAATTAAACCCTTTTTATTAGCTAAATTGCCATATGCCACTCAAACATGACAGTCATATGGATGCAACCTGAGTCACTTTTGAGTTTTGAGGCAATAGTAAGTTTAGAGGCATTCGGCTTTTCATTGTGGGATCAAGTTGTGATCTCTAAGTAACTCACTGTAAGTTGGTAGTTTTATTTGTACTCAGTCTACAACATTTGTGTTTATTTCGACATACAATGTTTTCTGAGGAATAATATTTTAGGAAAACTGTTTGTTTTTTAGTGTTTGGTTGTATTCCTGAAAATGGTCCCTGAAAACATTTTTCGATGTTTGACTCATATGGAAAATGAAATATTTTCCTCTTTATCTATATATAGTTGTACTTAGTGAGATGATAACACACAAATGCATGAGAAACAAGCACATAATCTTGACATACAATAACTATACCAATGTTACAATTAGAACCATAGTCAGAAAATAAGGGGTAGGATCAACAAGAAAAAAATTTCAATAAGAGCGAAAGAAAATAACAATGGAGTTAGGGAAAAAAAAGAAGAAGAAGAAGTTGCAGATCTAAAAAAATGAAAACTTGCAATTTTGTGACCAGAGAGAGAGAGAGAGATGCAAAGGAAGGAGATCTATGAGAGAGAAAGGTTGGGTGAGGGTCTATTGATGGGTGTAAAACAATTTACACCCCGAGACACACTTTTTTTGTCAAACTCAAAATGTTTACGGTTTGACCAACATTTTCAATTGAGCCAAATAACTTAAAATTTAGAAAATGTTTTATGCCGAAACAACGCAACCTAAGATTCTAAAGCTTCCATCAAGCTAAAATGGTTACATATTTTATTCTTAGAATTCACTCATTTTCTTGTGTGTCTGCATTTCTACTTTCGAAGTTATGCCTTTATGATACCATTTTTCTTATTGGGGTGTGTTTGCATAGTCTTTTTTTTTCTTTTAGTACTTCATAAAAACCAATTATTTTTTAGTACCTTTTTTGTTGAGTTTAGATTTTATAGTGAACAGTATCACAACAAGTATATTATTTTTTGATAATCTTGGGTGTTCGGACTAACGTTGTATAGATACACACATCTTAATTAATCTTAGGAGTACACATAACATCTTTTTAGCCACGTGTATCACGATAAGCGAAAGGTTTTACCTTAGATAGGTTACCCTAAAAAGACTCGAACTAGTGATCATTGGAGAGCATACACAAGGCCGGACTAGTTGAGCTATCCCTCAGGGTTACAACATGTATGTTATTAATATTGAATCTTTATTTTAATTAATAATAGAAAAATTATTCAGTAGTCCCCCCTCTCACAAAGTAGTGAATCCTATCATGAATTTAATTAGTAGGACTTACCATTTATGTGATGGGACTCATCATTTATGTGAAAGGGGAACTATACATTTATTTGTAGTCTTAAATTACTAAATAACATAATATTGGATACATCTTTAAATTTAAAAATTAGAATCGTGTTAGTTTTATATTAGACGACTCGTGATCATTATGTATGGATCATGCGACCAAATATTTTTTTTTATATATATATATATATATATTATATATATATATATATATATATATATATATATAATATTATATAAATGCTTATGTTTTGTTTTGC
The DNA here is from genome assembly GCA_907173295.1 of Fagus sylvatica. Classification (NCBI taxonomy): domain Eukaryota; kingdom Viridiplantae; phylum Streptophyta; class Magnoliopsida; order Fagales; family Fagaceae; genus Fagus; species Fagus sylvatica. The sequence continues at coordinate 16,961,068 of OU015770.1, read as the reverse complement.
TAGTGTGCTAGACAAAATAATTATATTTATTGTAAAAAAATTTTTTTTTTTTACTTAGTGTTATTATAATTTAGTTCATCACTTTATGGAAGGTGGGATACTGGGATGTCTACTTTATAAGCCTCATGATAGAGGTAAGGACTTCCAAGTTCACCAGGATACAAGTGTTAGACAATTCAATCATTTGATTCAAATTTTGTCGCTATGATGTTCCTGTAAGCATACACGTTTGTACCTTAATTATGTGAAACAATCATTGCAAATCTAAGAAAAACAGAACAACCTTTATGTAGGATTGCGATGGATAAGGTTTAGGGGCCCTTTTGACCCGATATTATTAAGAGATTGAAATTTTTTAAATGGATTTGACAATAATTTGGGTTTAAAGCTTTAAATTTGCTAAAGTTTGGCCCAAACCATATGAAAATGTTTGGGTTTAGGCAATTGCTTAAGACTCCCACTGGGAAAGCCCCATAATTTTGATCCAATAGGCTCTCATTAGCCAATGATAGTTTGCAAAAATATTGTTTTATATTCGAAGGTTTTCTCAAACTTGATATTTATTCTAACATTGATGGTTAAATTTATTTTTAGAACTTTTTTTTTTTTTTTTTTGAAGTTTTACAAGTGGAAGAAAATACTTCAATTGATGTAATAAATTAAATGATAATTTTTTTTCGAGGTATGGTTTCCAAAATTTTATACATTGTAAGAACAATAAATAATTTTTTTTCAAAATAAAATAGATAAAATCCTGCATATGGATTATGTCTTTATTAAATGGAATAGCCATATTATCAATTGAAAATGAAAAAATAACAAAATTAAATAAATATTGTTTAATTTGATATTAAAATATAAGAAGAAGTAATCCGCTTAATATGGTTTGGTACAATTTTAGTATCAAAACTTTCAGAGTTTGGAGTTGGAAAGGCTAGCTTATTCCATCCCAAACCATGTTGTCATTACTAAATTTTTGTGCCGACAATCTAGCTATTTTGGGTAGATCTCTTATAGAATGTTGTTGTACAAACTAATTCCTGTATTTTTGAACTATTTTTGGATGCTTTAAATGTTCCAATTTCTTCTATTTAGTAACTTGGTTGTACTTATTATTTTTGTTGTATATATATATATAGAAGAGAGAGAAAGAGAATAAAAAAGATTTACATTGGGCATTTAAAACATTGTATCTCTAGATTCTCTACATATAAAATCTTGAGCCTCTCCACCCATTACCAATTGGTTTTGGTTAGATGCTCCATCTTTGATATGGTATCAGAGTAAGTTATTTCTTCCACCTCACCCAATGACCCAATATAATCAATCCACATGTTTGGCTAATCCCGTCACACGAAAAATTCTACATTATAAAACTTTATGACTCTACATATAAGATCTTGGACCTCTCCATCCATTAGTAATTAATTTTGGGTTAGATGTTTCTTCTTTAATATATATATATTGATGGGTCCATCCAAACTCTAAAGTTTTTTTTTTTTTTGGCTAGAAGTCAATATAACTTCAAAGTTTTGTTAATCTAAAAGCAATTGGGAAAATAAATCAACATAGAAGTATTTATAAGTATGATATATAATATGTCTAAAAAATTTTAAAATATGAGTCATGATTTAATTTAAAAAGTCATTTAGTGTTTAACCTTCTTCCTCTAAACATAGCTCCCCTATCCAATTGTTGAAAATTTGGGTATATAACAAAAATCCATAAAAATCAAAAAACAACTATTCGAACTTACTGTATCAATTACTAAAACTTAAAAGGCCAAATAAAAGTCGGTATGGCTTAATGGATGCTTAAGGTATTCTACCCACTTGTATTTTATTTCTATTTCAATTATAGATCTACACCTTTTTTTTTTCTTTTTTTCTTTTTTTTCACATTATACAAGAGAAGTGGGTAATTAACTTGGGTTAGGTCATTTGTGGTTAAATAATTTAATTCCCCAATTTTCATTAATCTAGATTTTTTGGAACAAATTATTATTTATAATAATTCCAAAACATGTGATTCTTGGTTCAAATCTTAACTCTGCCTCTCATATGAGCTCCCATCATGAGCTCTCTCAACTTTTAGAGAATTAAACTCAAAGCATAATAAACTCTTCAAACCATTAATAGTTTTATAAGAAATTAAGAATACAATAAAAATTATTTCAGCTCGATCATTTTCAGCTTTTTAATCTTGTCTTCATCAAGGATAGGACGGCTCATGATCATTGTGTGACTAATGAGCCTTCATATATTGGGGGAAAAATCAATAAACAAAGATATAGTTTGAGTCAAAGTTTTCTTGTCTTTTGACAATCTCTTTTTAATGACTTTTTGCCAAATTTGGCTGGGGAGTATAAGTGAATTTGAATTATTCTTTTGACTTTTGACCAATTGAATGAACTAATGATACTTACAAGGCTCATTGTGTGACTAATGAGCCTTCATATATTGGGTGGAAGAAAATCAATTAACTAAGATACAGTTTGTGAGTCAAAGTTTGGCTGTCTTTTGACAATCTTTTATGAATGAAATTTTGTCAAATTTGGCCTGGGAAGTATAAGTGAATTTGAATTATTTTCTATTTTTTTACTTTTGAATAAACGATAGGATGCTCTTATCAATGGAAGGACGCGTGTCCGATTTTACTTCCTAGTCTTCCACTTATTTTGTTAAAAAAAAAAAGACAAAGTGGAAGCAATAGAATTAATGTGATTAGGCCTAACGGCCTACATCTATAGTGAAAAGTCTCAAACGATTACATTTTTATTATTTTGAATTATATGTTACAATGAACCTAACGTAAGGTATATATTATAATACCTTAGGTTTAGTATGGTAATCTCAATATCACAGTATCCCATAGTATTATATAACCACGATAACTCATGGTATTCTACAAAATCTTGATCTACATATTTATGACAATATCATAATATATTCTAACAATCCCTCAAACTTAGGGTGCAAGAATAACGAAAATATGAATTCGGAAGGAAAGTTTTGAATGTAAAGAAGGCATTCAATGAACACCAAATGAATTGAGACCCACTAAGAAATGCTGGTAAAACATCATTGTCGAAGAGGAAAAGGCCATGATGCATGTTAAAAACATGGAAAAAGCACAAGTAGGTCAGGCACATAACCAGAACAAAACTATCTTGTAAGGGCTTTAATTGCATGTGAGACGCGTGGAGGGTGTTTTCATAATAGGAAGTGGTGCATGTAGCTACAAGAAAGCGCATGATTGGAACTGAGACGGTGCATGAAGGTGTGTGCGACTCCAAAACAACGATTTTGAGAGAACCCATATGCATACGTAAGTCTACATATAGATAGGATCCCCATGGATCTAGATCTCGAGTGTGGGTTCTAATGTTGGCCGTCAATACTATTAGGTTATGTGGAGCCTGGTTTTGTGCCCAATCCAGTTTGGACCTAACCCAACAAGAAGTGTTACAATTTTAAGTGGGGATTTTGTGAGGCTTAGTCTATGGAACAGAGGCTTGTGTCAATAGGCCCAAGATGGTGCACTCAATTTTGGGACCCATTTATGTTAAATATATTATCGTTTCAAGTTTAGGGTTTTTATATTGTAGCCACCCATTGTAAAGTTCTCCCAAAACATAGTGAAAATTGTTGTAACTCCATGGATGTAATCCTAGTGCTGAACCACATAAATCTTTATGTCATGTAATTAATTTTTTATGTGTTTTCTAATTTTTGTATCTCACAAGTTCTAGGAATAAGGTTTTATTCCTATCGGACACAAAAACAAAAGATTGTTGAGGAACAAAGATACACTGAACATCTTAAAATAGAAAGAAAACAATAATTATATAAAGAGGGAAAGTAGAAGAAAGGTTGACGGTTTTAATATTGTAATATCATAATATATAATTGTTGAGGAACAAAGATACACTATGATACATGCTTTTTATTTTATTTTATTTTTTAATAAGACTATGATAATGTTAAAATACAAAGAAAGAAAAAATGATATAAAGGAGGAAAGTAGAAGAAAGAAAGTTAACTTGATTTGGCCTGATGATGACGGTTTGAATATAGTAATATCACAACATACAATATTCTAATATATTTTAACATTACATGATAAAATAGAAAGAAAGAAAAAAAAAATGATATAAAAACAGAAAGTAAAAGAAAGAGTTAATGTAGTTTGGCTTGACTATGATGGTTCTATAATATTCTAATATATTCTAACAATGTTTAATGGAGAGCTGATGAGAAAGCCCATAAGAAGATCTCCAAGACTCCATCTATAGCTTTACACAATCATCGATGGCCACAGAAAAGAACATGGAAAAAGAGAAAGAA